>CM032813.1:14114009-14714009 GCA_019155185.1 Beaufortia kweichowensis
CCTACTTGGGTCTGAGCTCACCAAATACAATTTCTTTACATTTATGATAGTATCTGAGTCCCGGTTCGGGTCCACACCATTCAATAAATCACAATGAAAATTTCAACTCTGTTGTAACTATGTGTGTCTGCACTTGTGTAATTTTGAGGTTTGTACAATACTAATTAAAAAATGAATTAATGTTGATATGAATTATAAGTGAATGAAAACACATTAGTTAGTTTCAATGAACTGTATTCTCTGAATTATTTCCTTCTGTAACCACAATGTAAATTTCAGTAAACACTACGCATGCATCACAAAGAAAAAAAAAACTTCTTTGCCCTTTCTTAAATCACAAATTGCATACAGAGTATATTATTCATCATTGACAATCAAAAAAAAAAAATCTGTATGTGTATATTTAAATCCCAGTGGAATGTGAATGTCTCAGTTCCGTTTATATGGGTGTATGTGTGTGTATGCCTACAGTCTTTGTAGGAAGAAACTGATGAAGAAAAACAAGCGAGGCTTCGATGACGATCACTCCATAAGGCAGATCCAGCACGCTCTTCCCTCACTGCTCAAACTTCAGCACAATCACCAACAAAAGTTGACAGTCCGCTCTCATCAGACTTTGCGATGTCCAAGATCCAATTGCTGATGCAATAAAACAGTTCAGACAACTTTATAAAATATATTGATGACGATGGGCAAGATTAATAATAACCGCATGTGGCCTCACATCTCTCTTAGATGAGCTGGTATGTGACGTCAACACCCATCACCCTTCGCTCTTTTACTTTATTTTCATCAGTCATGACAACAATTAATAATTATAAAATAATAAAAGAAATATAAAAATAACAATATGTCTGAACATTTTATGCATCATAAAATAAAAATAAAATAAAAAAATAATAAAATAAAATAAAATAAAAAATACATAATTCATAGGAACAACCTCAATTAATTGGGTGGGTTACATCCTCCCCTGCTGAAACGCTGATGTCCCTCATCAGATACTTAATTTGGTACATTACCCATAAGGCTAAACAACAATTCACTCTGAGTTTGTTGCACTCCCTCATTTGTTGTTGCATCATTTCAATTACTTGGTTGAAATAGTTGGATTTGTGTCTCTACATTTGCACACTGCATCCCACACTGTGCTTTCCAAACAAAATCTTTCAATTGACTTGGGGGTCTTTTCTCTTTGGGACCTCCTCAACTTCGATAGGAGAATCAATATTCTTTTCAGCACACAACTCTTCAGGATATACTGTCATCTCTTTAACCTCATCCCTAAAGATAAGACATCCTGCTGCATTACAACTTCACAGCCTCTTCCACCGTGGTTCTCAACAGATTCTGCACTTTTGCCAATCACCTTTGGTGCATTTCAACTTCTTGCTCACTCAACAAACTGTGAGACGCAAAATCAGAGATTTCTTCCTGATCATTTAACAAACTGTGAGACACAGAACCAGAGATTTCTTGCAACGCTGTCCCCAACTGAAACTCTGGAGCATAAAGGTTCAGAGACACCATGGGACTTTCTCGGCTTCCACATTCTTTTTACAACATTCTACTTCCAAGCTCCCTTCCAATCTCATGTCTACGATCCCATGTAACTGCTCTTTCAACAACTGGAGCTTCCTCGATCTCATCATGACTGTTTGGAAGAAATCCACATGGGAGTAAAAGATCTCTGTGCAGGACTCTGCCAGGGCCTTCACCATGGTCAGGCAACAACATATACAGGGATCTCTGCATTAGGCTGCTTTTACCACCACATACACGTGGATTCCCAACGATCTGAAATCTTATGCTTTCTCATGGATGTTGACGTTTTAACAAGGGACACGATCACCCACTTCTACCGCAGCAGCTGTCACTTTCTTATCCCATCTAGCTTTGTTTATCAATTGCCTCTTTCAGAATTTTTAATGGCCAATTGATAAGCGTATTTCAGCCTTCGCCAAACTCCGCTGACATAATGAGTATGCTTTAGAATTATGCCCTTTGGGTTAATTCCAAAACAAAGATCGATGGGCAGACGAGGTTGGCGTCCAACATCAGAAAGAAAGGGGACTCCCAGTCGCATCATTTCTAGTGCAATTATATGCTGCACTAGGGGACGGACATATTTTCTCCAATGCTCTTTCTTTTTATCACTCAGGGTTCCCAGTAAATCCAGAAGGGTTCGATTAAATCTTTCTACTGGTTTCCCTGTGCAGTGATAAGGTGTCGTATGGATTTAACTCCTCGCTAGAGTGTACAACTCCTTCACAAGCTCGGACTCAAAATTGGCCCCTGATCACTGTGTATTCTCTTAGGAAACCAAAACTGCAGATTAGATTTTCCCATAACACTGAAGCCACAGTTTTGGCGGTTTGGTCTTTAGTGGGAAATGCCCAAGAAAACTTAGTGAAGAAGTCAGTAATGACTAATATGTTGCGGGTATCACTTGAACTCCGGCTCTACTGAAAGATAATCTATACAGACTAACTCCAAAGGAGAATAAGCTTTGATGTTCACGAGTTCTGCAGCCCTTTGTACACCCAGCCTTTCTCCTGACACATCTCTCACAATTCCTGCACTTCCTCTCAACATATTCTGCCATTTTGGGCCAATAAAACCTACCTCTTGCCAGCTCCAAAGTTCTTTCATACCCCATGTGCCCTGTTTCGTCATGAACTCCTTCCAGAGCTCTGTCTCTGAAACTCGGGGGAACCACTAGCTGGTTGTACTTTTGCCCATACTGATCAGACACCATACGATACAGTACACCATCTACTAAGCTTAGTCTGGGCCTTTCTCCAGCATTAGACTCTCACTTCTTTCAAATCTTTGATTCTATCTGCCTGAGTTAAAGTTTCCCCAGACCCCACAAGATCAATTACTCTTCCAATGGCTACATCTTCCCTTTGCAACTTGTACCAATCTGTGGAAGTCATACTGGGTAGAGCGGGTTGTCCAGGCCAATGTTCAGGTTCTAGGAAATCATCAGGGACAACAGCGTCATCGCAAAGAAGCATCTCGACAGCTGGACTTGGAATAACTCTGCCCTCCAAGCAGGTCTCCCTCCTCACACAACTGCACAACATGCCTTAACACACTGAATGTCGTCGATACACACAGTTTTGATTGTTTCATGCTCAATGTTTTCAAACTCAGCTGCTGCACATTTTGCTCTGCTTATCAAGTTTGCTACACGTTCATCTATCTGTATGGCCTCAGCATCATCCTCAAGTCTCCATTTTTCTTCCTCACCAGTACCACTGGGGAAGCATAAGGACTGTTAGATTCCTCAATGATCTCGCTAGCAAGCAAATCTAACAGGTGTTTTCTCAAATCTTCAAAATCGGGCTGGAGACACACGACGCAGCAGCTCTTTAAATGGAACATGTTCAATTAACTCTATTCGATGTGCCACGCCTGACACTCGTCCTACGTCTAAATCATGCATTGCAAACGCATTCGACGCTTCACGATCTATTCTTTCAATTATGTGAGACTTGAGCTCCTCAGAAATGGGAGAATCATCAAAATTGAGAAGCACAGGGTCTTCTGCCTTTACTAAAAGACTTGCCATCAGGGATGTAGTATCTTGTGAACTGCGGTTGTTATCAAAAATAGGCACAGATTTAATCCAGTCCACTACTGAACACTCAGCGAGCACTCCCTTTGGCTGCAAGGTCACACTGTGGTCTGAAACATTTCGAATGACTACTTTGACTTTATTACGAGCTCTGGGCTCAGCTTGTATCAATTTACTCTCCACAACTAAACCACCTGGAATGTGATGCATCAGTGGTTCATCAATAATCATCGCCTTGTTTTGGCTACAATCTTTAATTCGATATACACCCCTGCTTCACTCACATTTCTCCCCTTTACTGATCATTACAGATTTCTTTGCTGGACAGTCTAACTGGAGTAATGTGCTGTGCTCCTTTACAGGGTCTCGAAATAGCATCACAACTACGATAAGCAGCCATCCAGTTGATGCTAATGGGCATTTTCAGTAAGTATTCTTTTCCCCGAAGCAACTTACAATCTTGCACGAGATGGCAAAGTACATTTGTACCTACTAACAAGGGCAACCGAGCATTGTAAACCTGATCAGGGCAGACTAACGCCAGCTTAGCTGTGCATGACGATTGCATCTGTTCCAGTAGCCGACTTGGGAAACTGCACATCGATCTCAATGTACCCATATAAGGAACTATCTGACCCAAGCAGCCCCCTCAACCCGGTAAGTCTCCCATAGGGGTAATAATTCTATGTAGTAAGTACTGCTTGTAGAAAGATTCAGCTACACATGTCACCTGGGATCCAGTGTCAATCAAACAGCTTACACTCAATTCCGTCCAACCAAGCTTTACTCTCCCAAGGATCCCCAACTAGACCGCTAGGGAACCTGGTTGCTCTTTCTAGGGAACTTTTCAGAACTCCAGCTTCTGTCTGCTCCTCAACAGAAGCTACTCCAAGTTTAAATGTGCAGTGGGTGTCCTCACTTTGGTGGGAGAACTCCTCTGCTCATGTCTCTGCACTAATTTTTGCTGCACCAAAACTGCATTCACAGGATTAGTACACTGTTGCAAATAATGCGAGTCTTCACCACAACGGTAGCAAAACCCACTCATAGGCAGTGACTTAGAATGAGCTTGAGGCAAAGGGTGTGTTTTCCCTTCTTGCCTCTCTCTTCTTGGGCCCACTGGTCTGGAGTTGGTCATACGACAGTTCATTTACTGTGGCTGGCTTCTGCTTTAGCTTTAGCCACCTCAGTCTCTAGCTCTTTAATGCTTTCGCCAATGCCAGACTGTCTCAATCTCCTCAGTGTTCTGCTGCAAATCCATGATCGACTGTAACATGGACTTGGTTTTGAGCTCTAACGGGAGGTGTATATAGATGTAGATTCCTACGTTTCTCCTTAAGCTGCTTCTCATGCTCATAAGATCTCAGTTTGTACAGCAAGCTAGAATAGCTCAAGTCGGATCGTGGACGAGTCTGTAAGTGAATCTTTAAGACGCAGCTGAGTTATCAGGACTTCATCCCAGCATCCTCTGATGAATTGTTTGAGCAGTAAAGTATCAGAATGTTCTGCCAACCACCCCTTCTTTTCAATCACCTCCTGCATCAGAGAATAAAGTCACCTCAAATAATCAGAGGACTTCTCACCCTGTTTTGGTGCTGCCTCTATAAATTGAATGTACAGCCTGCCTCCCAGTGACGCTTACCATATGCTTTTTTCTAGTTCCCATGCATTACACTCTGGTGGTGCATTTGTACCTACTCCTAGAGCGACATTAAGAGCAGGGGGTAGGAGGCTATCCAAAATGTGCCTTCTCTTATGCCTCTCTCCAGCAGAGAAGGGTCTGAAAGTAACTGTCTAACATACAATTGCCACGTGTTGAAATCAGCTTCCCCATTAGGCTTGGGGCAAAGCCCAGAGAACATTCTCAATTTAGGGAGTGAGGCGACATGTCCCTGGTAATCAGGGTCATGTTTCACCACATGTTCAACCACAACACGCTGTACTTCCTGTGGTATAGTAAATGTGACAGGAGTCTCATGTTGTACATTCCTCTCCACAGGAGGTGACTCCGCTTGAATCGCAAAGGACACTTTTGGTGCTGAATTGGTGATTACAGACGGCATCGCTGCTGGCCTTACGTTACAAGATTTTCTTGGAGCAGGGGTTGAAGTTGAAGGGCCCCTGTCTCCACCATCAGCTTTGTGTGCAAGCTTTGTCACTACCTGCTGGCTTAGATCATCAGCATTTACACAGTGTAATTGCGCCAAACTCTCGATTTGCGCCAACAGATGATCAGCCATATTATCCAAGGTTTGATTTGAATATTCACTATAAAGTGATGTTTGGGTGTTAGAGAGATGTTGCGCATCTTTGCTCTGTTTCCCCTCTAGGGGCAGAACTCCCCACACATTTTGATTATCTGCTTTCAAATATTCTTCCTCGACTATTAATGGGGTAGTAACTTCCTGAAATTCACAAAGAAGCTCTCCTGGGAATTTGTCACCTAACCACTCAATTTTCCTCACTTCATCGAGATGATCAAAGAATCTCCTCACATCCCCAAGAGTAGTCTTTGGGTCTACTTTGGTAAGCAATACAGATCTTTCAGGATCAAAATTATGTTGCTTACACAGATCCATTATAAAGAGGAGGAAAAAAAAAATTAAATTAAGAAAATATTCAGAATAGTTCAGACCAAAAAAAAAGAAAACCTAATTTTGCCACACAAGCGCAGCCCCACGTTGGGCGCCAAATTTTTCTGTAACCCGTTTATCAAATTTAACGTTAGAAAAACGGGGGAAAAAATACCTACTTGGGTCTGAGCTCACCAAATACAATTTCTTTACATTTATGATAGTATCTGGAGTCCCGGGTTCGGGGTCTCACACCATTCAATAAATCACAATGAAAATTTCAACTCTGTTGTAACTATGTGTGTCTGCACTTGTGTAATTTGAGGTTTGTACAATACTAATTAAAAAAAAATGAATTAATGTTGATATGAATTATAAGTGAATGAAAACACATTAGTTAGTTTCAATGAACTGTATTCTCTGAATTATTTCCCTTCTGTAACCACAATGTAAATTTCAGTAAACACTACATGCATCACAAAAGAAAAAAAACTTCTTTGCCCTTCTTAAATCACCAATTGCATACAGAGTATATTATTCATCATTGACAATCAAAGAAAAAAAATCTGTATGTGTATATTTAAATCCCAGTGGAATGTGAATGTCTCAGTTCCGTTTATATGGGTGTATGTGTGTATGCCTACAGTCTTTGTAGGAAGAAACTGATGAAGAAAAACAAGCGAGGCTTCGGATGACGTAATCACTCCATAAGGCAGATCCAGCACGGCTCTTCCTCACTGCTCAAACTTCAGCACAATCACCAACAAAAGTTGACAGTCCGCTCTCATCAGACTTTGCGATGTCCAAGATCCAATTGCTGATGCAATAAAACAGTTCAGACAACTTTATAAAAATATATTGATGACGATGGGCAAGATTAATAATAACCGCACATGTGGCTCACATCTCTCTTAGACGAGCTGGCGTGCATGTGACGTCAACACCCATCGCCTCGTTCCTTTTACTTATTTTCATCAGTCATGACAACAATTAATAATTATAAAATAATAAAAGAAATATAAAAATAACAATATGTCTGAACATTTTATGCATCATAAAATAAAAATAAAAATAAAAAAATAATAAAAATAAAATAAAATAAAAAAATACATAATTCATAGGAACAACCTCAATTAATTGGGTGGGTTACAACATGTTCTACTGTTTCCTCTACTAAACATACTTCACATAAACCTGTATTATGTTTCCCTATTATATGTAATGTGTGATTAAGATTCGAATACCCTGTTCGTAAATGAGTGAGGATGACTTGCTCCCTTCTGCTTATATTATGAATGATTTTAGATTTCTTAATACTTCTTTGAATTTGATTAAAGTGTTGACCTGTTTGACACGTATCCCAAAATGTTTGCCATTTTCTATTACAAGCTTCTAAAATTAAATGTTTTCCTTCTGATCTGTTAATTAAAATGCTTTGTTCATCCATACTTAAAGTGTCTTTAGTCATTTTGTCTGCTTCCTCATTACCCTGAATTCCCACATGTGCAGGAACCCATATAAAACGAGTTATTATTCCTATTTGTTTTATACTGTATAACGTAATCATGATTTCTATTAAAATGTCATTTCTATTTGTTTGCATTGATTGTAAACTCTTAAGAACCGCCATTGAATCAGAACATATTATTACTTTATCTGGTCTTATTTCATACACCCAACCTAGTGCCATTAAGATTGCTACCATCTCTGCTGTATACACAGATGCACCATCTGATATTCTTCCAGCCTTCCTAACATCAAATTCTGGAACATAAAAAGCAACTCCTGTTCTTTCAGATTCTATGCTCTTTGAACCATATGTATATATTTGGAGGAATGTATAATGTGTATTTTTAATATACTCTGCTACGAATGATTTAACATTGACTTAAATTAATCCAATAAGCCATAGCTAGTTTTTCTCTTCTTATAAACAGTGGCATTTCAGATGTTTCTACCTGCAGTGCTGCATTTGGTGTCGTTTTAACTGCCCCTCATTACCCTAAACCTGTATTCTTAATGCTTTAGCTTGTATGATATCTAATTTCTTTAACATAGTAACACATGCTGATTCATATACTATACATGATCTCATGAGACCAATATATATATATATATACTTTTTAATGAAAATTCAGTACTTTACTGCACTTTTTTAAAATATATTCGATATGTTCTTTCCATGTTAACTTATTGTCAAACCACATTCCCAGATATTTAAATTTAGACACTTTTTCTAATGAAACTTCATATAATTTAATATATGTTGTTCTACTTACTTTTTTCTTTGTAAATATCTGGAAACATGTTTTGGATATTGAAAATTTGAGCCCACATTCTAATGACCATTTTTCAACTGTCTCTATTGGTTTTTGAATTTTATCCATATTAAAAGATATGTTCTTCCCTCTTTTCCACATTAATCCATCCATCTGCGATATAAAGCTGTATTCATTTCTGGAGACACTCTTTCAAATACATCATTTATCATAATGTTAAATAATATAGGGCTTTTCACACTTCCCTGTGGAGTTCCGTTTTCCACACTCACAGTTTGGGACAATTCATTACCCACCCGCACTTGAATTGTTCCGTCTAATAAAAAACTTAAAATCCAGTTATACATTCTACCTTCTATTCCAATTTTCTTCACTTTTATTAGTAAACCTTCTTTCCACAGCATATCATATGCCTTTTCAATATCAAAGTAAACTGCCACTAATCCCTCTTTCATTGAGAAAGCTTTTTGACATCTGTTTCAAAACTTTATTAATGCATCCAATGTTGACCGCCCTTTTCTAAAACCATACTGATAAGATGCTAACACTCCCTTACACTCAAATACATAATTCAGCCTATTTACAATCATTTTTTCCATCAACTTACATAAATTGGATGTAAGTGCTATTGGCCTATAATTTCCAGCTATCGATGAATGTTTTGACATCTCGCGTGGTTCTGTGTGATTTGGATAACTTCAAGTTACGCCTCCTGTTACACGTTACGCCCCCTACAAGTTACGCCTCCGTCTTGCAGTCTGCAGACAGACCCCTCTCATATCTCTGCCTCCAGCGTTATGGATGTGACACTTGCAGTCAAAAGTCGCAGAGAAAATTAATTTCTTAACATATTAAACCATGTGTTTAAACGTTCCTAAAAAATAGAAAAATATCAGTCTATACTCATGTTTTCTGTTGTAGATGAGGGAAATATGCGTTATGGACGTGACAAAAAAGTTTTTGAGAGAAACATACTTTGTAAGAATTCTGTAAATTAAAAGTCACAAACCACTCAACAAATGGAGAAAGGACAGCTCAATATTTATTTTAATTTCTATTTTGTATTTGCATTGTATTTGCATTTATTAGGAAGAAACAACGTTGTGGACGCAACAATTCTGATATTAGCACTTACTTACCTATGAAAAGTACAGAGACTTTCATGGGTATTTAAGAAAATATTTCAGAAAAATATTGACATCTGAGATATCACTAGGGTTAAAAACTTTGGGTACAAACTTTACATTTCATGATAATGTTGGCATTTGCATGGATTTTAAAAATAATTTTAAAAAATGACTTACACTGAAACCTACTACTGTTATTTATGATAATAAAATGTTATATATCAGCTGTCTTACTTTGACCGTTTATCTGATCCATATTATACAGCCTTGCCTTTGATGTCCAAACCGCTCAGGCGACAACGTAACAGAGTTAACCAATAAAATGGAGTCACGGCTGTGGGTGGGGTTTTAAAGTTAGGGGCGGGTTAACCACGCCTCCTAACGTTAGAACCCCACCCTAACTGGTTAATATCTATAGTTAGACCTAAAAAATATTGTCATAAGGCATTGTGAAAACTTAATGAAATAAATTTATTGTGCTTGTTTATTCACGGATAGCCCTAGAAGGCACTATGTACAACTGTATGTAATGGGTACTATGCTTGTCAGAGAAGGGACATTTGTATCAAATTATTTTAGTCCATACAGCCATCTGTTTATTCATTCATGTATTTTCCAAACCAACATATCCTACACAAGGTCAGTGGAGGATTTGATCATATCCCAGTATCTTTGCTCACAGGCACGATACACCCCATCTATTGGCATTATGACCAGTCCTTTGCATGGCACGTACAAACACACACACACACACACATTCACAGACACACACACTCAATGTCTAATGTCACTATAATGTTACACCCACACACCTAAGTGAGTGTTTCCATATTTTCTACTTCCAAATAATGGCAAACTGTAGTGGTACTATTTATTACATCACAGCTGGTTTATACTATCCTAGAGCAAACAATTATGAAACAATTGAGCAATTATTTATCCTGTCATGCTGAATTTGTTTGATTACTGGGAATGTAACTGTCAGATAATATTCTGCTGGTGTAATAAAGAAGCGTATAAGAAAGCATGTTGGTCAGATAAAGTTGTCCTGTGTTCAGTGAAGGAAGGATGGACAGGGCTCAAACCAACATCTTACTGAGAGGGCCAACCACTAAGCCACTAGGATTCTTGCATTTTGTGGTTGTGGACTTTTACTTGTAACTGTGTCAGTCATAGTTGTCATCCTGACACCTGAGAATGTTTTGTCAGAAAGTCTTTCCCATTGCTATCCATAGGACTCATCAAGTTCATACATGTTTCAAAAATTAAAACAGCCTCATGTTCTTGCCTAGAGTAAGTAGATTCTGAGATTTTAGCCTGTTCATGCTAAATGTGATCGATTACTGATAATGTAACTAAGATAATGTTCTCCTGTGTTTAATAAAAAGCATAATGTTGGTTGGATTAAGTTCCCCTGGGTTGGCTTGGCAAGGTTCCAACCAACCAGGTTGCTAACCCTAAGGCCTCTGGGCTTGTTGCATTTTGTGCTTGTAGACTTCTACATCTACCTTTTTCAGTCTTAGAAGGGGAAACAATATAGAAGGCTTTTGTAGGGCTCAAACCAACAGCCTGTTCATGCTAAATTTGTTTTATTATTGAGAACTTAACTCAGATAATGTTCTCCTATGTTTAATAAAGAAGCATACTATTGGACAGATTAAGTTCACCTGTGTTCAACATGGAAGGTTAGGGCAGGCCTCAAACCAACAACCTACTTAACATAAGTTGAGAGTGCTGTCCACTAGGATATTGGGCTTCTTACATTTTGTGGTGGTAGACATCTACATCTAACTTTATCCATCTTAGCAGGGGAACGCATCCTGACACCTGAGAATGTCCCTGTCACATAGTGTTCCCCTGTTTTCCATGAGGCAGAAAGTTCATAGATCTTTCAAAATTAAAACTGCTCAATTTCTAGAATACAGCATATTCTACAATTCTAGAATACGTTGTTGTTAGAAGTGTAAACATTAGGTTCAGCTCATTCAGTTTCCATTCTAATTAATGGGAAAAGAAAGCACTGGTTATTTAATGTCGGGGCTATTTTGCTTGATTAATAAACGTAATAAAATTTAAATTCACGGATCGCCACGAGATGGCACTATGTTCAACTGTATGTGTACTATGCAAGAGTTAAGAGAAACGTGTTGAAAATGTTGTTGCGTTGTAATGTGGAAAATAAATCACAGCCCTGAGATTTTATTGATTTTAATTTTATCATTGAACAAAACACCTAAGGTAATACAATAATCGTTTAATTCCTGCTGAAACAAAATAATAGAAACCATTACAGAATTTGTAATGGTTTTAATGGTTATAATGGGAATTCTGTTGGTTTTAATAGAAACCAATAAATCCTAATGGAATCCTAATGGAATAGGCCCAAAGCACACTATATAATGGAAACCATTTGTAATAATTTTAATTGTTAATGTCTGATGGTTTGTAATGGTTTTGTAATGGTAACCATTAGGGTTTTTGTAATGGTTTCTATTGAGTTTTTTTGCAGTAGAGATGAACTAGTTTTTTTCCCATGGATCTTTAAATTGCCTCTATAGTACAAAACAATTCCAGAATGATACATTAAAGCATGTTTTGTTGAACTTTGACTTATTGACATATTAATTGTCAACAAAAAGATGTGAAAACGTACAGGGTTAAAGTTAGACACTAATAATTTAGGTAACAAAGTGTGTCTACTTTGAAGATGCTAAAATATAACATAGTGTTCATTTATTTTGGTTGCTTTTATTCACAGCATAATTCTCACCGTTACAGTTGTGTTATTTCATGGTTTTAATGAGTTTACTACTATTCTAAAATGTGAGTAAGTGTTTTCAAACTTTGGACTGGTACTGGAGCTTGTTCAAGGCATTTTCAAATAAAACCCTTATTTTTCTGAAATAGTTTTCTAGATTCTGCAAGATGTATACAAACTCATACTGCACGTGTGCCTATTTTTTGTTAGAGGTCTGTAATGTCATAGATTTCTGTATCTCATGTTAAGTATATACCTTGTGCAAATAATGAACAGGACTATTAGCTGTCTTGATATGATATGAGGAAACTGTGGTGGTATTATTTATTACGTCATAGCAGGTTTATACTATCCCAGTGCAAAACCTGCAGAAACCACACCTTCTGCCACACGTCCACATCCTGCTCCTAAGGATATACTGCATGCTGGAATTAGCTGTGGTTGAGTCCAGTGATATTTTTCTTTTTTGTGTCTTACAGCATCGCTAAATTGATTTTGTGTATAGTAATTGTCTTGCTTTTTTCTGTACCGGAAGGTAAGAGCTTCAATTGATTTTACAACTCTGTATTTTAATCTCAAAGTCAAAGGCAAATGAATTAATATGAATGAATAATTATTAAAAGATAATAAATGTGATTGGAATTGATCTATTATATAAAATGATAAACTTGCAATGTTTTTGATTGAATTTATGTTTCTTAAGACATTTTGATTTATTCCTAAATGCTCTCGGAAATAGTGTTGTAGACAAATATTAATTGTGCTAATGTATGAATTAAATGGTTTTAATGAGAATTAAGAGCTAGACAGGGAAACAAAAGTGTTTAGCAAAATGTGTCATTTGCGTCTATTTTTTGTCTTCTATTTATTTTAATTTTTTTTATTCTGTGAAAAGAAAATACCCAAATGAACCATAATTGAAAACTTAGAGTAAAGTCTCTTGATAGAATGACAACTGAACAATACCATTTCTACCTACAGGTAGTTTTCAACCCATCTCCACAGCCTCTTTCCCAACTACACAGAGTACTCTCAAAACAAATACAGAGACACATAACCTGAGCAGTCCAAAAGCACAAATCATCACCAATAGTTCAACAGTCCAATCAACTTCATCTGCTGCATCAACCGCTGACCACTCCACATTTCAATCGAGCGCTTACAGGACAGGCTCTGAACATACTTGTATGAAAGCCCAACGATGCCCCCTAGTGGTATCTTTATGTATATGTATGTTTTATTATTGCCCGGACAAGTTCTAGTTCTAGTTTACATTCTAAGCTGTTCATCTCAGAGATTTTGTACATGCTGTACTAGTTTAAACAATATGTATATTTCTTTGTAAATTGCATGTTAACCAAGTCCATGTTAAGTCAAATGCTGAAGCTTATTTAATACTGCATAGCTGTGTAAGTTAACTTTGTACACCTATTTGTGGTATATATGTATAAATGATACACTGGAATGCAGCTATTTAAATGCAACTTTAATGCAGTTTCCAAAAGTAATGTGAAGTTATGGTTTACAGATACTACCTCATATTTGACACTTTATCATTTATTTACTGTCACTACTGCTGTGCATAATGTTGATTTTCTTTATGCTATTTGCAATGTTGTTTATATCAGCAAACTTATATTGTATTTTGTTTTCTCTGTTTATTTTAGACCACACATACCCCTATTGGCAAAAGTCTGTAATATTTCATACATGCAGCTATATTTCGAATAAAAGACCACGCCACAACAATTCAATAACACAACTATTGAACAAACAACCCAAATAGCTTTTACAAATGTAGTAGGATGAACGCTTATCATCCTGCTTTTGTAATTGGAGGTTCGGCTCGTGGGAGGGGTACCCGGGTAGTATAAAAAGGGAAGTGTTCTTGTTGATTGACGTCATTCTTGTTGGACGGTTGACGTCATCGACGTGCCACGGTTTGGTTCACGCACGCTGACTTTGGGCCGGCGTTGCGGTTGTGTGGTCCGGCTGGGACCTGTCGACATTGTGCTTATTGAAGCGACGTGTTTGATTGTGGACATCAAGGACGGTAAGGGAACTTTATTTGTTATTGATAATAGGGCAAGGTGTTTTTGTAAATTCAACTCGCATGATGCTTTGTTTTAGAGTGTTCCTTTGCGGTTGTCGTTGCTCTCCCGTGATTTTCTCTCCGGTGTTTTGTCTCCGGTGGTTATTTACTGATCGTGTGCCTGTACCATCTGTATGGATTCGGGGGTATGTATGAATTTCGTTGGCTATTAAGCCAAGAGAAAAGTAATTTATTGTGTTCTCCCTATGATTCTTTCTAGGCGTGAAGTAAAGCTTTATTCATGGGCTTCTAATCAAGTGGGCTCTGCGCTCTGTCTCGGACGATTGTGGTTCTTTCCTCTCTGCCGGTTGCACCCTAGTGCGCCAGCTAATGCGAGTCTTGCCGTTACGTTTTATTACTATTTTTGTTTCATTTCGTATAAATTTAGTATTTAGTTTCTTTTTGAGTCGTTCTGTTTGTTTCTTTGATAGGGTTTTCTTTTTTTGTTTCGTTTCATTGGTTATTTTTATTAAGTGCAAACTTTTGTTAACATTTGTGTGAATTATTGTTACTTTGAATCATTGCTGTTTTTTTTGTGAATGCTGTGTTTATTTAATTGTTTGTTGAAATGTGTGAAGCCATTTGTGTCATGAGCGTGTGTTAAACCTCCATAGTGGTTGATTGAATATGGCCATTGTGGTTTAATAATTATTTGATCTAGAGTACCCTGCTTAAACCATCTTATTGGCTTTTTGTTATAAATTGTTTTTTTGGTTTTCTCATTTCCGAAGTGTCTGTTTGGTACTGAACTCTAGTGGGGTTTCCCCGGAGTTATTGTGCTTCTGGATTCATGTCTTTTTCTTTTGGCAGGGCCTGGGCACCAGAGTGGAAGGCTAACTCACGATTGTGGTGGTGGTATTTCTCTCACTGTGTGACATACTAAGCACTTGTGAGTGTGTGTGCTGTGATCTGCTGTGATCTCTTGGATGTATGTGGATTTCACTAGGGTTTGATGCCAGTTCTGTATTGGTTGGTAAGCCCTAGACTCCTTGCCTCAGGTAATACCTGCAAATTCTGGCCCATTGCCATTCCTACATAATGTTTTAATAATTGTCTTTGTATGTATTTACTCTCTGAATGTTTACATGATCATTGTTTTTATATATAATCTCATTCAGAGTAATGTCTCCTTCCTCTTTTAAGATGTGACTGGTTGCTGTGTCGAGTTATGTAAAATCTTGTGTGTAATAAAGTATTTTTATATTATATGTAGTGTTTTGAGTGTGAGTGTTCCAGCAAACTTTAATTTTTAAGAAATAAATTGTATTTGTTTACTTTTTGTTTATACCTTTTCATATAACTCTAACAAGAATTTTATGAAGCTGTGTATTTTTGTTTTGAGAATGTATTTATTTTGAAGTTGTGATTTCATTTCCTGTCTGAACTGCTTATATCAGTTGCCTCCTCGCTCCCGGCCAGAACGGCTTGGACTTGAGCGAGACAGGTAGTGTGCAAATGTGCTCCGTAATATATTGTTAAAATATATTAGATTAAGTTACAATTTTGGTTGATATTAGTGGATGACATGTTTTGATGCTGGATTGAGTCATATAATGCATTTATATGTTGTTATTTCTCGTGCATAGCTGTGTTTTGTGAACGGTTTAATGTGTTGGTTCAAGCTGTCACCTGCACCAATTTTTTTAAGGGTGCCGTTTTTTCTTTTTTTGGTAACTTTGGTTCTTAAGTGAAATTAAAGAGGTGGACCATGCTTTGTAAAAGAAAACGCCATGCATTCAAACTCTGTCTAATCTATGTATTCTTTTGATGTCTTGAATTGTATATTTGTACCCATGTATTATCACTAGTACATGAAATGTTAATCAGCTGCAGTTACAGTGTAAATGGGGGCAGGGATTCACTTTTCTCTCTTTTACGATCCCTCACAGACCACAGAGCCAAGAGGGTGTGTTTGTGTGGTGTTAATTCCCTGTCCTGTCTTTAATAAACTGCAGGTATGTCATTGCAACAGAATCATTACCACTATACTGATCATATTTCATTGTGATGTTAGTTTAGAGTTATTTTCAGTATTTCTGAGGTATGTAATTGTGTGTATATATGTGTGTGTATTTGAATTCTTTATTTTTTTTTTATATGGATGATATGTTTACCTTATTGATTGGTGTAAGTGTGTTGTATATAATGTCTTATGTATAGGTTGTGAAATGACAGACTATAGTTAAAGAGTTTATTGTTAAATGTTGTCAGAACGGCTTCGGACTTGAGCGAGACAGACCACAGAGCCAAGAGTGTGTGTTTGTGTGGTGTTAATTCCTGTCCTGTCTTTAATAAACTGCAGACGTGGTTCACCGAAGCCAGTGGTGTCGTGGAGTTCTTTGTGGTGCGAGACGAAACACGCTACAAAATTGGTGCCGTGACCCGGATTTCAAGGGATCAGCTGTTGCAGATCGCCGGGGAAAGTCATCTTCATCGACATCACCAGTTAACAGAACTTCGTGGTATATAAAGCAGTGACTTAAACATGGACAGTAATAGCTTTACGCACAACAAAACACAAGAACACATGTCAGACACAGATATTAATTCTGTAAATGTGACACCTTTTGTGTAAGGAGTGGTGTTTTAAGCTCACAGAGGTTTTCTACTGGAATTGGGGGGGGGCTCCAGTTAAATAGCATGTTAGAACAAATGTGGTAGCTTCCCCGTTACGCTGCATCGACCAGTAGCATAACTATGGAAGGCATGAGTAGTGATTACAACGGTGCCCCCTAGAGAGAGATCTATACAGTCCCCAGGGGGTGAACAAAGAGAATCAGTGGCAAACAATGTCAAATTTAATGAAGCAGCTGGGAAGTGAAATAGGAATCAAATTGCTGCAAATCTTAGATCTGAAAGGCAAAATGCTCAGAGAGATGATAGGGATGCCCAACAGCCCGCACACGAAGTTCTGATCTATCAAATTTTAACCTAATTGTTAGGCATCAAGATGTTAAAGAACCGCCTACCTTTAGAGGGTGATAAGACGGATCGATGCACCATGGGTGAATGGCAAGAACTGATGCAAGCTTACTTGAATAAGAAGGGATTCAGTGTGTCAGAACAGGGCCAAGAGATCCTTGATAAGCTAATGGGCCATGCCAAAGACATTGTGAGGACATGTATTCGCAACAATCCTCTGATTGATGTAGCTAGAGACCCACATGTCATCTTTTTCGATTCTAAGACAACATTTTGGAGATGCAATTTCCTCCACAACACCTATGAGAGACTTCTACGAGACCTTGCCAAAGCAGTCAGAGAGTGGCTTGGAATACTGGATCAGACTGAATAAGGCTGTTGACCTAGCTGATGAATGCCTAAAAAGACAAGGGAAGAGAGTTGAAGACCCTAGTCATGAGGTGACAATGATGTTTGTTAGGCATTGTCCTGAGCCCGGTCTGTACACAGCGCTGCGAAGTAAACCACTGGAGAGTTGGAATGCAAATGAAATTCAAGCGCCGCTAATTGACAGCCACCATAGAGACAAACAGTCTGTACGAGTAGATAGAGAGAGAAGGGTTGATGAAGCTTCGTCCAACGCCTGGTGCATGACACAACAACAGCCCACTGCCAATAATCAGGCAAGCAGTGTGGACTCGGCTCTTCTCGGCGCCAGAAGTTTCTCTTCTAGAGCAGTTCCTTGTTCAGCAGAAGGGCAAGAACAGAAAGCTAGACAGAGAAGGGTTGTGTCTGTAGACCCTGAAGTCCCCTGTAAAATATGCAGAGCTCAAGACCATACAACAAAGACTCATTGTTTTAAAGAGGGGCTGTGTTTTAGTTGTTTCAAGACAGGGCACAGAGGTTTTGAATGCCCTGACAAAAGACAGACGAAGCCAAACACAACCAGTGCCACTGGACCCGAGGGCCATTTAAACTAGAAAACCTGCACTACACGGGGGCAGTGTGGGTGTTAGACGTGAAAAATCCCCAGAAGACCCATTGATTGTTAATGTAACTACTAGTGACTTCCTAAGTCTAAAACAGTATAGGTGAATTAAATGCGGTTCAGCAAAAGACTCCTGTGAGATTCCAAAAGCTACCTACCAGAGAATTAATGATGAAGACGATTTGTTTCTACGCCCAGTGTTGGTTGGGGAAAGTGCAACTCCTAGCCCTTGTGGATAGTGGATCTGTTACCTGTACATTAAGTGAATCAGCTGAACGCACACTTAGAGACTGGAACTTGATCTGTGCAGATTCGAGTAAGCCCACCAACAAAGTACTTACTGGCTGTGGAGGGAAATGAAACAAAACCAAAGTGTACATATGAGCTGAGTGTAGATATGCTTGAATGCAAAATGATGATCAACTTCCTAGTTGTGCCAGGTCAAAAGGATGACATGATAATGGGATCAAATGTCATCAGGCATGTGACTCGTCAGATGAAGAAAACCGAGTGGTATTGGAAAAGCCTATCTCAACCAGTTCAAGATAATAGTCAAGAACCCCTGCTGAATGTGCTTTCTAATGTTGATCGCTGGCATGGAGATAAGATACCACAGAAAGTGGGCACAGTGGTGTTGAGACAATGTGTTACACTAGAGCCACAACATGAACATTTGGTCTGGGGAAGGTTAAAAGAAGTTGTCCCCCTGTCTGTTGGAAGCACTGTAATGCTTGAACCCTCCACTTCTCGTTCTGCACCAAGGAATGTCATGGTGGCTCAGCAGTGTTTGCCCCTTTGGGGAGATAAATGGATTCCTATGAGAGTGATTAACATGATTGACCGCCCATTGTTTTATACCGCAATACTAAACTAGCAGATGTGCACCCATGTCTTGCGCTAGAGGAGATAGACTTCACAGAAAACACAGAACACCAGCACCAAGGGGTTCAACAGAATACTGTCCAAGTTAGTGAGCTTGATGAGAAAGCCAAGCTGCAGACTGACTATAAAGTGAAGCTGAGAGAATTGGGGCTGACAGAAATTGACATTGATTCCTGTGAAGTAAGTGATTATTGGAAGAGTGAGCTAGCTGATCTGATAGGACGCTATGAAAGCACCTTTTCTCGTGATAAGTTAGATTGTGGTGAAGTAAAGAATACTATTCATCGGATAAGGCTCAAAGATGAAAAGCCTTTCCTCGATGCCTTTCAGAAGAGTTCCACCCACCCATTACCAGAAATTAAGACAAACATTGAATGAAATGGAGGAGCGTGGTATTATCCGAAAATCAAACAGTGAATGGGCCTCGCCCTTTAGTCTTAGTCTGGAAACCTTCTGGGGAGCTAAGGATATGCACAGACTTTAGGTGGCTTAACCAAAGGACAGAGAAGGATGCATACCCTTTACCCCATCAAGCTGATGCCCTTGCCTCATTAGGGAGGAAATTGTTATTTTAGCACTATGGATCTAACATCAGGCTTCTATAACATTCGATTCATGAGGATGACCGCAAATATACGTATGCATAACTCCAATAGGCCTTTATGAATATAATCGTATGGCTCAGGGTTTATGTAACAGCCCAGCAACATTCTCACGTATGATGACATCGATCTTTGGAGACCAAAACTATCTGTCACTTCTCTGCTACTTAGATGATTTACTTGTCTTTGGTAAAACTGAGAAGGAAGCACTCAATCGCCTTTGAGATGGTGTTTTCTCGGCTTAGAGAGCATAACCTAAAGCTGTCACAAAAAGTGCTACTTCTTAAGAAAACTGTCAAGTTCCTGGGACATATTGTAACTGAGAATGGCATAGCTACCGATCCAACTAAAGTGTCTGCAGTCAGTGACATAAAGTCCACAGATCTAATGGAAGCAGATGGAAAGACTCCATCACCTACCAAAATTAAGTCTTTTCTTGGGATGGCAAATTATTATTCCCATTTCATTGAAGGTCTCTCGACTTTAGCAAAACCATTGTTTAAACTGACAGGCGGTCAGAAAGTCAGGAGGAAAGATAAACGCTTTGCTTCCAACCTTAGACGCCTAAGCCCTGATGATTGGACTGCAGAGTGTGACACAGCTGTAGAGAAGATAAAACATGCTCTTTCTCACAGTGCTGTTCTTGCGCACTCCAGACTTCAAAAGGCCTTTCCTCTTGTTCACTGATGCATCTATGGATGGTTTTGGTGCAGTTTTAAGTCAGATTCCACAAGGTGAGACAAAACCTAGACCAGTTGCTTTTATGAGCAAGACCTTGTCAAAAGCCCAGTCCCATTATCCCGCTCATAGGTTAGAGTTTTATGCACTGAAGTGGGCAGTTTGTGATAAATTTGCCCATTGGCTGAAGGGGACCAAATTCACTGTGTTAACTGATAACAATCCCCTGACATATATAATGTCCAAGCCAAAGTTAGATGCCTGTGAGCAAAGGTGGGTATCTAAGCTTGCCCCATTTGATTTTGACTTAAGATACATACCCGAACCAAGAATGTTCCTGCCGATCTTTTGAGTCACCGACCTTTTGCCAGAATTTTAGAGGTCTGTGATGTTGTAGAGACTAAAGTTGAACATGTAACCTCTGAAACCATCCAGGACACGTTCCGATTATCAGTGAATGTGCACCACCAAATGTGTGAAACTGGTATGGGATCTCAGGAGGAAAAATTGAAGATGGTTAGTAGTGAAGGGGTAAAGCTGTCTTTGAGTCCTGTCTTAGCTGGGAGGCCAGCAGGCCAGTGCATAGTGTCCACCTTGCCCAAAACAATCATTTTGTCCCTGGAGGTGTCAGCACTCTGCCAGTTCTTTCTATGGAAGAGATACGAATGAAGCAGAAAACAGATCCTACTTTGTCCCGTGTAGTGTTCTTTGTTGACAGGAAAAAGGCCATCAAGCAGAGAGAGGGACAATGAAATTGCACCAGTAATGTCGACTTCTGAAGCACTGGGAAAAAAACTTGAAGTAAAGGATGGAGTTCTTTATCGCAGGTCCAAGGATCGAGTCGGTAAAGTCAGGTACCAGCTTGTACTTCCCCATTCATTAAAAACTGTTGCTCTCAGAGGAACTCACGATGATGCAGGCCATCAAGGCCAAAGCAGAACCCTTCACCTTGTACGCCAGAGGTTTTTCTGGTCCGGTATGGACACAGATGTCAAAAAGTATGTCTCACACTGTAAACGATGTGTGGTTGGAAAGACTCAGGAACCTGAGGCCAGAGCTCCTCTAGAGTCTATCAGAACAAGTGCACCACTCGAGCTTGTATGTATAGATTTTGGTCTGCAGAGGGACACGTGGAGAAAGCGCTTGATGTTCTGGTTATAACAGACCATTTCACAAAACTAGCCCATGCCCCCTGTCCCAACCAGACAGCCAAAGTGGTGGCTCAGAAATTGTGGAACAACTTTTTCTGTGTGTATGGCTTTCCACACAGAATACATTCTGACAAGGGTGCGAATTTTGAGAGCAAGTTGATTGCTGAGTTGTTGCTGGTGTCTGGTGTTGATAAGTCCCATACCACTGCACCATCCTATGGGCAATGGGCAGACCGAAGATTTAATCGCACCCTCGGCAACATGATCCGCTCTTTGCCTCCTCGAGCAAAGGAGAGATGGCCACAAATGATTCAGACACTCACATTTTCCTACAATTGTACTACCCATGAAACAACTGGGTTTATGCGCCATTTTACTTAATGTTTGGAAGGATTCCAAGGTTACCTGTAGACATCATGTTCGGGAGTGCCCTCAGAAATGAGGATGTCCAGACCTATGATGAGTATGTGAAATCTCTCCAGAAAGATCTCAGAGAAGCTGTACACATTGCTAAGGGAAACACTACAGATGCACAGAGAAAAACAGACTGAAGGGTATAATAAAAGATCTAAGGGTGCCCTCTGAAGGTTGGGGATCATGTCCTTTGGCAAATAAGAAGGAAAGAGGAAAAGGAAAGTTGGCAGATAAATGGAACTCAGCAGTTCATGTAGTGACATGGAAGGATTCATCATTGCCCATTTATAGAGTTGAGAATCCCACAACAAAGAACAGCAAAGTGGTTCATCGTAATTTCCTCCTCCCAGTCAATTTCCTTCCGTTGGAAGAGCCAGATGCTGAATCTACAGTCCTGTCGGCAGTGTCGGAAGAGGAAAGACATCAAACAGAGAGACAGAGCCAGAGATCTTTGCTGAGTACAGGAGGAGACTCAAGCACCAGTAGAACTGCTATATGGATTTTACAAGGGGTAGGGCCCAAAGCACCACAGAGTACCGGAGAAGGTACTGTAAAGGAGAAGACCAAGGAACATGTCACAGAGTTGGGGCATTCAGACTGTGCAAGTCAAACAAGAGAGAAAATGCTTCTCCCAGAAATGAAATTGAACACACTGAAAGTTCTGGTGAGGAATGTGAAGCAGGAGAAATGACCTCTGACAGTGAGCAGCCTGATGTTGACAATACAGTATATGAATTGGAACCAGATCAATTGTGCATCAGTGATGGGGGAATGACCCAAGAATCTGTGTGTGACCAGAGTGTTCGAGCCAAACCGATGATGACATATTACATGACATCATTTCAATGAGCAGATCAGTCAGAAGCTCTGAGCAACAATCCTTAAATACCAGTAGTAGACATCCGCAGAAGAAATCCCAAAGAACAGTGACTGTAGCAGATACTGCCATTAAACCAAATGAAGGAACAGTGAGAACCCGTGCAGGAAGGCTAGTGAAACCTGTGAGACGCCTGCTTGAGTGTATGAGTATGATATTGACGGAATCAGGGCAAAAAGATCCTCTTGCAGAGTTGTTAAGAATTCTATCAAATTTGATAGAGGGTTAAACTGCTTTGAAGTCAAATTTCGAGAGTCGACTAAGATTTAGACCTAAGTGAGCTTTAAAAGGATATGAGAAGTACCTTATATGGGGGTGTATGGAGATATGTATAAGGGCATATTTCTACCAGGCAAAGTGTTTTTGCTATTTGTTTGAATGACTTGAGTCTGGGTACCCCGTTTAAAGGAAAATGTCTCACCTATAGTATTAAAGTTCGCTGAAATTTAGGAGGGGAGAATGTAGTGTTTTGAGTGTGAGTGTTCCAGCAAACTTTAATTTTTAAGAAATAAATTGTATTTGTTTACTTTTTGTTTATACCTTTTCATATAACTCTAACAAGAATTTTATGAAGCTGTGTATTTTTGTTTTGAGAATGTATTTATTTTGAAGTTGTGATTTCATTTCCTGTCTGAACTGCTCATCGCCTCTCGGCCCGTCAGAACGGCTTCGGACTTGAGCGAGACAGGTAGTGTGCAAATGTGCTCCGTAATATATTGTTAAAATATATTAGATTAAGTTACAATTTTGGTTGATATTAGTGGATGACATGTTTTGATGCTGGATTGAGTCATATAATGCATTTATATGTTGTTATTTCTCGTGCATAGCTGTGTTTTGTGAACGGTTTAATGTGTTGGTTCAAGTTGCCGCCTGCACCAATTTTTAAGGGTGCCGTTTTTCTTTTTGGTAACTTTGGTTCTTAAGTGAAATTAAAGAGGTGGACCATGCTTTGTAAAAAAGAAAACGCCATGCATTCAAACTCTGTCGAATCTATGTATTCTTTTGATGTCTTGAATTGTATATTTGTACCCATGTATTATCACTAGTACATGAAATGTTAATCAGCTGCAGTTACAGTGTAAATGGGGGCAGGGATTCACTTTTCTCTCTTTTTACGATCCTCACAGACCACAGAGCCAAGAGTGTGTGTTTGTGTGGTGTTAATTCCTGTCCTGTCTTTAATAAACTGCAGACGTGGTTCACCGAAGCCAGTGGTGTCGTGGAGTTCTTTGTGGTGCGAGACGAAACACGCTACATATAAATTCAGTGTCTCTGAGCCCATTAGCATCACGAATCTGTGAATTGCCTTTGATGTGCTTTGAATCCTTGGGTGAAAGTCCCAAGGTGGCGTAGTCAGCTCTGTGTGGTTAGAATATAGTGTATTACGAATTGGGCGTTCTTTTGCCCTCATACGTACACATGTCTAGCGGCCCCACGCCACGACATTTGCCGTAGTCGGCAGGACTCGCATCAGCTGGCGCACTAGGGTGCAACCGGCAGAGAGGAAAGAACCACAATCGTCCGAGACAGAGCGCAGAGCCCACTTGATTAGAAGCCCATGAATAAAGCTTTACTTCACGCCTAGAAAGAATCATAGGGAGAACACAATAAATTACTTTTCTCTTGGCTTAATAGCCAACGAAATTCATACATACCCCCGAATCCATACAGATGGTACAGGCACACGATCAGTAAATAACCACCGGAGACAAAACACCGGAGAGAAAATCACGGGAGAGCAACGACAACCGCAAAGGAACACTCTAAAACAAAGCATCATGCGAGTTGAATTTACAAAAACACCTTGCCCTATTATCAATAACAAATAAAGTTCCCTTACCGTCCTTGATGTCCACAATCAAACACGCCGCTTCAATAAGCACAATGTCGACAGGTCCCAGCCGGACCACACAACCGCAACGCCGCCCAAAGTCAGCGTATGTGAACCAAACCGTGGCACGCCGATGACGCCAACCGTCCAACAAGAATGACGCCAATCAACAAGAACACTTCCCTTTTTATACTACCCGGTACCCCTCCTCACGAGCCGAACCTCCAATTACAAAAGCAGGATGATAAGCGCTCATCCTACTACATTTGTAAAAGCTATTTGGGTTGTTTGTTCAATAGTTGTGTTATTGAATTGTTGTATGGTCTTTTTATTCAAATATAGCTGCATGTATGAAATATTACAGACTTTCGCCAATAGGGGTATGTGTGGTCTAAAATAAACAGAGAAAACAAAATACAATATAAGTTTGCTGATATAAACAACATTGCAAATAGCATAAAGAAAATCAACATTATGCACAGCAGTAGTGACAGTAAATAAATGATAAAGTGTCAAATATGAGGTAGTATCTGTAAACCATAACTTCACATTACTTTTGGAAACTGCATTAAAGTTGCATTTAAATAGCTGCATTCCAGTGTATCATTTATACATATATATACCACAAATAGGTGTACAAAGTTAACTTACACAGCTATGCAGTATTAAATAAGCTTCAGCATTTGACTTAACATGGACTTGGTTAACATGCAATTTACAAAGAAATATACATATTGTTTAAACTAGTACAGCATGTACAAAATCTCTGAGATGAACAGCTTAGAATGTAAACTAGAACTAGAACTAGAACTTGTCCGGGCAATAATAAAACATACATATACATAAAGATACCACTAGGGGCATCGTTGGGCTTTCATACAAGTATGTTCAGAGCCTGTCCTGTAAGCGCTCGATTGAAATGTGGAGTGGTCAGCGGTTGATGCAGCAGATGAAGTTGATTGGACTGTTGAACTATTGGTGATGATTTGTGCTTTTGGACTGCTCCAGGTTATGTGTCTCTGTATTTGTTTTGAGAGTACTCTGTGTAGTTGGGAAAGAGGCTGTGGAGATGGGTTGAAAACTACCTGTAGGTAGAAATGGTATTGTTCAGTTTTCATTCTATCAAGAGACTTTACTCTAAGTTTTCAATTATGGTTCATTTGGGTATTTTCTTTTCACAGAATAAAAAAAAATAAAAATAAATAGAAGACAAAAAATAGACGCAAATGACACATTTTGCTAAACACTTTTGTTTCCCTGTCTAGCTCTTAATTCTCATTAAAACCATTTAATTCATACATTAGCACAATTAATATTTGTCTACAACACTATTTCCGAGCATTTAGGAATAAATCAAAATGTCTTAACAAACATAAATTCAATCAAAACATTGCAAGTTTATCATTTTATATAATAGGTCAATTCCAATCACATTTATTATCTTTTAATAATTATTCATTCATATTAATTCATTTGCCTTTGACTTTGAGATTAAAATACAGAGTTGTAAAATCAATTGAAGCTCTTACCTTCCGTACAGAAAAAAGCAAGACAATTACTATACACAAAATCAATTTAGCGATGCTGTAAGACACAAAAAAGAAAAATATCACTGGACTCAACCACAGCTAATTCCCAGCGCAGTATATCCTTAGGAGCAGGATGTGGACGTGTGGCAGAAGGTGTGGTTTCTGCAGGTTTTGCACTGGGATAGTATAAACCTGCTATGACGTAATAAATAATACCACCACAGTTTCCTCATATCATATCAAGACAGCTAATAGTCCTGTTCATTATTTGCACAAGGTATATACTTAACATGAGATACAGAAATCTATGACATTACAGACCTCTAACAAAAAATAGGCACACGTGCAGTATGAGTTTGTATACATCTTGCAGAATCTAGAAAACTATTTCAGAAAAATAAGGGTTTTATTTGAAAATGCCTTGAACAAGCTCCAGTACCAGTCCAAAGTTTGAAAAACACTTACTCACATTTTAGAATAGTAGTAAACTCATTAAAACCATGAAATAACACAACTGTAACGGTGAGAATTATGCTGTGAATAAAAGCAACCAAAATAAATGAACACTATGTTATATTTTAGCATCTTCAAAAGTAGACACACTTTGTTACCTGAATTATTAGTGTCTAACTTTAACCCTGTACATTTTCACATCTTTTTGTTGACAATTAATATGTCAATAAGTCAAAGTTCAACAAAACATGCTTTAATGTATCATTCTGGAATTGTTTTGTACTATAGAGGCAATTTAAAGATCCATGGGAAAAAACTAGTTCATCTCTACTGCAAAAAACTCAATAGAAACCATTACAAAAACCCTAATGGTTACCATTACAAAACCATTACAAACCATCAGACATTAACAATTAAAATTATTACAAATGGTTTCCATTATATAGTGTGCTTTGGGCATATTCCATTAGGATTCCATTAGGATTTATTGGTTTCTATTAAAACCAACAGAATTCCCATTATAATTCATTAAAACCATTACAAATTCTGTAATGGTTTCTATTGTTTTTTCAGCAGGAATTAAACGATTATTGTATTACCTTAGGTGTTTTGTTCAATGATAAAATTAAAATCAATAAAATCTCAGGGCTGTGATTTATTTTCCACATTACAACTCAACAACATTTTCAACACGTTTCTCTTAACTCTTGCATAGTACACATACAGTTGAACATAGTGCCATCTCGTGGCGATCCGTGAATTTAAATTTTATTACGTTTATTAATCAAGCAAAATAGCCCCGACATTAAATAACCAGTGCTTTCTTTTCCCATTAATTAGAATGGAAACTGAATGAGCTGAACCTAATGTTTACACTTCTAACAGCAACGTATTCTAGAATTGTAGAATATGCTGTATTCTAGAAATTGAGCAGTTTTAATTTTGAAAGATCTATGAACTTTCTGCCTCATGGAAAACAGGGGGAACACTATGTGACAGGGACATTCTCAGGTGTCAGGATGCGTTCCCCCTGCTAAGATGGATAAAGTTAGATGTAGATGTCTACCACCACAAAATGTAAGAAGCCCAATATCCTAGTGGACAGCACTCTCAACTTATGTTAAGTAGGTTGTTGGTTTGAGGCCTGCCCTAACCTTCCATGTTGAACACAGGTGAACTTAATCTGTCCAATAGTATGCTTCTTTATTAAACATAGGAGAACATTATCTGAGTTAAGTTCTCAATAATAAAACAAATTTAGCATGAACAGGCTGTTGGTTTGAGCCCTACAAAAGCCTTCTATATTGTTTCCCCTTCTAAGACTGACAAAGTTAGATGTAGAAGTCTACAAGCACAAAATGCAACAAGCCCAGAGGCCTTGGGGTTAGCAACCTGGTTGGTTGGAACCTTGCCAAGCCAACCCAGGGGAACTTAATCCAACCAACATTATGCTTTTTTATTAAACACAGGAGAACATTATCTTAGTTACATTATCAGTAATCGATCACATTTAGCATGAACAGGCTAAAAATCTCAGAATCTACTTACTCTAGGCAAGAACATGAGCTGTTTTAATTTTGAAACATGTATGAACTTGATGAGTCCTATGGATAGCAATGGGAAAGACTTTCTGACAAAAACATTCTCAGGTGTCAGGATGACAACTATGACTGACACGGTTACAAGTAAAAGTCCACAACCACAAAATGCAAGAATCCTAGTGGCTTAGTGGTTGGCCCTCTCAGTAAGATGTTGGTTTGAGCCCTGTCCATCCTTCCTTCACTGAACACAGGACAACTTTATCTGACCAACATGCTTTCTTATACGCTTCTTTATTACACCAGCAGAATATTATCTGACAGTTACATTCCCAGTAATCAAACAAATTCAGCATGACAGGATAAATAATTGCTCAATTGTTTCATAATTGTTTGCTCTAGGATAGTATAAACCAGCTGTGATGTAATAAATAGTACCACTACAGTTTGCCATTATTTGGAAGTAGAAAATATGGAAACACTCACTTAGGTGTGTGGGTGTAACATTATAGTGACATTAGACATTGAGTGTGTGTGTGTCTGTGAATGTGTGTGTGTGTGTGTGTTTGTACGTGCCATGCAAAGGACTGGTCATAATGCCAATAGATGGGGTGTATCGTGCCTGTGAGCAAAGATACTGGGATATGATCAAATCCTCCACTGACCTTGTGTAGGATATGTTGGTTTGGAAAATACATGAATGAATAAACAGATGGCTGTATGGACTAAAATAATTTGATACAAATGTCCCTTCTCTGACAAGCATAGTACCCATTACATACAGTTGTACATAGTGCCATCTAGTGGCTATCCGTGAATAAACAAGCACAATAAATTTATTTCATTACGTTTATAAATCAAGCAAAATCAAGCGTGCGTTTTCACAATGCCTTATGACAATATTTTTTTAGGTCTAACTATAGATATTAACCAGTTAGGGTGGGGTTCTAACATTAGGAGGCGTGGCTAACCCCGCCCCTAACTTTAAAACCCCACCCCACAGCCGTGACTCCATTTTATTGGTTAACTCTGTTACGTTGTCGCCTGAGCGGTTTGGACATCAAAGGCAAGGCTGTATAATATGGATCAGATAAACGGTCAAGTAAGACAGCTGATATATAACATTTTATTATCATAAATAACAGTAGTAGGTTTCAGTGTAAGTCATTTTTTAAAATTATTTTTAAAATCCATGCAAATGCCAACATTATCATGAAATGTAAAGTTTGTACCCAAAGTTTTTAACCCTAGTGATATCTCAGATCTCAATATTTTTCTGAAATATTTTCTTAAATACCCATGAAAGTCTCTGTACTTTTCATAGGTAAGTAAGTGCTAATATCAGAATTGTTACAAAAATGAAATTAAAATAAATATTAAATGTTCTTTGAAGAGCCGTCCTTTCTCCATTTGTTGAGTGGTTTGTGACTTTTAATTTACAGAATTCTTACAAAGTATGTTTCTCTCAAAAACTTTTTTGTCACGTCCATAACGCATATTTCCCTCATCTAAAACAGAAAACATGAGTATAGACTGATATTTTTCTATTTTTTAGGAACGTTTAAACACACGGTTGAATATGTTAAGAAATTAAAACAAGATTTTGTCGGCAAAATGGCAGCTTGCACAGAGACAGCGGTAATTAGAATATTTTCCCGAGATAACAGTTTCAATTACAAGATGTGCTCAAGTTTTTGGCTTAGTTTGAAAGGGACTCCCTCAACGACATTACTGCATTGACTGTGGAATCTTCATGATAAAGGTGAGTGAACAGTTTTCCAGAGAAATAAAAAAACACATTTTAACTCTCTCATAGAATTTCCATTACCAGTCTTTCTAGCGCCTGTGGACTATTGGATTTGGACAACTTCAAGTTACGCCTCTGTCTTGCAGTCTGCAGACAAATACTATTGGAATTAGTGATACTGTATCCTACCAAAACAACTAAACAAACAAATAAAATAAATATAAAAACAAACAAAAAAACAAACAGATGGATCAAACAAACAAACCAAATATTAAACAAAGATATAATTCTTTAAATACTACATTATGTAATCTTCAGATTCGATTTATTAAACCTGCTGCTTTCAAATACTTAATAATAGCATAATAGACCTTATACTGTGCTGGTGCATTCTTTAATATTGTTTTAATTGTAATATTTTCAATGTTCAACACCCTTACTTCTTCTATTAATCGCATTCTTTCTCTTTCATATGCTTCACAATGTAACAGGATATGCTCCACAGTCTCTGGTCTACCACATCTACCTGCAATTACCTGATTCATGTTTACCTATAATAAATAAAGATTGATTAAGAGCTGTATGACCAATACGGAGTCTAGATATTATTGTGTCCTCCTTCCTACTTCCAATTTTATTCCTTCCATTTCCAACTTGTTTTTGAATGTTGTAAAGATGACGACCCTTTACCTCCTCATCCCACATCTTTTTCCATTTCCTAATCATTGCCCCTTTAATTATTCCTTTCATTTCTGCTTTACTAAGTGGTATGTTTATATCTATATCATTTTAATCTTGTGTAGTCCTGTAAGTCTTTTAATTTGTAGTGTGATTACCCATAGTTCCAAACGAGACTAGTTCCGGAAGTAAGTGCTGTCAATGCGGAACTTATGAAGAGAGTAAATAAAAAATCCTTGGCAGTCTGCGCTTCATCTCAACACGGGATATAAAAGCAGCGACAATGACAAACGGTATGTTAAAAAAACCAGCATGTTATGAGATGAATTGTCGGAAACTCTTAAACAGGAAGTGTCTGTCGTAAAATCAGAGTTATTGACAGTAAGCCTGGCTGAGCTGTGTGTGTGTGTGTGTGTGGACGTGGCTCATCAAGGGCCGCAGCTGCTTTACTTAACGTCATTAAAAGCAGTTTTAAGGTTACTACATTTATATATTAAAGTTATCTAAACGTCTTAATAAACTCGTCGTAGGAAACAGTGTCATTGTAATAGGTTGTTGACGTCTACAGAGTAAAGTCGAGTCATACAAATGTTAGATAAAACTAAATTTATCTCTCAACAAAACAGATCCACTTGAAATTAAATCATGTTTTTAAGTGATTTGTATAGTTATAATAACTGTGTTAATACACACTTGGATACAATTGAATATAACTGAGCCCTGATTATAAAACTAGACTTTACAGTTATAACTTAAACTCATCTCTTAACAAAACAAATCAAGGTAAAATCTAATCATATAATCCTCTTTTTGTGCATGGTTCCTTTTGCTCATTTTTTCCAAAGTAGAAGTATTTTTGAGTATATTAAAAACATTTTAAATAGATTATTGGTGTTAATTTTGAGCTTTTTTGTGTACTGCATGTTCACAGTGTACTCCTTCGACGGCATTCTTGTATTTGGACTTCTTTTCATTTGCACATGTGCATATCTAAAGAAAGTCCCTCGCCTGAACAGTTGGCTCTTGTCAGAGAAGAAAGGTATCTGGGGAGTCTTTTACAAAGGTAAACTATTCAAATAATGAATTATACTGTGCATGTTATGAATAATATAAGTAATCTACATCTTGCACTCAAACTTATGCTGTTAAAAGCTGTATGACTTTTTTTCTAATCACCTTTATTGTAACACAAGCAAAACACAAGAGTGTAGTGCTGGGTGAAAATCTTTAGTCCATGCTCCAGACAGTGTAGATAACAATTATACAATACAATAATATACATCTACACTTCACATATGGCAAAATATACTAATATATAATGCAGAATATACACATGATATAAAATATACATATAATACAGTATATACATGTAATACGAACAATGGAACACAAGATGAGAAATTTTAGGTTAAAAAGTTGTTTTATTTATACAGTAAAACTGAACGGGGACTAATCTTGGGTTCCATGAAAAAAAGTATGCCATGCAGGACAACATGAATAATAATGACAGAATTGCGTTTGTACTAGCCCTTAAAATGTCCCTCCTGGAACACTGTTTGTTTGTGTATTTTATGGATAGACTTGTTTTGATGTTCTGTTGTTTTGTGTGTTTTTTATCATCTCCACAGCTGCAGTGATAGGAACACGGCTCCATATTGCTGTGGCAGCTTCGTGTTTGTGCGTGGCATTTTACCTCATTTTTCTGAAATGACCTGGATGCATCCGTCTTAAGGACATTGTACTGTTGAATGCCAAAAGAAATGTAGTAGTGGCAGATGTTGACAGCTACTGGTGAAGATGTACTCCACCTGCTCCCAATGTTGGTAGAAGCTTGAGTATATCTTTGATTTAAGACCTTCTTTGCATTTTGTAAATGTTTAAGTTAAGATTGAATTTTGGGGAATTTTGTCTTAGATCAAGATATTGCTTCCTTGAAATAGTGAGAAAAACATACTTCAGAGTAATGGAGCTTCTCTTTGGGGATTCACACTTCACTTGTGTACAAAGTTTTTGTTGTGATTTTCTCTTCAAAATGTAAATGTTTGGTTTGAGCGTATAGGGGTTCTTTGAAAAAGCGTAACAAGCGTTAGAAAAATGTTATCTTGTACAATTGTTCATGACTTATTCTTTTATAAAAAATTTATTTTAGGGTTTTATGTAAGCATGCACACCTTATGCCATTTTTCAAGTGTCCCCAAATAATTATAATAAACTTGTACAAGATGTGAAATTGTGGCTGTATGCAATATGGAAAAAACAGTCGGTTCTCTGAGTTTCATGGAAAATGTAAACATTTAAAATAAGACAAACTGAAAGTGAAACTCGGAAGTTGAGGGATGAAGTTGAAAGTGTATAATGCTAAAGTACCTCCATAGCACATTTTTATTGCCACCTAATGACCAATGACCATGTACTGTATGTAACAGCAAAGCTGTTTTTAAAATACCTTACATCACTTAAATACATGGTAAAGAAATGAATATTTAATTGATATTGATTTTAAAAATGACTGTATAAGTGCACAGTTGTAAAGGATACAGAATATTTACTAGGACCCCAAGTGAATAACCAGTGTTTATAAATACCAATTATATTGTAGATGGAAATATAAACACTACAAATAAAAATTTTAACAATCATTTTTTGGGGGTTTAAGGTTTAATTTTCAGAATCGATGTTTATCTGCGTTTTTATCACATGTCTACAATGAAAGATGTTTGATTATGTGTTTTATGTAATATAATTTGTTTTGTCTGAAATCCCTCATCCTTTCACTATGTACCTGTGCACTAAACATGCTATTTATATATAATGGTAGATGTTAAATGCTCAGATTTGTAAACATGTAAAACAGTAAATTTATAGAAAACCCTATGCAACTCTGTAGTAATGTTTGGTATTAAGGTTTTGTAATTAATTTCCCCATACTAAATCAATACATCAGAAATTTGCATTGTAAATTTATATTTTTGGTTTAGTAAGGGACTACTTTTAAAACTTTTTTAAATTAGACACTAAACATAAGATTAAGATAAAACAGTTAATGTCTGATAGATGTTCTTTTAGTCAATATCAAAGTGGTTATCCTTTTATTGATGCTCGCATTCAGTTTCTGTTACTATACATACTTTCAAAATAGTTGTTACTTATTGTAATTTCATAAAAATAAGTGGCAAAAAGTTTGCCACATGGAAATGGTCAAATAAAATCACTGTGTGAAATACATTCTCCTTTGTTGTTTGTATGCTATGTTATTTGTGGCTGCAGATCGACTGTAGTCTAAATATTTTTAATAGGGCTGTCAGTTTAACGCGTTAACTTAATTAATTAGTTATGAAAAATTAACGCGATTAAAATATTTTAACGCAGTTAACGCGCTGGCCCCGCCCCCAGAACTGTACATCATCTCATCATCTCTTCTCATCATTTCAGGAGCCTAAATGTGATTTTATACAACAGTTCAGTAAATAAGAAGTTGATATTGTGTTATATTTTAAACATTATATTATGTGTTTTTGCTAAATTTCGCAGAGAACATATTACCTTTGAAGCCATAGCAGAATTGTTGCGAGTCTCCGAGCAACACAGATGTGTTTATAGTTTCTGAATGAATTCGCTTTTTGAAGGAATCATGTGAATGACTCATTAAGACATTTACCGCCACCTGCTGGCAGATTTAGTTTCTTATTTAGAGTTTAATTTCATTAAAAAAAGATAAAAAAATTAATAATAATCATAATAAAACATTACAGGGATAGTCATCAAAAAAAATAAATTCTGTCATCATTTGCTCACTTACTCATTTACTTCATGTCGTTTCAAATCTTTCTTTTGTGCATAAAAGAAAGTATTTTGAAGACTGCTGGTAACAAAGCTGTTTTAGTTACCATGACTTTCATTATATGAACAAAATATATGTTCCATAGTTTATGTTAGGTTGTTGCAGCCTAAATGTTTATGTGTAATACATTTCAAGCTGAATCAAATGAAATAATTCTTTCTAAAGCTACCATTTGTAATGTCTACTTGCTACTTTCTCATTTAACACAAAAAAGCTTTAAATAATCTTTTGTGGGTATTTTCACAGTCAAATTTATATTTTGATTCATATGCGATTAATTAGATTAATTAATCGACACATCATTTAATTAATCATTTAATTAATTAGATTAAAAATTTTAATCGACTGACAGCCATCATTTTTAGATATCAGAACTACAGAGATGAGAGAAATACATTTAAATGGCCACAAGATGGCAAACAAGGGGTATTCTTGTCTCGTTTGCCATTCAATATAGGACATTTTTGGAAGTGACACTCTTCAGTGCACATTTCTAAAAAAAAAGTTTAAACATAAAAAAGTTTTAAAAAAAAAGATAAAAGTTTAAAAAGGAGAAACTACAAATTAGAAAGTGAAACACACCTAATGTTAACACACCATAGTTAATAATGTTATAAGCGCTTCAAGGAGAAAGACAGTTTTATATTTAATAGCAAAAGGTATCAGCTAGCGAAATAGGCTTCTCTACATATTTATTTATTTATTTCTGCTGTATAATATTTTCTATCTGCATTTATTCGGCTCCGTTCGAACTGCCAAGCCCCAGTAGTAATTCATTCTCGCGATATTTGGTGCGAAGTCCCGTGAGTCACGCTTGTGCAGTGACGTCAGGCGTGTTCGTCAGAGGAGAACCTGTAACAGGAGAAAACAAACGAGATCAGCAGAAGAAATCTCACGCTTTGCCCAGCAACTCCAGAAGGATCCGAGTTTAAGCGTGTCGAGGGTTTTCAGACTCTGCGCATATGCGTTTAATGGTCTTCGATGCACGGAGATACAGGATCGTGAACCCGGAGGTTGTGCTTTTGTTTTGATAGTTTTTGTTCATAGAAAAGCCCTGCGATCGAGAACAGCACAGAAGTTTCCGCTCCTCTTCAGGAATGTCCCAGAAGGAGAGACCCATTTTTTACCGACAGGAGCTCAATAAGACCATATGGGAGGTACCGGAGAGGTACAAGAACTTGTCACCCGTGGGTTCCGGAGCTTATGGATCCGTATGGTAAATATCCGTCGCGTGTGAAGCTCTTGCATAATAAGATCTGGCGAGTCTTCGGGCCTCTAGCATTTGTTTTCTAGGGCTGTTTGTTGGGTCATGTTGCAGCACAGCTTGCAAAAAGATTTGTGCAGAAACGCAGTCACAGAAATACTCTTCTTGCATATCGTAAAATGTACAATGCACCAGCATTAAAACTCGATTGCGTTGTTTTTGCAGAGCTGTCAGAAAGGGCATTTTCTGCGCATTGATAAGTGCGCATATGTTGAGAATGTGGCTGCCTGTCTCGCGCTTATTTTACATGCACGAGCACAATGAGACTTGAAAACGAAAGTACATTTCTCACAAACTGCCTTGACGAGTTTTGCTCACCCATAAAATGCAAATGTTGGTTGTTAAATTGAGGCATATTTTTCAAGCATTTGTTTTGTTTGTTTGTGTGTATCTCCTCAGGATGCATACTGCAATGACAGCTTGGTGTTGACTTTCTCATGAAATGTAAACGTAAACGTTAAATTATTCTTATGTGTAATGACTTAACAGCAACAACATATGTGAAATAGATGGATCTATGGAATTTTTAGGTAAAAAACAACATAAAAAAAGTAAAAAATTGCAATTTTTTTATAAGACATAATTCTCTAATATATATTTAATTCCCCAGTTACAATTGTGTTATTTCATGGTTTTGATGAGTTTCCTGCTAGTTTTAAATGTGGAAAACAAATCTTAAGAGCAGCGAGTAAGTGACAGGTTGAGGGTTAATTCAGGTTCAGTTGACTGGATTCCCGGATGTAAATATGAAATGAAAATCATACACACTGCATGCTACACCGTTGAGGATAAAATGATGTCAGTCTTTGCTGTGACTCATAATTCCAGGATTAGGTGGTCTCCTCACCACTGAGCTGGTTAGTCATACTTGCTCGGACTCCAGCCTGCTTTAAATATTACATGTGCTACTCAAAATGGTCTTTTAGGTACATTTTCATAGTGCATGACTGGATGATATTGAACCAAACTGCATGGGGTTTTCAGGAGGGAAGAGCCCACAGTGCTTCGAAAGCTGACATTAGGGTTAAGACACGAGTGGTCAGTGCTGAAATGTCTGGAGGATCCATTCTGTTATATATTCCTGGACAGTCCCTGCTAATGTGCTTGTGTCCTGTTCTAGCCGTATCCTCTGTCAGAGATATAAATAGTGCCTTTTGTGATTGTTTCCAGGACGGCTCAGCCTGGTAAAAAAGCAGTTTCAGTGTGTTTGCTGTCAATCAATTCCACTCTCATTCAGAGCTTTGGCAATCTGTCATGTGTTGCCAGGCCTGCAGGAAACCCTCTTTTGAGTTTAATAGAATAATGGGGTTTTTTTTTTCAATCTTTTGGTCGTATAGCAAGGCATTTAAATATTGCAATATTTTGTTATCTAATCAGATTACAGTTTGTTTCAGTGTATAGACTAGTCTTATTTTGTATAGTAATGCTGTTTGGGTTGACATGTTTAAACCTGTCTGGATTTCTATTGGAGCACCATTTTTAGTGCATAAGTCGCACAGAATTTTTATGAAATTCCAGGCTTTGAATGTTTATAAACATCCCACATTTCTCAGTGTTGCACTCACACAGGTTGGAAAGCTTTGACTGGAGCAAAATCAGTCTGGATTTGACTGAAGCGGTCTGAACATCTTGTACATCCGTCAGGAACATGATGTACGGTCAAAACACATTGTTTACCCTTTCTTAACCGGTTTAATCCGAGTTACTTTGGGTACAGGGAGTGCAGCGATTGACTAATGGTACTCTCACACTGGAAACGCCTTTGGCCTACTTTGGTCTTGTTTGCTGGGTTTGTTTTTCTTGATCTGCTACAGGTTCTTCTAGGCCAAGGTCAGATTGAAACCATAACCATGTCTACTTCCCTAGCAATTGTCTTGTAGTTAGGAATGTTCTGCGTTGTTGTTCACTAGTGACAATATCTAGGAAATGTTGGTAATTATTACAGGAAATAATGTCGACTTGTACCTCAGTTTGTAAAAACAAGCTTGTGTTTGCAGCAATAAGCTGGAATGGAAGTCTATGGGACATTCTGGAAGGTTAAATATTTCCTCATAAAAAGTGTCGTTTCAGCTAAAAGTTGTTTAAATGTGTTTAGAGATGAGAGAATGTTTCTTGGTAGATAGTCTGTTGCTTACGAGTTATTGATTTAAAGCTGCAATCTGTAACTTTACGTTTATTTGGGTCAAAGTCAACAGAGATCAACATTTCCTGCAAAACCGTACCTGACAGCTTAATTTACAAATCATTATTATAATCTTACCGTTACGTGATTCAGGGTAAGGTAAAACAGATTACTAGACTGATGTTTTATGCATTGCTCATCATGTTTCATTTTTAATAAAGTTAGGATTAAGGTAAGTGCAAAAAGTAACAAGCAGTTTTGCCTATTGAGCAAATGATACATAAATGAATGGCTTTACATAATCGAAAAAAGAGTTTAGACATAACTTGCGCATACACAATTGCACATTTCTATAGTATTATGCTAAACTTTACAATCATTTTTTTTAAGTGTTGTTGATTTACTTTCGTAAACTTTTTTTAATGTTATTCCAGTAAAATAAAATGCATTGCATTTCTGTAGTATTTAATAGCGTGTATATGCAACGTGCATTTAACCAGTTATAGACATGTATGTATTTAACCTGATAACTGTCACTGCACATATTAAACATACACATGAAACTCCAGTACAGTTCTGAAGAAATATTTTTTATATATTTAAATTTTTTATATATTTATTTTTGGGTTTTAAGAAAAAAATGTTTTATTTATGTTTATTGTTATTAAATTTGTCAAATATTTCTTCTCAAGTATTAAATAATTATATAGTTTGTCAAGATTAAATTCAATTACAAGTGAATAGTGAAATGTGGAACAGTGATTTGTTAACTTTGATTTGTAGTTCCACACAAGTTGTCTTATTAATTCCCTGATATATTTTTGCAAGTTTTTAGCGATTATATTCACTCTTCAGTCAAGGTGCTGAAGGTAAAGAAACCGTTTGAACCTTCACCTTCCTCTAATCTCAGTGCCAGATACATCATTGTGTCGTGGTTTAATAGAGAAATGGGACTTTTCCTACATGCTGTGGTAGTTTCCCATCTTTCACAATCATCTCTGAGTCACTGGCTCTGCTAACTTTTTTCTTTTGGATTAAACCCAGTGTGCACGTCAAACACATGCTGTGCCTACTTACTATATACTGCTTCTGTTAAAAACAGCTGCATGTCCATCATATATCAATCTGCTAACTCAACATAAAGCTTGCTTTTGCCATATGCTCACAATTCTTGTACATAGATATGTCCCATAAACACCACACCCATGAGAGAGTTCAACTATGTCTCTCGCAGTCGAGCTGGAGTCACGCACGGCTTGTTATGTAAGGTGAAAAACAGCATTTCTGCAAGACTCCACAATAAAGCTTTAGAGTAAACAGCTGTACGACTGTTGACCTCGCTATTGTGTGTCTGAATGTGATTTATCTTAGTGAGTCCTATCAGTACTCGTGCTGAAATTTGCATGGTTTCTGTGTGGCCATACATTTTTCTTAAGGGTGTGATGATACAACGACACTGGAAATGGCATGTGACATAGTTTAAAAAGAACAAGTTACATATATAGATTTATCGTGTGTGTACAGATAATATAGATGCAATTTTTGCATGTCTTTGACATTTGTTGCTGGTGTGTCGTGGTTGTGTGTGTGGTAAGGGGTTATTAGTTGTCTGGGTCGGCAGACGCCGTGTCGAGAGAATGCTATTTGTGCAGAAAACTTTGTATCCTTCTGTCGACAAAACTGGCCTACTTAGACTTCCTGGAAAGGCTTCTCGCTCTTTTGACCAGATCAGCCTGCCATGGTTACTGCGCTTCCATTGTTCCAGAGATCGTTTAGAAAACGTAATTTGGGACTGAAGACATTTTGCTATGGTTTCTGAATAGAGAAAATGCATTGCATTGTGGGTCAATTTACATTGTAAGGTGGATGAAAAAACCACATAAATGATTTGCTTTTGAGGAACTCGTAGCATAAATTGGTTCCAGTATGTCCCTGAGACTCTGGGGTGGTCTTTATTCATTCATGCCTGGAAATAACCAAATTTTTCTGTTTTTTAACTTGTGGTATGCGTCGCTAACAGTGTGTCCTTTATTCACAGTTCAGCGTATGACGTGAAGACCGGCCTGAAGGTCGCGGTCAAGAAGCTGTCTCGGCCGTTCCAGTCCATCATCCACGCCAAACGCACATACAGAGAACTGCGGCTGCTGAAGCACATGAAACATGAGAACGTAAGAAGGATTTTCCTACCTGCACATGGAAACCCTTGTTAATAATGTGAATGCTTCATTGAATTCAGTCAAGCTTGTGAATACGGTATTATGTATTTATGTATATAGGCTTGTGAAAATGATCCTATCTGCCTTTCTATAGTTTCTTGTTTAGTCTTATAAGTTGAAAGCGGCATGTCAAAACACCATCTGTTAGACCCTGCATGCGTCTTTTTTATTTTCTGATACAACGGGAGATTCAGCTGTGCATTATGAAACTCATTATCGATCGCTGTCTTTGAGCTAATGAGAGCGTGCGGAAAGATTGTCTGCTGTTAATGCGTAATGTGCCACGGGTCCTCTTGCGTAGTGCATACCGCTCCATCTTCCTCATTTTGTTTTATATGTTTCCTGTTTTTAAAAGCTTTATGACCAGAGATTATTCAGGCCTTTGTCTGAAATACCTCGCTTCAGTTTGGTTACGGTAACATTTCAACCAAAAATGAATTCTCTCATAGATTACACGCCCTTATGCCATCCGGATACAGGATGGATACAACGTTTTCTTGATAAGCAAGTTATTAAGTCTTATTTATAAAAAAATACAATTTAAGTGAGTTCATGCTTTGAACAAGCAAAAATATGGGGTGAGGAATAAACTTTTACCTCTTTATTAATTACTGAATTCATGGTCAAAGTCACTTAAATTTATAAGTAATAAGTCTTTTTAAATATCAAGAAAATTTTTGCTGCAAAACAAGACAAACCCCCCCCAAAAAAAATCTTTTTTTGCTGTGTATCCGAAAACAACAATCACATGTGTTGCATGTTCATTGTGACACATTCAGTTGTTTTTACAGAAATTTGTGTTTTTAATATCACCTGTGACAAAACAGCAGTTTTAAACACGTCCTCCTGTGAATGACGTAGGTCCAGCACACTATGAGCAGCCGAAAGTGTCCGACTTGATGACTTTCTCTTTACTCCTCCCTCACCTACAACCGTCAAATCTCGCCAGTAAACCCAGTATAATTCAACTTAAACACACCTATACACGTCAGGGAGGGCATAAGGGTGAGTTAATGATGAAAGAATTTTTCTTTTTGTTGAAAAATTCCTTTAAAGTCAACATGACCGTTTGTACACGGTCAGATGAGAACTGAAGGGCTGGCTGTTGTTTTTGAGGCTGGCACACAGCAGCGTCTCTGCAGTGCAGATCATCTTATTTGCCTGCTGTTGTCAAGGTGTTTAGTGTTTTTGCATAGGAGAAAAAAGCGCAATCTTTTGCCTCATGGTCCACCAATCTCTCTCTCTCTCTGTCTCTGAGCTCTCTCTCTCTCTCTCTCTCTCTCTCTCTCTCTCTCTCTCTCTCTCTCTCTCTCTCTCTCTCTCTCTCTCTCTCTCTCTCTCTCTCTCTCTCTCTCTCTCTCTCTCTTTCTCTCTCTGTCTGTCTCTCTCTGTCTCTCTGTCTGTCTGTCTGTCTCTCTCTGTCCGTCTCTCTCTCTCTGTCCGTCTCTCTCTCTCTCCGTCTCTCTCTCTCTCTCTCTCTCTCTCTATCTAAGATTCTATTGCTGCTGACACAAAGGTTGCAGATTTAGTACCTGATTCTACCCATACGCTGTGTACTGCATGTCACTTTGCATGCATCACTGTTGACCAAGTAACTGATGTTACTGTGGGCACAAGTGCCTTGACTGTGCAGCCGGTGTGAAATGCAGTAGCTGTTCTTGCAGAGCGAGAGATAAAGGTGGTAGCCGCACACATTATTATAGTGAGTTTCACAGAGGATGTTCACAAATTGTACGTATCAGATCTTGCTTCTACCTTTGCCATTTCCTCAGAGGAGGACCACAGTCGGCCACATACAGCTTACCAACTGCAGTCATCAGAGATCATATTTTGAGGCTTTTATTTTTGTGCAGTGTGTAGGAAAGTATTGGGACCATCAGAATTCTAACTATAAGGGCAATTCCATGCTCAATGTCAATATTTGGTCATTTAAATACCCAAGTATTTATAAAGCCATTTTAATTTAAAGCATTATTTTTCTTATAGGCAGATAAAATGCTGTTTTTTAAGAATTGTCATGTCCATAACAGTCCATATTCTTCATAAATGGGAACATGAAAATGAAAAACTATTTGATGTTCTTTGAAGAGTCATCTCTTCTCTATTTATTGGGTATTATTGATTCTAGTCTGTGCATTTTAATTTACAGAAATCCTACAAAGTATGTTACCTCCATAACGCATGTGTATTTCCATTTTTTTAAATAGATACCTCGTGCATAGACTAATATTTTATTGATGTCTGGACTTTAGTAAAATATAAACAAATGGTTTAATATATTAATAATAAACACATTCTGTAAGAATTTAAAATTCAAGTTTTGACTGAAAATGATTTTGGCCATACGAAAAAAGTTTTTGTAGCCAGTCATATGTGTGCATCTCCTGCGCATTTGGCTCACTTACATCTTTGTTTTAGGTCATTGGCCTTCTGGATGTTTTCTCGCCCACCACCAGCCTAGAAGAATTCAATGACGTGTGAGTATTTACCACTGCGCCTCTTCTGCAACATGATTAAACAAACCGCAACGCCAGTATTCCCTATCGGCTCCAGATATACAGATATCAAGTTTTCTGGCTGCGAGGATGAAATCAGATCAGTGGATCAGTGTTGAAACAGATCGTTGGATGTCCTCTATACTCATTCCTCGTGAAAGGTTAATAAGGGAGATCCAGACATGTTTCGCGTGGCATTATGGGTCAGAAATGCATTACATGCAATGCATTACATGCAATGAATCGGGTGTAGCTCGCACACCTTAGTCGTTTTTGTTTCCATGTAATTATTCAGGGTGTAGGAGTCTCCATTGCACAACCCTGCATTGCTTAATAACGGCTTGATGTGATGGAGCTCTAATGCTGTGGTTTGTCCACTTTGTGCATTTAAGGATCTTCTAACATGGGCATTGATCACAATCAGTTGAAGCAATAATGGAAAAGCATCACGGGTTACTTCCTGCACAGTTCTGCCCTAGCAGGAGAGATAAACATTGTCGCGGTGCACGTGGTGGGAATATCCGTGGTTACCGTGGCAACATGCCTGCAGCCGCTCAGCATAATTTCCTTATAGCACAAGAGCAATAATCTGCTCTTATTGCCTCATTTTACTGCCTCTTAGAAGAATCCACACGTACAAAAGACACAATTTTAGATAAGACTGATTAGGGTTGTTTTGTAAGGACAGTCTGTGCCTAGAATGTATGATTACACGAAATTACCTTGGAGACCTTTCTGCAGTTTGGAATGCTTTGTACAATAAATTAGATCTGTAGTCTTGCAAAGAAAAGAATAAAGGTCTGTTCACACCAAGAAGAATAACTATAAAGATAACTATTATTAGCATCTACAACTATGGACGAAATAAGCTCTATTCTAAGCTCATGCTTTGCCGTTTCATACAGTACCAGTCAAAAGTTCAGACAGAATTGACAAATCTGAAGATATGTATTTTAATATTTGAAATGACAAAAATTCAATTACTCCAATAAGAGTCCAGCATAGATGGAAATTTTTACAGTGATGTTTAAAAATCTTCCCAGGTTGAGACCTCAAGAAGCTGGATGATAGTCAAGAGTATAAATTTTACAAATCCTAGACAAAGGGCACTTGAAGAATTACAACAGTTTCAGTTGTGTGTGCATTTCATGGTTTTGATGAGTTTAACGGACAACAGGTTCGCATCAACGTCTTGCACAAGCCCTGCAAGATGCATGGAAACTAGAGCTAAGAATACCATAATACTATAAATACACCTGCTCCCAAAATCTCACAAAGAATGAAGGGTCCATTTGGCAGGAGATATTTCTGAACGGCGTGTATGCATGTGTTTGCCCTGCACAGATGCAGCGTGTCTGATAGACGTCTCTTTACTCTGCATAAGTGCTTTGCTTTCATAGAAGTTATTTTCTCCTCTCTGAAGTTGTTTTATGTCTTACGGGTTATGAGAACGCAGAGCAGCAGTGCATTCGTGAAGGTTAATGGTCGAACTCATGACCGGGTCAAGTGAAAGCTTCTTGGATTCTTTTCACAGTTCAGCAGAGTTTCCAGTAGGCAACCCTCTACCCAGCTGGCCCTGCACCAGTTACATTCCACTGTTCCCATTTGCGCCAGAGCGGTCTGATTGGCTGGCTGTGTGCCAATCAGGAGTAATCCCGCCCCCCCATTTTTCTTTTAGAAGTTATTTGGTTAATGCTGGGTTTTTTTTTTCCCCATCCACTTATGGTCTAAGAAATACCGTTTATTTAAACAGCCATTTATAAGCACTATTTATCACATATATAAGCTAAACTTTTATAAATGTTATCATTAAAAAAAATCATTAAAAGATCATGTTTTTTCATTTTACAGTATGCCATGAGTGTTTATTAGCATTATTTGTTGTTTGTCTGATAGAGCATTTGGTATGATAAAGCTGCGGTTTCACATATTAACCAAAACTTAGTTTAAAATAAAGATGTTTTTCTCACTCGTCTACAGTGAACCTTTAAAACTGTGTCAAATTGTTTCATTAACAGGTACCTGGTGACTCACCTGATGGGCGCAGACCTCAACAATATCGTCAAGTGTCAGAAGTTAACAGACGACCATGTGCAGTTCCTTATTTACCAGATCCTACGAGGGTTAAAGGTCAGGCCCCGCCCACTTTCTTTTAGAGTCTCTTCAATGAATATTGTGGAAGAGAACTTTTCTAATATTAAATTTCTATCGTATTAGATTTTGTGTCTGATGTAAGTGAGTTAATCGGTCTGTATGTCTCTCTTCAGTACATTCACTCAGCAGACATCATTCACAGAGTGAGTAAACCATTAATATCCATTATAACTTTCAATTATTCTCTTGTGCAATTTTAGGGCAGTGTGTTATGTGTCTGAAGATTTTTTTTTCATTTAAGGTATTTTTCTATGATGCAGTGTTGTTAATTTGTTAATTAAGGGGTTATAAAATGCAACATTACAAAAACTGATGGAAAAGTAATTCGCTTATAGTCATCGTGGGGATGCAGAAATCATAGACGTGATGAAGGAAAACATCTGCCAATGCAGAAATGAGTTTTTCTCATTAGTGTGGAATGTGACCTTTATTGCTGCTGTTGCATAAGTAAACAGATTTAGTTTTAGGGTTATATCTGCACCACTGCTTGTGTAAACAGGCCTTTACGCTTTCTAATTAAGGCTGTTTTGTCAGCGACCTGAATTTGGCGTTCAGAACAATATTTATTACTAACTGTGTATGTGCATCATGTTTTATAAGCCATACTACTGATTTTTACTTGGTTTCTAGCGTTTTGTATCTACGTGGTGTTTGTCTTTTTATCAGCAATATAAGCAAAAATTTTCTTCACAACATTTACAACAAGGTTTTACTTTTCATGAACTAACAATAAGGAACACGTGTACATCATTTATTAATTTAGGTATTTACAAATGCATTTTTAAAATATGTCACTGTTAAAATTAAGTAAATTAATTAACACGAAGCTATTTTATTTGCATTAACTGTCATTAATATTCATATAACATTATCAATATGATTAATAAATGCTGAAATAATGAAAAATAATGCATTTATAAAAAATACAACCGTATAGCAATGTGTTGCCATTGTTTATCGCTTATCCTACATATTCTAAACATTAAAAATGTATTTAGACGTATGACATATTTACCAAATAATAACTACCTAAATGTACTAGTTCAGTGTATTTATGTCATTTCAAAAGTTCTGGTTTTATCAAACAAAGACGTTAAACAAACAGTATTTTATGTTAAATCACTTACTATTACTGTAAAAATATTACTGGTTTATGTATAGAATTATATTTTGTACCTCCTATAATAGGACTATTTGTCATTTTGTGGAATAAAATGGACTGAAATCAAATGATTTGTAATACGATGAAATTTACAGAACGTGTTCACTGTTCAAAACTAAACTACTATCCATTGATGTGTTTTTGTTTTTTACCGTACAGGATCTTAAACCCAGTAACTTGGCTGTTAATGAAGACTGTGAGCTGAAGGTGAGTACATGTTTATCTGCTCTGTTTGCAGAACTGCCATCATCTGATGCTTTTTCCACTCTCACATCTGTTATTATTATCCTCTGTTGACCAACAGTTGCTTTATAGTCATGCAAACAAACAGAGACACATGGACTAATATGAGCACTGATAAGTTTAATCTAGTTTATGGCTAATGCTTGATTTGATACGTGAACGCAGATACTGGACTTTGGGCTCGCCCGGCTTACCGATGATGAGATGACGGGATATGTGGCCACCCGGTGGTACCGCGCCCCAGAAATCATGCTCAACTGGATGCACTACAACATGACAGGTCAGGATTGCATACAATGCAAGAGAAATGTTTGGGTTGGGCTTGATTTGATCCTTTCGGTTGGATCATAAGTGCTCAAGTGATCATAAAACTGCTCATAGTTACATTAGCAAAGAAGGAATGTGGTTTTGGAAGAAAATTCATTCATTGCAATGCATCTTGTAGACACATTTTACATTTTAGATTCTGATAAATGTTTTTGGGCTTTTTCTAAAAACTGGACAGCTATGAAGAGCTTTTTGTAGGGAAAAGAAAAATAAAATGATTGAAAGAAATTAAAGAAATAAAATTTTTTTTTTTTTTTACACATTTTTAACAACTTTTTAAATTGTTTTCATTTAATGGTATTTTTATCATTAACAATAAGATTTTTTTGTTTATCTTTATTGTTATGAAAAGTTTTCAGATATTCTTGAGTCTTAGACCTTCCCATCAATATAAAGTTTGTCATGATTAGATTAGAATTCAACTATGAAATACTTGGTGAAAGGTGACGAGACTTATAACTTAGAAATGCACGTAGAAATTATTCACAATAATACAAAAGTATATTTAATGTGTTCATATTATCTTTTGTGTCATAGTGGACATCTGGTCGGTGGGCTGCATAATGGCCGAGCTCCTTACTGGACGGACCCTGTTTCCCGGCACTGACCGTATCCTTTTTCCCTACTTAATTCAGACGGTGCCTACAATCTGTCTCTTTCTGGAAATACCCTCTGGGGTCCTGACTTTTTTTTGGCACGTACTGCCACAGTCCCCCTACCCACACCCCCTGATCCGCAAGTGTGAATGAAGACACCCACGCGTGTCAGCCAGATCCAATTCAGAGGCAGAAATGAGTCAGGCCCGCTGCCACCTCGTGAGTCATGCTGCCTGATGGTCCTGTTGACAAAAACATGATCTTTACTCTTTCTAACCGTCTCTGCGGTTGAATAGATTAGAATATTTGCTTTCTGTGTGCATTTTGTCTTTCTCAGTGTATGTGTGTTTATGGCGATATTTATTATTCATCCCTGGGTTTCAGATTATTTGAGTGAATTATGAATTCTATTTAAAACAGTGTGTGTCAGTTACCACTTTATGAAATGCTCAGTGTAACTACATCAGACAGTCTGGTGAAGGGATAGTTCACCCTAAAATAAAAATTCTGAGTCCTATTTTTTACCGTTTTTATTAGGGGCCCGATACTGGGCTCATGTACTCGTACTCGTAAAAACACTCCGATACTAAAGGCCGATACCCCGTGACATCATCGACAGAACTTTCAGTGCACAGAGACTTCGGCAGCAGCGACAGAATGTATTAATAAATAATATTTTAATAATGTTAACAAACCAAATATTTTAACAAACCAAGGGCATAATAAATAATATTTTATTACGCCCTTGGTTTGGTTATGGAAATTATTAGATACTGTGAAAATTATTTGTACATTGATAACCTTGTGACAAGCAGAAAAAAAATGGTTTGAGTTACAGTTGTTCATAATTACAGATAAGCTGTCCTAAAATTATTAGTCTCACTGTGTCATTAATTGGAAAACTGGCAGATCCCAAAAAACAGGTATCGGTCGAGTACCAGGAAAAAATATCGGCACTCGTACTCGGTTTTTATGAGCATTTTTGGTCAGTTAGGGTTTGACGTCCTCGGCGTGGGAAAGAACAGCTTAGGCGATGTGCAAAACATCACCACATTACATGCAAAGAAGAGAAAATCATTTGGGTTTGCAACCCTTGTGAGGGTAAATATTGACTAGATTTTATTTTTAGGTGAACTGTTTTCTTAAAATCCATAAAGTCCTAAACTGATGATGTTCCAAGATGTTCATACATGATATAATAATTGAGTGCTTTGTGCTTATGTTTGTTCAGTTCGTTGCATTGCATGCGTATGTTTTGTGTTGGCTTGCTTCTGTTTTGAATGTTTTGAATTTGAAACAGATTTGCATGCATGAATGGCACTGACCTCAGTCTTTTTACTCTTCTCTGGCTGCCACTAACCTTCTGGTGATTAATTGTGCTTGTTCAATAGCACACACAGATGCCAAATTTCAAGTGTTGTGCATTTGGCTTGAATGTTTTTTACAAATCTTGAGAGTTTTTAGTGGATCGCATCTGTGGATCAAACCCGATTGTTCAGTTCATTTTACTGTAATTTGACTAAATTCCATCCTTTGGGATTTGATTGGGTTGTATAAAGTGTGTGTTGCGTTCGATTCGCATCAGAATGAAGTGTTTGCAGGATGAGAATAATATCCCGGGCCGTATGTGAGAACATCTCAGACTGACTTTAATCGTATAGTTAGCGTAACTTAATCGTAACTTAAATGAGCCATTGGCATGTTGTTGTTCAGAAAAACAACAGTTTCGTGGTGTCTACAAATTTGGCTGTTGTTTAACAATGACCGGTAGCCGTTCAGCTTTGGTCACATCAGCTGAAAATGGAAGTTGTTGAGAGTCAAACAAGTGAATATTGTTAAACAAATATCATACACTGATAATTCATGCACAGGAAGGACTGAATCATTTCCAGATAAATCAGTACAGTAAAAGTTAATGGAGTTGAATTTGACCTAGTTTCACTGTGAAAGATCCGTTCAAACCGAGAGCGAAAACTATACTCGCGTCCACACCAATAGACAATAACAATAACAGTGTTTATTTTAAGCTCGCATGATGCAGTTTGACTTTTTAAATGTGGAACCCCTTTGCATTTAAATGGATTTTGATTGGCTGTCAATGTTTTATCATTCATCAGCTGGAAAAAAAATGATCTAGAAGTGAACTCAACAATATTGTTCCTCTGTATTGTTATTGTAATAATTGTGGTGTGGACTCAAAAAAGATTTTTTTTAACTTTATAATTATTATTCCTTGTGTGTATGGTCTGTAATATTCTGACATAGTCTGTAAGGCTCCTTGATGTCTTGTCACACATTAACATCACGCTTTGATGTACAGTACCAGTCAAAAGTTTAGATACAGCTGACCAAAACCTTTCTTATGATAAAATTACATATTCGTTTTTTTAACTATAATTTTATTTAAATAATATTTTTGAAATTGATTCCTTGGAGCAAATAATGAACAAAAATCAGCCAATAAGTGTCCAGCATAGATCAGTTCTGTTTAAAAAGCTTCTCAGGTTAAAATCTTAAGAAGCTGAAGGATAAAATATCAAGAGGATGATTTTACAAATTCTAGACAAAGCGTGACTACTTTTAAAGATGATCAGATATAACATAGTGTTCATTTATTTTGGATGCTTTTAGTCACAGCATATTTCCCACAATTACAGTTGTGTTATTATATGGTTTTGATGAATAAATTCCAAACTTTTGATCGGTACTGTAGTTCGCACAGGGTGACTGTGTCCCCGTCACAAACCTTGTCTGCTTGACATGCTCTTGCATTAACTTTATATATTGTGTGTTGATTTATTCGAGTGTATTCCAGTCAGGTAAGTGTATTTTGTCTGTGTTTTGTTGTGCTGAATGGGAATGTAGTGATACCTTCGGAAACACCGGGATTGACATTACAAACCTTAAGTTATTACCCGACTTGGAAAGAAAGAAAATTAACACATCCGTTAAGATGTGCATGTTTCCTAATACAGATAGAAGAAACAGGGTTGAAGTTACTGGATTGCATTACAGATTGCATGCTTTTTGGTTTTGGTCCATCATCTTTCATTACATTTTGCCATTTGGTTAGCTTTTATTATTTCTTTTTGTTTTTCCCCTCCCTCCAGTACCTGCTTTCATAGTCACCCCATTCCCTGCGTTTTCCTTTATTTTGCTGTGAAAGATATTGATCAGTTGAAGCTGATCATGATGCTGGTCGGGACCCCAGGCCCAGAGCTCTTGATGAAAATCTCTTCGGAGTCTGTGAGTTTTCTGTTCTGCCTGAGTTTTGACTCCCTTTGTTTTGCAGTGATGGCCCGGCGATCCGTTCTGCTTGCTTTAGTCACTCCAATCACACTTTGTTTTAATCTCACATCTTGTTTCCTCCCTTATTTACTAGCATGGACTGCTCATGTTTGCTTGTTATGCAATCGGCACCTTAAAATAGTCGATATTAGTCAGATAGCTGGAAGATGATTTTGTAAAGATCAGCCCACTCATACGAGTGTGTACGAACGCTTTTCACAATTCGGTTGCTGTGTGTGAGTCTCCTGTGTCGTGCACTTCCTGTTACATTTCCTGTTTGCTGCTGTCTTTTATAACCCTGGGTCTGTTCACATGGAATGCATGGGTTTATATCTAATCTAACTCTTCTCAAGGGGAAAACAGTAACTCGTGTTTTGCAAAACGGCAAATAGTTTGCTGCAGGTATAAAATGCTGCTTAACTATTCCAGTACAATTTTTTTTTTTGTAGAACAAAGTGGGGTTTTAGAAATCCTATATAGATTATTTTTAATCTTAAAGTAAAACATGTAACACCAGTAAACCAACAATATTCTTGAAAAGAAATCTAAAGCAACATATCTGGGGTTTTGCAAACCTATTCAGGATTTTCCCTGTCCTGTCATGTCTATTTTTCTTCTACAAACCTGCTGTCCTGTTTTATCTTGGCATCAAGTCCAAAAGATTTTGCTGCAGCTGTATGAGTGCATTATGTTAAATCACTCAACACAAACCCAATGTTTTGATCGTAAGGCCCTTGACCAGGGTTCCTCAAGATATAAACCAGCTTCAGCAGATAATGCGTCTGACCGGAACCCCACCGGCCTCTCTGATTAGCAGGATGCCCAGCCACGAGGTGAGCGAGGAGACCTCCAAACCCATCCACGCCTGGATTTCTGGGCAGCTCTGATTCAAGTGACCCAGAATCGTTTCGTTATGGATCTCTTTTATGTCTGGGCTTTTTAATTTTCCAGTCCCTTCCGAACCTCCCGTTCCTCCACCTCTTTTATAACTACTGCCTGCTTCTTGTGTGCTACACATGTTTGACCTCATTTCTGCCCATCGCAGTGTTGACTGCGTGAGCTCTAACATGCAATGTAGAATATGTTCTGTGTGGTACACAACAGCCGTAGCATTTAATTAACATGCAGTTGGCAAGCTCAGTATTGATTGTGTCTGATGAGAAGATGACACGTAAAGAACGCAGTGAGCTGAAAAACTGTATGTTGATTTAGCCCGCTTAAAACTATAATTGCACGATATTGAAGATAAATATGATAAACAATATGTGGTATGATAATGCTTTGGTTGGTAAAAAATAAAAAACATTACATTTACAAATGTTTATAACCAATATACAATTCATGTTCCTTCTAGGAGAAGAAAACATCACTCTTGCCATTTATCTGCATTGACCTAAAACTTTGACTATACATAACTTTCTGAATGATTTAAATCATTTATTGCAAACCATTGCGATATGCATATTTGCAATATTTCCAAAAAAAATTTCTTGCAGCCCTACTTAAAACGTATAAATATCGGTTGGCATCCTTAAATAAGTGATGTAATGACAGCCTAAAAATTGAATTGATAAAATCATAAGTTTTTTACTGTTTTGCTGTTAACTGTCACCGAACACTTAATATTTCATAGCTAAATTCTAATTTAATCATGACAAACTATATATTAATGGAAAGGTCTATGACTCAAGAATAAATATTTGACAGATTTTCATAACAATAAATATAAACAAAAAAAAATTAATGTTACTAAAACGAAAATTGTAGTTTGGGTAGTGCATTTTAATGTATATACTCAATATATACAGTTACCAGGTTAAGATCGTTTTTTTACTTACCTGCCACTAATCTTTTATTGATTCTGACCTGGAAACATTGTGTATTCTAAATGATTCACATCTTCCTTTTTAAATGATACATTATTATGCATCAAATACTGTTTGTATGTCAACAGGCAAGAAACTACATCAACTCCCTGCCACACATGCCCAAGCGGAACTTCGCAGATGTGTTTATTGGTGCAAACCCATTAGGTAACATTCTTTTCCACCTCTAGCCACTGATACCACTTTTCTACTGCGGTGGTGCTGTTGTCGTGCTCGTTCTAGAAATCTGTGAAGTGCTTTCAGAACCGGCCCACGTTTCCCTTAGACTTGATAGCCGAGTGATGATGTAACTGGTTACATAACCAACCCACAAACAAACATGCTACATAAAAATCTTACACAAGTCTTGCCTCATACTTCACAATCTAAAGTCATTGTAATTCAGCATCTTTACGCTACCAAGTTATTTATTATTATTATCCTGCTGTGATTCAGCTGTCGACCTGCTGGAGAAGATGCTGGTTCTGGATACAGATAAACGGATCACTGCATCAGAAGCTCTCGCCCATTCCTACTTTGCCCAGTACCATGACCCAGACGATGAGCCAGAAGCAGATCCCTACGACCAGAGCTTTGAGAGCCGTGATCTGGAGATTGACGAGTGGAAACGTAAGCCTGTGGATTTAGATTTTATGGCTTGAGAAGTATATCACGATAAACAGTTTTAACAGTGACGGTCGTGATCCGCAGGTCTCACGTACGAGGAGGTACTCGACTTCGAGCCTCCCGTGTTTGACGGAGACGAGATGGAGTCGTGAGGATCCGTCCTTCCCGAATCCCTCAGGCCGGTCGACTCTCTAGACTTTCATCCGTACAGGAAATGACATTTAAGTGCCTGCCATCATCAACTGCTGGCTTCCTGCGTTCTCTGAGACCGCTTATCCATGCCTTTGTAAACACTCTGTCAAACGAGGGAAAGAAAAACACACACATGCCAACTTTTCTGCTTAAAAAAGGACACAGAATGTAATGCTTTGTGCTACCTTTTTAAGCCCAGCTTCCTTTTTCTCCCCGAATTAACAGCTTTCATGGCCAGAATGCTTAAAATTTGAGTTTACCAAAATGTGCATTCGATTAAAAGAATACAGCTAGTCAGACTATTATCAGCTTCTAGTTTTAAACATTTACCTCAACTCCAAACTTTGCTTGTAGTTTAATAAAAACTCAAGTACTGTCACAATACTAAGTTTAGGTATGTAAATAAAAGGGCACAGCTGTATATAAAGGAGAATACGCGCCGGACGGTTTGATTTAGGTTTGCAACAAAGCACAACTTTACAGAATGTGACCTTTATTATAAATAGCTGAAGAGAAAATTCAATTAGATACAGAGAATGTAATAATTATTTAGCACTCTTTACAGAATGTAAACAAAGGAGTAAACAGATGCAGTGTTTTCTGTTATAATCAATAGTAGATGACAGGAATGGTAATAAAGACTGCTTGCATGAATGCAGTCGAGATTGTCATGAAATATGTAAAATATTAAGAGAAATTCACTTAAATGGTGGTCAGTTCAGATAGTTCATGATTTTGAGGAAAGTGTCTGGGATTCATCACCATGTTTTTACATGTTGAATCTCAAAAACTGTCAGGAACATTTTAGACACGAATTTCACACTACAATTAAAAGGAAAAAATATTTGTTTTGCATAAGGAAAAGGATTTTGGACTGGAAGTTTTAAAAAGTAGGATCATATAAATTGTTATGTACTTATACATACAAATACAGTAAAATAAGAATTGCAAAAACCTAATTAAGATGCATTATGTTAATAGGAAAATGATGATGAATCATGGCATTGTGACTTGATTTGTCATCGTTTTCCTCTTCACATAATTATCATCATAGTCTCAACATCTTTATTTTCTTGATGCCAAATAATGTTTTCACTCCTTTGATTGTCGTTTAAAATGTGACGTGTTCTTAACATGTTCTTGATGTTCCTCTGGGTTCTTGGCCTGTTCTTTAAATACACGTTTTTTTCTAAAGCAGTCACTTCCTTTGTGTTGAAGAGCAGCTGGTCCTCTAGCTAGACTAGAGTTTCTCTCTCCATTCTCTTTCATTAATTTATTATTTATGAAAATTAAGAGAATTTAGTTAAAATCATAGCTTTAACAGGAAGTCTATATCATCAGAACATTTGCATTATTGTCCACAGTAAAACAGTTTCATTTCTTTATGCTTAACCCTAAAAAAAACACGACCTGAGCCAACTCTGTTAACGCGTCGCATGATCTTATTTTAACATCCTAGACTAGCTCAAACTGTCTCACCAGGAATGTGTTTCTCAATCAGAGCCGGCATCTATCTAACTTATTGTATCAGTTGTTTAAGATTATTTTTAAAGTGTCTTCTTTTTCACTGTATATTATCACTTAATTTTATTCAGCTCTATTTTATGTGTTAAGCATGTATTGTTATATGTGAGGGGGTGTGTTTTTGTTTGTATGCACATTTACAGTGTGAAAAATCACAAAACATGTCAATCAGCACAAGGATAATGCATTGCATCAAGCAGCAAAATCCATTAAATATGGTTTAGATTTTGTTGTTTTTGCATGGAATTTGTTATTCATGGAAAAGAGGTCACCGTGCCTCTCTTTTGTGCATATAACCAGTTTTTCCTCACTCACCCGTAAGTTATGTGGTCTGTGGACAACCACTGCTATACAGAAATAAAGGCAATTATTTTTCACAACGTTCATTCTTTAATATAAGTCATGCTGATGCATATGAAATGAATTACTAGTCTTGAACTGGTCTGTTTCTGAATAGTACTTTATTGAGATTATGAAGGGTGGCGTCAGTTCCATGTCATGTGTGAAAGGATGCTGCCCCCACGTGGTCATTTGTCTCGTGTACTGAAATACAGTTCAAGTTTTTTTACTCCTGTTAATATATTGTATATTTTGTATGGGTGTTTTTGTGGAGACACATTAGCTCTACCACAAAGCTACAGAATTAAACGTTTGCATCATTATTGCACCAGAAAATACATTTATACATTTGTTACAGTATTATCAGCCTACTGATTCTTTACATTGATTTAAAACATGAAATATCTCAAATATAAAACAGCCTTTGCTAAAAAATATAGCAGTGTTGTAGTACTCAAGACCGGTCATGGCCTTCAAAAAGGGCTCAACTAGATTTGGACTCGGTCTTGGTCTCAGACTTTTATTTCCAGACCTCGACTGCAGTGAAAGCTATTACTAAATTGCCATTGCATTGTCTAATGTATTTGTTAACTTTTTAAAAGTGATTGGATATAAAACTTCCTGCTTTAAATGTAACCAGTAACTTTTCTAATTTGATTTCTGTTGTTAGTGTTGAAATTAACACGGGACTGAGTCAAAAATGTCAACCAAATCAACTAAATGCCTGCAAAATTCAAGATATAATTGCGAAAAATCCTTGTGTAAGATCATGTTTTCTATATTATAAGCCATTTCAGAGCAAGAACACTGTTTTTCTAAATATTAGCACGATTGCACAAAAATTGTTATGTGGATGAAAAAAACATTGAAAACAAGTGTTCAAGTTAATTTCAGTCAATTTGTTTGTATTTATTTGCTCATATCCACCCAAGAAATATTACCAAACAGAAATTCACCTCCACGAATCTCTGTAATGACTTTTATTTTATTCTAATAACTATTTATTCTATGACTTTAGGGTTATGTGGGTCTTTCAGATGAATTCGAGAAGTGCTGGTCTGGTCTTTGTCTTGCCCCGACTTGGTCCTGGTTTAGGTGGTTTTGACTACAACACTAAAATACAGTGTACTTTTCTAAAAAATAATAATAATAAAAAAATAAAAAATTCCCATTTCCTAAACTTTACTTGAATGTAGTCCGAATACAGTCTTTCTTGTTTATGAGCTATTACGAAATGATTATTTTAAGTTAAGAGTTCAATTTATTTGTATAAATGAATGCATTAAGGTCCTAAGTGATGGCAGGTTTAAAAACGACGAACATTTAACATAAAAACGTATGTTGTTGAGGCAGCTATTGTGACAAGTTGCTCATGCATGCGTGATTTATGCGTGCATGTGGGAAGTTTTGTGCGCATGCGCCGACCGTTACATGTGAGTGAATCTAAGCGCTTAGCAGCCGGTGCAACATGGAAAGGAAAGGTGAGCATCAAAACAGCATTAACTACTGTCATCTGCTACACATCCGTACAAACAACACACACAACAACACGAATAAACATCACATCAAAGTTTAAACCATGTACACACGACGATATACGCATATGAGATCTGCCAGTGTGTAAAAATGAAGACAAAAGCCCATGTGTGTTTAGCTTATGCTAATGTGACGGTATTGAGGCAGTTTCACGTGAACAACTGCTCATATTGCGCCATTTTACAAACATGAAACATTAATAATCTACATTTGACACTGTTTTGTAGTGTGTTGTGTGTTTGTTGTAGTCATAATTCGTCTTGTTTGTGTTACTCGCGTGAGCTTCTGCTAGCTAAACTTTCACTTGTTTTGTTCCAGCTGTAACATAATGAGGTTTATTCTTTTTCTGAACGACAATAATTGTTTTGTTGTTGAAAGCCTGTTTTTTGGTTTAGTGTGTGACAGAAACGTGATAGCAGCAAAAAATGTGTAGATCTCTTAAAGAACCGAGTGAAACGAGTGTTGGATATTACTATGGAAACATCAGTTCCGCCAAAATACCATAAGAGCAAATTATTTCTCAAGTATTGAGAAAAAGTCATTAAAAAGTATTTCTCAAAGGTTTTCATCATACTGATAGCTCAGATGTCAATGTTTAGTGGTTTAAATACTCATGCGATGTCTCTCTCAAGTTTATAAAGCATTTTTTTTGTATGTTTAAAGTATGATTTTTCATGTGCTGTTTTCAGAATTGTCACATCTATAACAGTCCATAAAAATAACTATTTGATGTTCTTTAAAGAGTCATCTTTTCTCCATTTGTTGGGTATTATTGCTTCTGTTTTCAATATTCTACAAATCCTACAAAGTATGTTACCTCTTAAAAAAGTGTCATATTTTGTCACATCCATAACGCACATCCATTTTTTTTTAATGTGTGGATTCTAGTAAAATATAAGGGCTTCAGTACAATACAAACAAAATGGTTCAATATATTCATTATATATAGAGAATTTATATTTCAAGTTTTAGCTGAAAAATGGTAAAATTGCCCATAAACAGTGCAGTTATTGGTCCTACTGTAAAGTGAATTAATATGGGTCAGTATCTGGCTGATACTGAGTTTTTAAGTACATTTGTCTTAACAATAACTGGTGTAAATATGGTTACCATGATGTGTTCTTGTGAGGGATTTACAGCAGAATGCTAATGCTAATCCTCCTCTATGTAAACTAAGGATTAGGTAATGTCAGCTCTAATACACATGCTGACTTACAGGATTTGCTACAGAAATGTTTTTATAAATCGTTTGTGAAAAGTGCACAAATTGACACATTTATATATCTTGTCTGACAGTACTTGCGCTCCAGGCGAGGAAGAAAAGGACCAAAACCAAGAAACCTGGCAAGAAGTGAGTTTTTGTTATTGTTATTTTATGGCTGAATAAGAACATGATGTCTGAACTAGCACATGCATTTGCCAAACATTCAACTCTTTGTTTTGTTCTGTGTAAAATGCAGTTTTTTTTTCAGGCTGGGTTTGATCCTCAGTTATGTAAAGGGGCTTCTGTGTCATTTTTTTAGGTTTGTCTTATAGACCATTTCACAAGATGTAAACAGCACTGGTCCAAAAGCACTTCCTGTCTCAGTTTTGTAACACTACACAATGTCAGAACGAAATACAACCAACAGAAAGAACATTTACAATGGAATCAAAATGTTTAACGAACATCTTTAAGGTTGAATTACATATGTGAAATACAGAAAAACTGAAACAGGAAGTGCTTCTGGACCAGTGTTGTTTACATCTTGTGAAATGGTCTATAGTATTATTGAATAGTCATTTGGATATCCTTAACGACTTTAATAAACAACCCCTTTTTTTTCTACAGTTTTTATATTTTTCTTAATACTCTATTTTTACCTGTTAACATGGTTTTGATAACAACAATTATCTTAACAATAATTAACAATTATCTTAGACAGAATGTTAAATGCTCTCTCATTTCTAAGTGGCTTTGCATAAAAGTATCTGCCAAATTAATAAATGTATTTATTAATTTTGGCCTATGTAAGGGTTTGTGTACAAACTTTAGTTGTAAACATGAACAAGGTTAGGGCAGTCTGTCCTAGCAGGTTGTACGGCATTGGCACATATTGGCAGAATAAGTCTTAGGCTTCATCAAACAAAAATGTTCATGTGAACAGGAAGTCTCAATTGACTGAACTTCTGTGATCTATTTCCTGAGTGAACAGAATATTGAATGATAAAAATAACTGTAATATAGATGTTGTAAAAAAACTGTTATTAATAATTGTTCATCTTGTCGATAATATAATGGGCTATTCGAGCATTATTAATGTGGCATTTGCAGTAAATCTTAAAATATATTCTCAGATAATGTATTTATTATTAATCTATAAAATGGTTAATTCAAGAACTTCAGGTCCTTGATTCTGGTTGGTCAATAGATGTGTTTTATTCGCTATAAAGCACAGCCTCTTGTACCTTATTGCTTTCATATTGAACCGTCTGTTTATATTTTTATAAACTCCGAAAAATATACCTCTATACATGTATTTTCTTTTTACGAGGAAAGAAATATACATGTGGAGAAAATGAACAGTGTCAAAACTAATAGTTCATGACAACCATTAAAGCTATAAAACCACGGCACGGTCCACGGATTCTCTTTTAAATACTGTACGACCGCACATCTGCCCTGAAGAGATCTGTTACATAAGAGCGTTTTGTGGCAGCCATCAAGCACGGTGTGTCTCATTCTTTCTCCTGCATGTACTGGACACAGTTTCAGAATGCTCAGGTAAAACGTGAAGGGAACATGCCCTCTGGGTCTGCCTGTGTCCTTGAAATTCATCATGACAGATGGACAGCACCATTGCCCTTGTCCGCGTGCTGTGAGGGGTATATGATCATCACGTTTGTTTTATTCTCCTTGAGCTACTACATATCCCATCATAAAGTGCTCTCTCTTCCCGCTGTGCGTTTATGCCACACTTTGAGGTTTTACTCCCTTATCACCCCTCCTTTGCTCCTGTTTCCGATGCCCTTCCCCTCCCTCCCGCACCGCCTCGTTTTGTGGCTTGCTGGTGCTGGATCAGTTGAGGTGTCCGCTGAGCTGAGAGCAGTCGGACGCTTTCTGTGGGAGAGAAAAAAGAAGGCAAAGTCTCATCTGCGGTTCAACTCTGGCTAGCACTGCAGCGTTCTGCCCTGCGTTTTCTTCCTCTGCCATGTGGCTTCTGGACTGGATTGTTTCGCTTAACACGGCTGTGGTGAAACTAGCCAGCGGTCTGAGGTGCAAGTGAGTGCCACTGCGTGTGTGTGTGTGGAAACTGAGGTGCTGCTGACTTATTGATGTTTGATTCATTTTTAATCAGGAAGGTAATGTGTCCGGTTACTGATCGGACCCTAGTAGAAATCTTTGGGGAAAATGAGTTATGGCTGCAGGACAATGATGGATTTGTTGGTTCCTTTGTAGACCCCTCTTTGCTAGTGTCATTTATGCAACTTTGTTGACCACCCGTATCTATCATGCGTCCTGCAAAGGTGGAAGTCGTCGGACCGTTGTGTGGTGTTTTTGCTGAGTTGTGGAGTTCTAACCCCCAGGTGTATTGTGTACACCCCATGTGCAACTCTCAGCGCAGTGCTGGAAAATGAAAAGGCTGTTATTACATTTCTAGCTGCAGTGGATTTATTATGTAAGCTGTATCCTCCACAACTGCAGCACAGGGTCCGGGGGACTGCGGATTGCAGTGTGTGTGGCTTTCTGCACTGGCTCTCTGAAACCAAATCGGGTCACAGAGTTTTGGAGAGCTGAGTGGCATGCGGATGCATCCGTGCCCTGTTTAGCAGGAGCAGGGCGGTTCCTGTTTCGAGCTACTTGATCAATAATCTAAAGTTTTGCTCGAGTCATGCTTGATAATTATGTAATATTAATACTGTTATTGTAGTATGACTGCTGGGCAATTCCATGTAAGTTTCAACCTAACTATGAATAAAATGAAGTTTTTAGCATACTCGGATGTCAACGCTTGGCTGATGTATGTATATTTACATTTTTTAAAATGGATATCTTGTGCATACTGATATTTTTCTGATGTCTGGACTCAACAGGGGTCAGTAAAATTCAGTGATGGTTCAGTATATTGGTAAAGACACCTGACCGTAAGTATGAAACATTGCTGCGTAACTGTCAGAAATGAATTGAGTAACATGCTAAGATGATATGTGTAGTTACTTTCCTAAGCATTCATATTTTCAGTTTTCACCTGGCAGATTATAAAGTGTGATATATAAAAGTGCTATATTATATTGTGCCGTACTGTACCATACTGTGATGCTCGTCACACAGACCGAACGCTAGAATAAAAGCAGTGCGAATGACCTCTTAGTTATGAAATGCTTGTGCTCGTATGAAACGCACATACACCGCATCATCAGCGACTGATGTCCTGTCATCATAACCTAACTCGCTCTCTGTCTTGCTTTCTCTTTCTGGTTGGCAAATTGCATAACGGAGCAGGTTTTAATCCAGCAGGTCTCTTGATGTGCGGCGTGAACCGCAGCTCTGCAAGCTAATTCCACAACATCAGTCCTAATGTGACGCCTTCACGTTCATATTCCTAAACAGACGCTTTGCTTGTTCAGTGCACTGCAGAAAGTCACTGATAGGGCGCTGACGGTACGCTCTACTGTCTCTGGTTTTGCATTGCAGTATAAAGTTATGCTGTATCATAATAGCTGACTATCATTTGTCATTATTTAGCCATAATTGTAAACGCATCAAGGGAACACACTTTTGGTTTAATGTTTAAATATGTAGCCAGTGGAAATGTATTATGTGCTTTACTGTAAGTGGTGTTAGATGGTTAATTAGCTGTGATTGCTGATCTTCTAGTTACCAGGGCACAAAATGAAGAAATGTGATTGGTAGTTAAAAGAGCTTAATGAGAATAATTTGCAGAGACTACGAGTGTTTGTTTCTTAGGTTGCTGATTTGTTTTAGAGACCCACAGAATTAAAGAAAAATGGGATGTGTGATACCTTGCTAAATATTGTGATACAGTTATGCATGTTACATGCAAATGTTTAAAACAAATTGCATATATTTTACTTGTCCATATGACGTTTTTTAGAAACCTGTATATGCCATGTAGGACATGCTTACTATCATAGTGTATCATAAAGTACTATAATGCGGTGATCACAGACATCCCTTACATATGCCTTAAACCATCCTCAGAGAAGCAGTGCTGAAGTACAACCCACATCAAAAAAATATTTCTGCAAGTAACCTGCAATTTTATGTTTCAAACAGAGATGACGATAGAGAGACGAAAGTTAGGGACAGCTTTAAATTATATTAACATGTTTCTCATGTTTGAAATACATGAAAAACATTATATGCATGATTGCCATAGTCTCATAGTCTCTGAATGATTTGTCAAGAGTGCTCTGAAATGAAAAAAATAATTATGAAAACAAAAAAGTGTAGTAACTTTTGAGAACTATATGTAAATGTGCCATCTGACACACTGAACACAGACCAAGCGTGTACCATCCCAACTCATATAATGTTCTGGCAAAACTTAATTAATTAATTAAAGTTAATTTTGATATTAGAACACTTTATAATGGAAAACATGTGGTGTACAACTCTGACACTACTAAGATCACGTCGTTCCACCAGATTGAAGAAGCTCACAAGACCGAATCTGTGCCTGCAAAAAGTCAACTCAACAGCTCAGAACTGAATGGCTTGAATTCAGTTCTGAGAGTTTCAGTGAGTGTTGACATGAGATGTAATGTTGAGTTCATCATTATGCATTACAGCAGCACCCATAACCTGACCGTACAGCTGGATGACCTCCAGCCATTGACACACTGTGTTATTATGTATATCCCATGACTTATTTGACTGGTGTACTAGAGCACATTTGAGCTCTGTGGACTGAGAGCAAAGAGATATGTATGGCACAAATGCAAAAATCGTGTTCTCGAGTAAATCGTTCAGATTCAATCACCCATATAAGCACTAGCGCTCGCTGCTGAGCTAGACCGCAGCTCCACCAAGCCAATACTTTCATTAAATAATAAATGCCAATCCTTTATTATGTAGTCGTTCTATATTCTTGGATTAAAAATGTGGTTCATAAAGATTTCTGTTTGATTTGATCTGGCTTTTAGCCTAGGCCTAGCAAGAAGGGAGTTGAAATGCTTATATAAATTCATAAACGCATATATCTGCAGAATGCAATGCTTGTTAATTGCATAATAATAAATGATAAAGCGTTTTAAAACTCTGTCAAACCATAACTTTCTTCTATTGCCAAAGATTTCACGGTTGCTAGGTAACACCAGACCATTAAGTGCATGATATCCCGATGACGTACCACTGTGGGACCAGGATCATTTTTCTTTACAACATGTTTTTTGCTGTTTGTGTTTGCAAAAGGCTTCATCATCTGGTGAATAAACTAACAGCCTCGGATCAGTTGCCCTCCTCGTGACTCATTCAGTGTTCACCGTTTTTCTTTGTACTTTTATTAGTCCATATCAGCATTCTCCACCTACATGTCTCCATCTTCTGAAAAGCCTTTGATGACTGTCTGTTTAAATTACAGTGTGAGGAAACTACGTGTCAGTTCATTGTCTTTACATGCCATTACAGACTGACCTACAAACACACATTCCACCTACGAATTCAATCGTTATGTTGTCATTGCGTCTCGTTGCGAAGTTTTGCTTTGCGTTTCGGTGGCAAGCATTTTAAAGGACGTGGCTCAGTCAAGTATCTCTCATGTAGCGGCGTATGTCTCAGAGGAACGCTAATAGATAAGAGTAATTGGGTGCTCTTACACTCTCTCTCTCCTGCTCTCTCGTCACAGTGCTACTTACCTCCTATTACTAATAAGGTTGAAATGAGGCTTGTTTGGCTTCTACCCGCTGAGATACAGATCTGATGAGCAGGACCGTCTCTAACCTGCCTTCCGGTGAACCGGTTGCCGTTTCATTCTGTAATTAGAGAGAGAGAGGGCAATGGCTTAAGAGACGGTGTGAATGCAAAATGTACCGGAGAAATGAGGAGGCGGCTATGGTTTTACCTGCAATGCAGTGCTGGCTTCCCCCAGCCAATCAGAGCGCGTGTCTCGGTGTGAAGAGGCGGGCCATTGTTGCTGACGGCAGCCGAGGGAGAGAGAGAGAGAGAGAGAGAGAGAGAGAGTGAGTGAGTGAGTGGATGGCTCCAGCTCTTAAACATTCAGCCTCAGTGTGCATCTGTGTACGCTGAGGAGGCCCTCCACTGCCTCTCTGGTACATGGCTCTGTCTCTGGCCTGCCAACCTCTGTCACCTTCATCAGCACTATCTCTCATGGGCATCCGTGCATCCTGTAGGTAAGAAGCAAACTTGAGTGCGTCTTCTCAATCTCTGTGGAGCGTGTATGTGCTGTGCAATGTGTGTGCACGCTTTGATTTAGATCTGACTGCATGTTCTGAAGCTTTAAAGGGGAAAAGATGCAACCAAAATTTAAAAAACCTTTAAGAAAGATTGTAGGTGAGTTTAATGCATGGGAATGTTTAGCGTTCACCCTTAAATTTTAAGTCTTTGTTAGTTCAATGCAATAGGCAAGTTTGATGTCAAACTGTGTTACAATCCATCTGCCTGTAATATCAAAGTACCAAATAGTATTTATCTCACTGTGCTAAAATCCAATACGCAAAAATGAACCGCACATCGCTAGTAGTGTTGCACCTATACATGCATCTCTCCGAGTTGATCAACTTCATCTTAGAGATGTAAGCACGTCCTTGGAGGTACTAATAGTACATGCAAGGTGGAGACATTGTGCTTGAATTCCTCAAATGTAATCCGGTCTTTCACGGAGTCTGACTTTTGATCAATTTTGGCAGTAGGGAGATGCAAGGAGCAAGGGAGACGTGTTGAATGCATGCTGCGCTGCGAGCATTAACAGACCTTCGCAGTTTGTGCGTCTTCCCCTTTATTTGGATTTGGTCGATCTGGACCCATATGCGCTGTTTAATCATTGCACGGTTGTACGAAAACAGACAGCTGCAGTGGATGTAGTGTTTGAAGTTGCCAAGTTCCTCTGTTGTGGACAACATCCATGCAAACAGATGATTATCTGAGCCACAGGTGGAGTGTTTTTTTTTAAATGAAATCGATTTAGGCAATCTATAGTTTATGGGCTGCAAGACTGCAATGCAGTCTGCACGCCTATGACAACAATAGTTGCACTGAGATGATTTTAGAGCTGGATGTTTTTTGGTCTTACTGGAGATTGTTTTGATGCACGCGTGAGTTCTCTGACACAAGACAACAGAATGTCAGACGTGTTGTGGTTGATGTGTGTGTGGGTTGGAGAAGTTCTGAAGGCTGAGCTCTGTATTAAGATTGAATTTAACCCTCTGTGCGCCAGACCTTTTACCTCCCACTCACAACACATACTCAGACTTTCACTCAGGCACAGACGCACACAGCCCTCTTGTTTTTCTGTCGCTGAATGTGTTCGAGAATGCCTCGCATCATGAGCAGGAGGAGGTAAAGTGGAATAGCCCAGGCTGGTTGCTAAGGATCGACTCTTTTAATAGAATCCTCCCTAATGCTGAAAAGCAACTCGTGAGTGATAATTGCGAGGGAATTATAGAAATTTGATTCATAGACTTTATCAGGATGAGACACGTCTGACCAGTCATTACATGTGAATCAGTTTGCTGTTATATTACAGTGGATTTCAAAACTTGTAAAGTTTCAGAAAGCCTTGTAAAGAAAGCCTAACATCCTCGCATAACCTTATGTGGTGATTATCAAAACGGATCATTACCGAAACAATGATACCTGTTCTTCCTAACTGCACAGAATTGCCAAAAGCCAGCCAGTCGTGTTGTAGCTTGGACTGGACCCGATCTAACTGTATTTGCAGAAAAGAAAACAAAGCCTATCCTTCATTAAAACTGTAATGCAGCAAAACATCTCACTACCGTAACACAGTAATGAAATTCATCCTGTCTGGACACAATGATCTATGATTTTGTAAAGCTCTTGTCATTTTTGTACAAAATGTATCAGATGGTCCGTGGGTGTCTGCTGTCTGAGGCTGAATACAATACAATGTAGACATGAGATGTAAGCTGGTTTTAAGTGGTGTGTTTAGTCCAAGAGTAGATTACGTCCCCCTTCTACAGACCTCAGTTGTCTTCTAGTCCTCGCCTTGATTATTATTTTGTTGTTCTGTGAATGACTAATTGCATTCATTAGATGATCTTAACACCCCTCATGTTAAAAACAATTCTTTAATGAGGAATCAGTGTGTCTTTTAATGCAAGTCCTTCGTGTTTCCAGGCTGTTGTATTCCTAAATTCTCTTTACCAGCTTTAACCTGCCCTCCAACTTCTGCAGACCTGAATAAATTCACCTCTTACATTCAAAACAGGAGCATTGAGCCCACAACACAGTATCTACACAAAGTGTTGTCATACAACATTCAGAGACTAATTAAAGGATCACAAGGCTGTCTGTGCATTAGCGTCTGCCCTGTAAACGTGCGTGTTAAAATGTTAGCATCTTAGTGCATTCGAGGTCGTGTCCGGACAGCTTGTTGATTTATCACGTGGCTGGCGGTTGCTCAAGTCTCAATGGGGTCAGTCTATGTGCTGGAGTGTTGAAGAGTTTTTGTATCGCTGCCATGACCTTGAATTAAGGCACTTAAACCCAGGTTGATTCATCTGAGACTGTCGCTGTTATCCACATTTTTCCTGGAATTTCCCCATGATTCATAACAGAGGTTGGTTGTTTTTGTCATATTTTTTTAACCTGCAGATATTTATAGGGCAGAAGAGTTTTAATTGGAAAGCTGAACAAATGTCTATATTAGAAATGCATAAAGGGATACTTTACTCAAAAATAAAAAGTGTTGTCATTTACTCATATCATACAAAACTTGTATATTACTCACCTTTTGTAAAACACAAAAAGATATTTTATGCCGTTTCAACTAGGGGTGGGAATCTTTAGGTACTACGCGATCCGATCCGATTCTGGGACTCACGATCCGATTCCAAAACGATTCTTCATATAATTTTTGCAAATATGATAAATTTGCATTTAAATAAATAAAGAGTTTTTATGCTTTTTGTTTATAGTTAGAATCTCTTTGACAGTATTCCCATCTTGAAGTTTAATTTTATTGCTTTTTATTTTAACAATGTTATATTCAATGAACAAGTTCTGACATAGAATCGATTCTGAATCTTTGAGAATCGATTCAGAATCGTTAGAGAAAGAATCCAGATGCATCGATGATTTTTTTTTTTCTCCCACCCCTAGTTTCAACGTTATTGATGTGACACTTTTTTTTGTCAAAATATATATGATATATAAATGAAATATAAGTTATCAGAGAATCTTATTTTTAGCCAATATCTTTTTAATCCTTCATAAACCCTTATTGATATTGAGTCCCAACATTAGAAAAAATCACCTACCAATCAACCTATCTATTTAAGATGAGGGAAATATACATAGAGTCAACATACTTTGTAGGATTTCTGTGAATTAAAATGCACAAACCAGAAGCAATAATACCCAATAAATGGAGAAGTGATGACTCTTTAAAGAACATCAAATAGTTTTGTTAGTTATGGATGTGGTAAGTCTAAAAGTGACACTTGTCTGGCTATGAAAAATCATGCTTTAAAAAGAAGAAAAGAGAGACCTCACATGTGTATTTAGACAAGCAAATATTGACATCTGAGCTATCATTATGGTAAAAACCATTGGTAAAAACTTTTATTCTTTGCATGGAATTGGCCAGAAATGTCTCAGTGGTTTTGTGTCCATATTTGGAAGTCAATATAGGTCAGTATTTGGTTAGCAACATTCTTCAAAATAATCTTCTTTTGTGTTCTCTAGAAGAAAGTCATGCAGGTTTGATAGTAAATGGTGAAAGAATTTTAATTTTGGGTTGAACTATCCTATTAAGTAAAACATACTAACATCTGAATTCTTGTTTGTGGCATATTTTCGTTCTTTATATAAGTGGGCCTTAAGTCATCAGAATGACCAATATAAATAATAAAACAAGCAACTAAACAGAATGGAAAGGGCAAGTGACTATTTACACTGACACGACAGAAATGCATGGCATCCTGGTATGTCAACTAGTGTGTGCTGTCTGAGCTGAAAACAGCACAGACCGCCCACAATCTCTCCAGACATTTGGGTTTCACATCTTATTAGGCATCACCCCACAACCCTCCCACAACAGAACAGCTGTAATCTAAAATACTGGACTATAGTCTTCTCTCAGTTTTGCACTGCACAGTTTCCCTGACGTTTTCAGGACCATCACAATAGTCGCTAGGGATGGGCTACATAGCAAAGTCGTACATTGCGATGATGTTAGTTCTGCGTTTATGTGCCAGCTTGCAACATCGCTCGGCAGCTGTCGGCAACTGCACTGTGCGTACTAACAACACTTCTTAATCATTTCGTCTCGACTTGTTTGGGACAGGTCTCGTGCTGCATCACAGGTTAATTTCCTAAAGCGGTCCTGCCCACTGACTGGCACGCAAATACGTCTTTTATGGTATGAACGGTATAGCAAAAGCTCCATCTCTGTCATCATACCACCAAACCCTAATGGTTATCTTTGACAGGGGGTTTGCCCTCAATGTGTTTCCATAGTGCATTTCAGACAACAGCAGATTTAGCCTTCCAGACTTGTTTAGGTTCTGTTCAGTCTTATTCTTCTGACTGTGAGATGGCATAAAACCAATGGTGTGTGTGTGTTGATGTCTTTCATTTGTGCTTTATTTCATAAGCTCCTTTTATGAATTGTTGTGCGGAGTGATGTTTGTAAACAACTCTTAGCGTTAATGACTTTTAGATCATATTTTTTCTTAATGGATGCCACTTTGCTTGAACTGTATAAGAATCACATGTCGTTTCTAACCATCTTTCTTGATGTCCGGTCTTTATAGGCCTTATACCTAACTACAGGTGGTCAATTCCATGCACATGTTAACCTTTCAATGAAAACATAAAGCTTAAAAACATAAAGGTTTTCAACATACCGATAGGTAAGATGTCAATATTTGGTGGTTTAAATACCCATGTGAGGTTTCTCTTAAGAATGGTCACATCCATAACAGTTCATATTCCTCAGAAATGAGCACATAAAAATATAAAATAAAATAACAATTTTATGTTATTTAAAGAGTCATCACTTCTCCATTTGTTGGGTGTTATTGCTTCTGGTTTGTGTATTTTAATTCACAATAATATATATTTTTTAAATAAACGACTCAGACTGATTTTTTTAAAGTCTGGGCTCTGGGCTCTTTTTCTGTGTTTCACATATGTAATTCAACCTTAAAGATGTTCGTTAAACATTTTGATTCCATTGTAAATGTTCTTTCTGTTGGTTGTATTTCGTTCTGACATTGTGTAGTGTTACAAAACTGAGACAGGAAGTGCTTTTGGACCAGTGCTGTTTACATCTTGTGAAATGGTCTATATAAAAATAAATATAAATGGTTAAATAAATTGGTAATAAAAATACATTCTTCGAAAATGTATGTTTCAAGCTTTCACTGAAGAAGTCCCGTCCATAATGCTGGAATTGCCCAGCTGTTTAGTCTTGATCAAGTCTTCTGAAGACACATAATATCTTTGGCACGTTACAACATGCGTCATTGGTTCTCACATGTCTCATGATCAATGGCCGTGTTAAATCATGTTAGATGGTTAAGAGATCATGTCTTTTATCTATGCCGGAGAGCTCTGCATGAAGAGGTGGTGTTGGAAAAACACTGGGGTTGAACGGGCTGCTGTTGTTTTAACATCTGTTCTGCAGCGAGACACGGGTGTTCGTGGGTTTATGTCTGTGCTTGTGTATATACTGTGTGTAGTTCTCTCCCAAACCAGCGTAGCGTTCAGACACACCTCCACTAATGAAGTCCCAGTTGCACATCCTCTAGATTATTTTCAGCTGCAACATTCCCAACATAAACTGCTGTAACACAACACGACTGCACGCTTATTTCTGTTAAATCCATGTAGATTATAATACATATCCTAATTTTAAAGTGGCAAAGTTGGATTGCTTCATAACTAAATTTTGTAAATCCCTGACATTTAAAGTGACGTTTGCCATGTGGCTATATTTGTCACTGATGCTGTCTGGTTATTGAAATACTCACTGACGCACGAAGCTCAAAATTGAGTCTGGTCTGGGAAACGGATCAGGGTTTTTCAATTAAGAGACTTCATTTTAATATAAAGAATGATTGATATGTTATGATGCTTTTGTCAGCTGGTTATCTTCGTGCCTGGGATTTGATGAAAAAGGTTTTGCGTTTTTCTGATCTAGTGTTATTGGTGCAAGCCTGTTCTGTTTAAATCCATTTATTATTGATAATTCTCGGCCAGATGTGTTGTTTTTCTTTTTCCAATGGTAGATTTTGATAAACCTGCACTGGAATCTGCCTGGAGTCAATCATGCATGTTTTATAGCTCGCTGTCAGTGCTTCACACATGCTGTGTGAATTGTTCATAACCTCTATTGAAAATGAGTTTTTCAAAGACATTTTCCTCCCAGTTCCAGTGTCCTTGAAGAGGCTTAGGTTGTTGCCAACTCAAACTTCCAAGTCTGATTTAAGATGCAGAAAATTGGCAGATTATGCTACAGAGTAAGGCTAGCTCTTCAGCACCAAATGCGTAAAGCTCCATATCTAATCGCGCTAATGCTTTATGACGATGTGGCCCACCAGTAGAAATAGCGAGAAACATGATGCTGAAAAGGTCAATTTGATATTTAGATACAATGCATGTAGTTTAATCTCTGAATAAAACAATTGGATTGTCGTTAAATGATATTGGCCCCGTTGTTTTTAACCATATGTCATGAAATGTTGGCAAGGGATTCGTGGTTAAAAATCTGAATGCAAATAAATATGGATTAACATAGGATTAGATGACGCAACAGTATGGAATCAATTCCATGGAATCAAACCCATAGTTTTAAAGTTACCAGCTTAATGGTGATGCTACAAGAATTGCTTGTTTATCTCTTGCATACTTATTCATATTTTTGAAGTAGACAAGATTTTTTATTTCATTAATTTTGTAATGCATTCTGACACTAGCTTCATTGGCGTTAAACTGTAAATTTTCACGTCTCATTGCTGGCACATCTAAAATAAGAGATACAAGACGTTTAGCTGATGGTGCTGGTTGTTGGATCTGCTGTCTAACGATAAGCTTTTTTCTCCAGGCCTGAGCCCCACCCGAGGGGAGCCGCACAGCAAGCCGACTCCTCTCTGCAGGAGCAAGATGAGGAGATCTTGGGCTCTGATGACGAGGAGCAGGAGGACCCCAATGATTACTGCAAGGGTACGAATCCAGTACTGAGTCACTCAGACATTTCTGTCTCTAAAGTATGGAATTATTTATTGTTGTGGTTTCTTCGCAGCCAACAGCAGTGCAGATTATTGCGGCACTTGCAGAATCATATATGAGCTAGACTCGATCTCTCTCACCAAAACACCCAGAGTGATTTTGTTACTTATATTTATTTGTTTTCGAGGGAATGTTCCAGAAGTAACTTTAGGCATTTAAAAAATGTTGTGATGGAAATGGTGTTGAGCTAGTGTCTAGGAAATATTCATACAACCCTTTGAATTTTCAGCATGTTTATTGTCTAAATAGTTATCAGCAAAATTAAAGGTCAATTTTGTTGTAGCTGGTTTAATTTTCGAGCCAGAGCCAATTTATATTTGGCGAGAGTAAAATCTGGACCATGATTGTACGATTTCAAAATTTTAAGTGATGTTTTGCTGTACAAATTACCAAATGTTTTATAGGTGGTTATCACCATGTCAAGATTGGCGACCTGTTTAATGGACGTTACCACGTAATCCGCAAGCTGGGATGGGGTCATTTTTCCACGGTTTGGCTTGCTTGGGACACACAGTATGTTCACTTACAATTTGTCAGCTTTTCTCATACTATCTAACCGCAGTAACCCACCATGGTATTTTAAGTTAATGCTCATATATATGTAAATATATATTGTTTTTTTGCAGGGGGAAGCGTTTCGTAGCCATGAAGGTGGTTAAAAGCGCAGAACACTACACAGAAACGGCACTGGATGAGATCAAGCTCCTGAGAGCGGTGAGCTACTTCTGACACCAGCGCTGCCATAGAAACCATTATAATGAATTACTCACAAAACCATTTAGTGTCGGATACATTTAGAATTTGCCACACTGAGCGTAATGAAAGTCAGGCTGATCTGCATGGCCTGGGGAGAGAACGGTTTCCTTCATGAGAACCCTGTCAGGCTTTATTCTGCAGTAAACCAAAGAAAATAGTTTTGAAAAGCACTTACAGTTTTTTTTTTTTACATCCCAATCTGGTCAATTCAGGTCAGAAATACGGACCAGAACGATCCCAGCAGGGAGAAGGTGGTGCAGTTATTGGACGACTTCAAAATCTCAGGGGTGAATGGAACCCGTATCCTTTTAATACAGTGAACGGGCCTGTGCGGCCTTTTACAAACACTATCAATACATGTTCATGTTGATCATTTCTTTAAGGATGAACAGGTGTTTAGCTAGTATCCGCTTCTGTACGAGGCGCAGATCTCAGCTTCACCACTCAATCATTTGATCCACAGCTGTGGTACCAGGCGCTTTGCCCAGATTTGACCAAATCCACTCATTTATTTGAAGAGAACGGCTCATAATGAGCCGGAGCTCTTGGCTTTTGTTCTCTCGGGACTCATTCAGCGCTGTTTTCCTTTACTGTGCGCTGTCAGATGTCTGTATGGTGTTTGAAGTTCTCGGCAACCATCTGCTGAAGTGGATTATTAAGTCCAACTACCAGGGCCTGCCGCTGCCCTGTGTCAAGAGCATCATCCGACAGGTGTGTTCTTTTGTGTTCTGTACGTTGTAGAAGATCTTTGTGTGTGCGTTCCTTTTTTCTGATAGTAGCACTTCATTTAGCATATTTCAATCCACTGTGCACATTAAAAACATGTCCTATGTGATAGATCCGTTTAAAAAAAAATCTTCACAATGATGCTCAAATATATATGAACATGTTAATATATGTTAGTATTTATAAATAATATTTTTGTAGTTTTCTAACATGATATATTGGCTAATATCAGTATAGTCTCCAGTAGGGCTGGGTGATATGGCAAAAATGTAAACTTGATCATTTTTTCCCATATTGATCGATAACGATATATATTTTGATATATAAACTGTTAATGCTGCCAGCTTTAAAAGAGGATCCCAACTATGACTGAAGCCATAAAAATTCATTAAGTACATTTTAAAGTAGTTTTTTGTCGACAATTTCATCATTTTTGGATAATAACTCGAGGTTAGTTTGACTTTGGTCGCTGCTTCCACTTATTTTTGTCATCCTCGTGCCGAGTTTGCTTTGCAAAGTGCCGTAAGAAATTGACTTTGTTCTTTGACGTGAACGTTAAAAGCTGCACGCTGATTGGCTGTTGTCGCATATTTCTGCTGTGTGATTGGCTCTTATATTAATCCATATCGAGTAAAAATGCCTAGAGCTTATCATCGTTATCGACATATATTTGATCGCGATTCGATATGATATCGTTTATCGGCACAGCTCTAGTCTCCAGTAAATCTCTACTTTGTTTGTATGTACTTGCTTTGTGACAATTATTTACATGCATGTTTTATATTGAGCTTTACAGTTCTATGTAAATGTTAATCTCTGCCTTTAGGTTCTGCAAGGCCTGGATTATCTCCATACCAAGTGTAAGATCATTCACACCGATATAAAGCCAGAGAACATCCTGATGGACGTGAATGAGGCGTATGTAAAGAGACTGGCTGCGGAAGCCACCGAGTGGCAGAAATCTGGAGCCCCGCCCCCTTCCGGCTCTGCAGGTGATGGCAAACGCTAGCTTTACGCTCAAGATATAAAACAGCAAGACATTTCAGACCTTCAGACCAGTACCGCAGTTCACTAGAGTACATGTTGCATTTGCCAAACTGTCTGTGCACCTTGTATTTCCAATAATATTCAGTGTTTAGATATTTTGCAATATCTCTTGATGTTACTTGAACAAAAAACATGATGAATATTAAGCAAATTATTTACATTTGCAGTTGATAATGATATCAGTAACGGTGTACTAGCTGTAACTTGTGGTTAGAGCCATTCATATCCACTGACAGCTCAGCACACCACATTTTCATTCATACATTATGCAGCGTGACGTGAAGTCTGCGGGAAGAATCTAAATGTAGAGCTGTGACTCATACGCTCTTCTAAACAAGTGAAGGATGAAATTCGCACAGTTTAAATGTCTCTATGTGCACTTCCTTTGAACTCCTTCTGTGCACCAAATGAAAATGTTCTTTTTTATTGACGTTGATAACGCATGACACGATACTGACTTGTCTTTTCTTCATCTTTCTCCATTGCAGTGAGTACAGCTCCAGCCCCAAAACAAGTAAGTGTATATTAATCGCATTTTGGCACTTTATAAAATCTGTGAAAAATAATTCCATAGAGTTGCATTACGGGAGAGAATTCGTACAGACTCAGGCATCGGTGCCGCAACTCTTTTCTTCTCCAGATGGCAAAGATGTCAAAAAACAAGAAAAAGAAGATGAAGAAGAAACAGAAGCGTCAGGCTGAACTCCTAGAGAAGAGGATTCTGGAGATCGAGGGGTTGGAGAAAGGACCTGATGGAGGAGAGGACGAGGAGGAGGAGGAGGAGACGGAGACACCCGACAGCACACCGTCTGTCCCCACCAGTCAGACGCTGCATGACATCACGGCTGAGGAGACGCTGGGTGAGATGATGAATTGTGATATGAAGTCATGAGGAACTTGATTCTTATATTCTGTCGCTCATATTTACGGCTCAAGCCATGTCCAGGGAGCTAAATATCATCTTGCAATTTGCCCAAAATCCACTTGGATCACATTAAAATCGACATGAAATCTACATTTCTTCATAAAATGTAAATCTAGTTCATCGAGCTGTTTTTAATTATATGCTTAATGTTGTTGTAAGTAGATGAGGCAGCATCTGCCTTTTGCTTTTGGTGACCCAAGAATCTCTAATACTGCAGAATCCTCTTTCCTGAACGTAATGTTCCCGACATGTCTCTGTAGTTTAAGAAATGCTTTCAGCTACTGTCCCAATCAATTATGAGCAGTGTTACTGCACTTCAGTCCCTTGCGTCACGATATATTAGTGAACGTAGTGAACTTTAAGAATAAATCCAAGTCAAAACTTGTCCAATTCTGCCGCAGATGGCGTCTCAGACAGTTGGACTGAGATCAGAGGCGTCGTCAACGGTCACAGCACAGGCCCTGAGGATCAACAAACCCTAGACGTCCAGGAGCAGATGAAGGACGAAACTCCCGTCAACCCTTACGACAGCGGCACCGAGGGGTCCGAGCCCACTAACCCTTACCCTGCATGCAACGGCACAGATGAGAACGAGGCCAGACCTTCGTCCCCTGATGCCACAGATGGTAATGGACCTTTGATTAGTGGCATGGTTGAGTCACAGTGCCCTAGTGTACAGGATCCAAAGGACCCGGAGCCGAAAGGCCCCAAAACGGAGATGAGCCTCATCATGGAGGTGGACGCAGAGGAGGAGAGCCAGAAGGACGGTCAGTGTGGAGCCTGTTCTGGAGGAACGGCCCTTCTGATGCTTTAAGTGCTGCTTACTAACATCCACTCGTCTCTTTTCTGCTTTCTCTCTCTCTTTCTCTCTGTCCTGCTGTGTGTTTTCCTCGAGTCGGCTAAGCAGGAATCCGGCGTCATTGTGATTTTGTTGAAGAATGTAGAATATTTAAACAAAACAAAACGGTGTGTTTGATGCAACATTTGATAAAATTGGAAATAACAAGGTGATTTCCAGGCCTAAAAATATTGGAAATATTAGAATAGTAGAGTAGTGTGTTGTGATACAATAAATTGAGATATGTATTGTAGAGCTATTTTTCGATTAAACATTCCATGTTAAAATTAGTTTCTTCAAAAAAAAAAATGCAGAAGGTTCAATTAAACCTTGAATGTTTTTAATTCTTCAACAAAATAACAAATGTTATTGAAAAATTGTTAATGTTTTGGAAATATATCTGTCAGTTTTAGTTTTATTTTTTACATTTTGTTCAATATTGTGATACATTTGAGTCTTTGGAATTAATACATTTTCATAATGTGAAGAATTGGTCAAATCTTGAACTATTAAAAAGTAAAACGACTGAAAAAAGAGAAAAAGTTACCTGATAAAATAAATAATAGATATGGGAAGTTATTGATTAATATACAGTATGTCTGAAATATTGCTGAAGTGAAGACTTTAAACACACAAATAGGATAGTGAACTATGTGATTGTATTATTGTTGAGCTGTTCTGTGCTTGCTTGTAACCAACAAGTATCTTAACACTTACTGATCTAGTTATTAATAGTTGAGAGTTCTGTGGACTCAATGTCTTATTTCCTGAAGAGCTTCAAGGTTTAGTGTAATTGTCCTGTAATTGCACATTTGATGTTTCCTTCGGTTAGATCAATAAGGCACTTCATCACAGAGGTGTTCATCTGTTGCCAGTGTTTTTTTTTTTTTTGATGGTTTCAACTGATAGAAATTTCCACAGAGCTGCTGTATTAGACGCAAGGTCAAATCAAACGAGTTTATTTATCGTACTTAAAACGTACGTATCGTACTGTGTGTTATTAATTCTCTCTTTCCCAACATTGCACTACAGCTAAGACTGCGGCGGGGAATCTGCTGGTTAACCCCCTGGAGCCTCTAAACGCCGATAAGATCCGGGTGAAGATCGCTGACCTGGGCAATGCATGCTGGCTGGTAAGTCTGATATTTTCCTGGCACGAGACCTTCCTTGTACATACTTTATTGTAAGTGTACACATTGTATTTAGACTAATTTCATATGACGTATGCTGATGTTTCATTCAGTTCTTATAATGAGGAAATCAATGCAGCTCGTCAGGAAAATGATTTTGTCTGTCTGGCTTGCGTGATGATTGATTGGTTAATTGAGCCATTGATTTTAACACCCTCGAGGATGTTGTCAGCATGTCTCACCTCCGCATCAGCGGTCGACTCTGTTTTACGTAACTCTTATTTGTCCCGTTCAGCACAAACACTTCACGGATGATATTCAGACGCGGCAGTATCGCTCGCTGGAGGTGTTGATTGGATCGGGATATGGCACACCGGCAGACATCTGGAGCACAGCGTGCATGGTGCGTTTAGCTTTGCGTTTTATTTTATTTTTTTAATAATGGCACAAAAACACAAAGGGTGACTGATTCCTGTAGTTTGACATCAGCGAGATGATAAATAATACATTGTACACACAGATAAAAAAGTGTGTGCTTGAATTGTATTGGATTATTTTTAAAGTTTTGGTATTTTTTTGGTGTTTTTCTTTGTTTTTACCAAGCTCAGTGCAATGCATTTTGGGATTGATTTCACCGTATATGCAGTGATGCCTTAAAATGTAGCCAGAGCCGGACATCTTTTCTTAAAAGTGTGGCTTATAATACCTTAAAATGCTTCAGTTTCAGTATAGGTAGGTGTTTTACTGGATTTTAACCGAGCGATTATGTTGTAATCTCATGTGCTTCAGTGAGCGCTGCTGACACTTGTCTCCTGTTCTCTTCTCGGCACTTTATTAAATGGTAAGAACAGATCCACAGAGAAAGGTTCAACTCTATGTCAGCATTTAAACTTTCTGTGTAACAAAAGAGCCACCTTGTGTCACCTCGAACAGGCTCGAGTTTAGTCAGGTCGAGTTGGACTTTCAGACAGCTGCCACATAGAGAATCTGAGGTGTACACACACACACACACACACCAAAAGTGTGCTCACCGAGTCATGATGTGTCTCTCTGCAGGCGTTCGAGCTGGCCACAGGAGATTACCTGTTCGAGCCGCACTCCGGCGAGGATTATTCCAGAGATGAAGGTAATTATTCTTTCACAATTCCCACACATTCAATTTCCACAGACCCACAGTTACACAAACCACAATAGACGGTTCATTGCACAAGGCCATAAGCAAACTAAAATAGAATCACAATGTGCATGTTAATTATCACTTGAACGAAAGCCGTCAAAGTCGCATCCACTTCACAGTCAGTGTTCAGGATTTGTGGAGATGACTCTGGGTCAGCCACATTTTAACCTTTCAAGTGTAGCTGACCTATTGAAATCATTCTTTATTTTTACATACAGTACCAATGCATATATATCTACAGTGTAAAATAGTAGTAAACTCATCAAAACCATGAAATAACACAATTGTAACTGTGGGAAATATGCTGTGACTCAAAGCATCCGAAATAAATGAACACCATCTTCAAAAGTTTTGAACTTTTGACATTTTATCATCCAGTTCTTGAGGTCTAAACCTGAGAAGCTTTTTAAACATCACTGAAGACATTTCTATCTATGCTGGACTCTTATTGCCTGATTTTTATTTATTATTTGCTCCAAGTAATCTTGGATAAATAAATTAATATGTTGGCAATTATTGTTGTTTTCGAAAGTAATTTCAATGATTGAAATGTACTCGTTCAGATTAAAAGAGAAACAAGTATGTATTTAATTTATAATTGACTTGATTTGGTGGACAGATCACATTGCGTTGATCATCGAGCTGCTGGGGAAGGTTCCACGGAAACTCATCACGAACGGCAAATACGCCAAGGAATTTTTCACCAAGAAAGGTACAGCTGTCACTGGATGACTAACAGCTCTGCTAATGTTTGTTTCACTTACTTGATAAACCTCCTTGCGGTGTTTAATAGCCTCGTGTGAACATTATACTTGATAAATGAGGGACGCTCCCATCGTTGGTATGGCCATACATTTTTCTGTGTGTGTAGCCTATATAGCTTCTACTAATTTTGCCAGCTGTTCATTTTAAAATGAACACTTTGATTGGATGAATCAGTCAGTATACACACACCTGTGTTTAGTTGAATTATGTATTTGTAGTTGTGTAATTCTTGGTTTCAGGATGATTTTTAAACACATGCTTGTATCAACAAAATTCCTTATTTTCATTTAAAACAAAGACTGATATGTTTAAAAGCAATAATTTAAAACCTATTACACTGACCATTTCAGACAATTTTGAATTGAAAAATATAAAAGCCTTTAAAAATCTCATTATCGTAACGATTGAAAACTGTCAACCCTGTAGAATGTTTTGCTAAAAAAAAAAAAGACAAGCCATTATGCCTAAGCTAGTTTTTATACATCATACATAATTAGACAATATAGTATATTTTAATATTATATCGTTAAATGTGGGGGAATGTCTGTATCGTTAATGAGAGTCAAAAAAGTTATGCACACAGTGTGATGAGAATATTTAACTACAGAACTGAAAAGTTACCTGGTAGCCATTTGAAAGATGCTGACAGGTGTGTTTCTTCACACAAAATCAAATTTAATGTAAATATCTGTGTGTGTAAACGGTTCTTTAAAAATGTTCCGGATCTTGAAAACATCTGTCATGGTCACTATTTCATCATTTTTATTATTCGTAAATATTCGGTTAATGATTTTTTTTTGTTATTTGAGAACATCCAATTACTTTTTTCTTAATAATTTAGTTTTGCTCTGTTTAAATTTCAACATAAAATGCACTCAGCCAAATCGGGTCGCGTTACGGTTATTTTATATTTTACGGTTATTTTAGCAAAAAAGCAGTAAAATACAAAAATAAAAATTATTCTTTGTGCGAGGGAGAGAATACAATATTGTTATGTTATGATCATTTTTTGTGTTACCGATGTGTATGTTTTCTAACTAAACTCTTTACTGCCGTGATGTTTCAGTGGTTTCACGAGAATGACTCATTTAACAAGTATTTGTATTCCACTTTGCTTTGTTGCTTGGTGACTTCAGACATCCTGAACTTGAGCTAATGAACTGTTGTATATAATTACATTTAGCTTGGTTATGCTGTGTTTTTGTTTTTGGCTTAGGCTTAGTCACATTACTCACACTGCATTTTGGCATGTGCATTTGTATCTTACATTTATATTAGGTGACCTAAGGCACATCACAAAGCTGAAACCCTGGGGTTTGATGGACGTGCTGGTGGAAAAATACGAGTGGTCCCGAGAGGAGGCCCAGAACTTCTCCGACTTCCTCCTGCCGATGTTGGACCTCATCCCGGAGAAAAGAACCACGGCTGCCGAGTGCCTCCGACATTCCTGGATCAACTCGTAGTCGGCGGACACTCCCAAAACACGCACGGTCACACACGCGGCGTTCTTCTGAACTTCTGAAAGCTCACCAGTCACATGCGCTGTCTCGAAAAGGTTTGCCTGATGTCACGGGAGACGCGAGTCACAGGAACGATCTGGTCGAGCACATCTAATCTAATTCTTGTATTGTTGTTCTTTTTTTACGTTCTGGGTATAATTAAAGTGTACTGTTATCTCAGTGCTTTGTGCTTTTGCAGGCATATCACTTTTCTAACAGTTTCCATCATTTCACAGTATTTTTTTGAGGTTAAAGTTAATTTCACCTTGTAGCTTAAACGCAAGAGTGTTAAGTGTTAAGCACTCAGTAGCTGATTGTAGTGTTTCTTTACTGTATTAAGAAACCGTAAGCAACGATCGTTGATCTATCGTGCCGCCTCACGGTGGTTATACATAAGATACCTGAATGAAGAGCGAACCACGTAATGATTGGATGACTTGCGTTTTTAATTTTAAGCTCATTTGAATGTGCGTTACTGTACAGTACGAGAGAAACGTATGTGTGCTTTTACCACAAATAATGAAAAATGAAATGAAAATCAAAAGCATCTGTGTTGCCATCTCCAAACACCAGCTCTATAAATGACTACCATGGCCATATATATCTAGTTTTGTAACGTTAATGATTTAATATTTGTAAAAAATGAATTCCAGGGAGTTACGAAATGTAAAATCAGTAAGAGCATCTCAAATGTTGTACATACTCATACCAAAGAGTTGGTTCTTCACATTATATTAGTATTGTACAGTCCCATTACTTGTGTACAGTTTTGCTATGGCATCTCTGAATGGCTTACGGGGAATGTTTGAGAATCGATATGAAATGACCTGTGCTTCTATTTCAGCTCTTTTTACAGTGTTGCTTCAAGCACTTGTTTTGTTACTTCAGAGCATCTAGTGAAAACAGATGTATAACATTGAAGGACCTCTGCTCTTTTGATCAGGCTGTTTAGTTTCAGTATCGCAAATACATCCACACTGCTTTCTCTGCTCTTTTTCAAGAATGTCTCTCTCTCTGCTTTTGATTGTTCAGCTCTGAACTCAAATGGTTTCTGTAGTAACTTCAAATAAAGATTTTGAAACGGTAAATGACTGACTGTTGGGTCTTATATGTTTACATGTTGATCAGATGTAATGCAATACTTTATGTGTTTGGATTGAAAGTGTATCACATTAAAAATTAATCAAGTAAATCAAATAAAATAATTAAGTAAACAACATTCTTCCCTTATAAAATATAGTCCCTGGTTACAGAATTTGATGTAATACTAGATTTACAAGGAGAGCTATTAGACCGCTGGACTGACCAGTCGGAATCGGTCTGTAATAAAGCTGAATTCGCATTTAATTACATAAGATAATCAATGAAATTTTGGAGCACTTTAATATGAGGCTTGTTTGGTCGGAGGTCGGAGGTGGGACGTTTAAATGTAAATTAGGATGTTACGTCACCGGTATATTGCTGACGTCAAGTGCACCTGCGAACAAGAGTGGAGCGTAAACCAAACAAAACTATGAAGAAAGTCACAAAAAACAGATTCCCTGTCATTTTAATAGTTCATTTTATACATCTATTAAATGCCCAGACAGGAAGCCCATTCAAAATGACACGGGAATTCTAGTAATTTTTGGTGGATGTACATTGGTGTAAAAACATTGTTTACATAAGCTGTTCCATGTATCGCACATGAAATGATTAAAAACAGCATGAATAATTGAAAAAACGCGCTATTGACGCCTTGCTTTCTAATTTTGTTAGAAATCGACACGCCCCTTTGTGACGTCACAACCCGGAAACGTGTCCCGAGTCTCCCACTGGTGAATACGAGTTCGCCTGACCGTTCATGTGCTTAAAACTCATATACAATATTTCCGACTCCACATGAGGGCGACATAACAGCGTTCAGGCCATGCAAGCTGGATAGAAATGCATTTTCAGCCAGTGGAATATCCTATTTGCATTTTTCGCTTTATTCATTTTGATTTATAAGAATACGTTGTATACAAAAGTCTTTCAATAAGTTAACAAATCACCTCCCCAGTTTTGGCCCCAGTTTTACAAAGTATAAAATGAAAAAAAAAAACAGACCAACATCGTACATATATACTGCATATTAGGAATAATGTTTTGCTGGGATAATCTCAGAGGTGGCAATTAAAATTTTCCTTCTCATTTTAGTAGTGATCTGAAGGTAGTCTGTGTCCCACAGGGTCCATTTAATTTAAAGCTGTGCAGGGCCTTCATGCTTCTTCTGAAGACAAGAAAAGATAAATGTTAGCTTTTCAACAGGCATATAAAACAAGTATAACATGATTAATACTGTTTTGCAGAGTTGTTGCAAGCGAATAAACACGCTAATGAAAGGCACAAACAAATCCGTTACGGCTAATAAAATTCATTTTTACTGGCGCTGCATGTTTGAAATGGGCTTTTTGTCATTTCAGAGCACTGCTTCTTTAAATGACCATTACAGAGAGCGTTTAATCCATTGCTGGTCTCTCTGCACATTGTTATAGAAGATACATGAACATTTAAAGACAAAGGAACATTACACCCTTGAGATAGCTGCTTTGGTGTCATCACAGATACAAAAGTGAAGCTACAACATGAGGCGAGCAGTCGTCTCTCTCAAACTGTAAACCGCAATACCAACTTTATCTTACAAAAGATTCCTTTGCCACTGTGACATTAACTCTGCAATCTAATTCCTTTGGCATATTCTTTGAACATGTCTTTGCCATTAAAACCAATATAAAAGTTCTTTAGATGTGTTTTGGGCCTTTATATTTCTGTGAAATACAAATAAAATGAAATCATGGCCAACTCTAGATTGTGAAAAGTGTTTAAAATATTGATTACACTCAGTACAATATAGGGAAAGATATAAGGGATAGAGGGATAGTATGAGATAAAGCATACATAAGTAAACTAGTAAGTAAACAAAAATATGAAACAAAACTAAAACCATGTTTACAACATAGAGAAAGAAAGGGTTAGGAAATTATGGAAAAGAAATCTCTCACCTTTCTTCTCTTCAACCTGGAAGTCTTCTGGCAGTAGCGTATCTTGGCGGTTGCCCAGCACGAAGGCCAGAAAAGATAATGTAAGCGAGTCCATGATGCTAATGATGGCCAAAATGTATGCCCAGCGCACTGTGCAGTTACCCAGCGTGTATTTATCAGTCCGTTGGCCACACATGCGTTTTACCTCCTCAGAGTCCCAGCCGTCTGGATAGATCATACAGCCTATGACCATGCAAGTAGCTGAAGAGCAAAAAGAAACGTTTTATACGGTAATATATTGATGACACTTTCTGTTAGCCAAAACAGTGGTTTGATATTATACTTTTTATTTTAGTCTTTTTATTAATTGTGTTTATTCATAACTCTTTAACAATATAAAAAGATGTAAGATGGCTTAAAGCAATATGTGTGACAGCACTTTCAAGACTAGATGACTTTTAAAACTAACCTCAGAAATATCCACTGAAGTAAAAAGTCTAGACATGATTCCATTGTCAGAATTATTCCTGGCTACCAGAAAAATACATTGCAATGACTGTTGCCTGGCAACTTCAGCCACTTATCCCATCATTTATTATTCATATGACAATATACTCTCTGTGGGGCAGCTGGTGCTGGTGTGGTATAACTTTACACACACGCTCTCTTACTTTCACCCTCACTTTCTTTTAATGAGTATGTGTAATTATTTAAGTGTATTGTTACGTAAGACGATGTTCTCAGAGGGTTGTCTGTGTCCCTGCTGACTACATTAGATACAAGACTTTAAAGTCATTATATTTCTATTTGCACAGAGTTTGACAACTAAACTGGTACTTAAGCTTTCTTGTTTTATTTGAAATATATAAAAGACATTTATTACACACTGTATTTGTCAGTATTTTCATCTTTTATAGTGCAAAGCAGTGTGCAATAATGTGTGGAACTATCCAGGGTGCTGAAGTCCTGAATGACCTCATGTCAATGATTTCCTTTCTTAAAACTTTTGTCTTATTTTGCAGTACAAATATCGAACAATTATTTAATCAGGATACAGTTTCTTGACGTGTAAAACGACGTTAGATATTAAGTCTTGTCGTCAGTAAAAAAAAAAAACCTAAAACAAGCAAAAATATTTGCCAGTTGGGTAAGAAAAATACACCTAAAAATTAAATTCTTAATTAAGTATCTAATTCAAGTTTACTTTTTTGCAATATAAGGTTAAAAATAAGCTTTTATTCTCGATATGACCTCATTTAATACTTAGCACTTTATAGCTTTCATAGGCCAACAATTCTTTACAGATCAGCTCATACACTGTAAAAAAAATCAACTTGGCTTCACAAGTCATTTCAACTGTTTTTACATTATTCAACTCATTTTAAGTCATTTCAACTCATTAAATTTAGTTAAACAATTTCAATTCATTTTTATAAGTTAAAGCAACTCACCACTGATTTAAAACCGTAACGTTAAAATGATTTGTAAAGCCAAATTGATTTGAATTAAAAATGTAAGGCAGCAATGCATTTTTTACAATTACATATGGCTGAACATTTTTTAAACTTTGGTCACATTAAAAAACGTTTAAAGTTTGTTGCACTAGATAAAATACCAAATACCAATGGCAATTTTTTAACATTTTGGATGTTTCAATATACATTGTTAGGTTAAAATGCTAAAGCAATACGACTGTGTATCCATATACTTTTTATCCACACACTAAAAGTTACTTTGAAGAACAGTTGGTAAATAAAAGTGCAAAATCTAATGCATTTAAACTATTTCAAATTTCTTTACCTCTTTATCTTTTACTAAGGATCTCCAAAGCATTTTGCAATATAATATTTGTTAAGATTATAAGTCAAAGGCATTGATATGATTCCACTCACCAGCTGCGAGCTGCATCCATGCACATATCTTATACACGCTGCCTGAGTTGCAGAAGAAGAATAAACTAAAACAAACAATAGTTCCCACAATGAGCAGCAAAGAAATCCCAACGAAGAACATGGCGGTTTTAAAAGCACCAGAAGGGATGGATCCAAAATCTAAAGCACTTCCTTTACACACCAGCTCTCCTGTGATGGGGTTCCCGATGCAGTAGTGGAAAAGCCCAAAGTAACCCGACTGGGGCGTATCGACACTGTCTCCAATCCAGTAGGGCTGAATAAACACTACCACACAGATGATGGCAAAGACGATGGTGAAGACTGTCCATAGCACTCCGACCGCCCTTGCATTCCTCACATAGTTGGTGTGATAGATCCTGGCAGCCTCCTGGGCAGATAATAGTTTAGTCATGATGGTCGACGCAAGGGTGCGTGTTAAACGAATGCTAACAAAATCTGAAAGCGGAAATGTCACCTTCAAGCCCTTTTTTGCAGACACATGCCACTGACCAAAATGCCAAATAGCTTTCTTGAAGTAAAAATTTGTTTTAATAGAAGAAAAAGTGGACACCTGTATGGCAAACCTCTCCTTACTCTTTTTAAAGGGGTTGTGGACAGCTCTGGGCCCTGAGAGGTGCATGAGATAACCTAACCTAGAATTACTGTAACCTGAGTATCCATCCACTTGTCACACTAAGCCAACAGTGGTCAAATGTATCCATTAGATCAGAGGGATGAGAAGGTTTGGAATCGGATGAAAGTGACTTTACATTCACACAGTCTTTGCTGCTTTGAGATCATGGGATTAGTAATTAATGGAGGGGTTTGGTTACCTCGTGATTATAGAGCTGGCACACTGTCTATAACTAAAAAAAGAGAAACCATGACTAGAAAGGTGGCTAGTGATTTCAGTGGCGACAATTACGGTAACTTAAAGTCTTTCATTTTTGCCACATAAAAAAGTATAAAGTTTATTTATTTTGATCTTCATAAAGGGGCAGGATGTCACATTATATACAGTAAATGAATTGGAAACTGCTGATTATTATCAATGATTTGAAAAAGAAATTTCTATATATACTAAATATAATTTAAAAAATCATAGAATTTGTTGAAAATCTTTATAGGCTGTTTAATGGCTTTCCAGCTCATTTTAAACAGTATGACAACTAAAATAAACACAGACATGTATTTAATTAATTTGATCGAATACTTGTTTTGGCTTGAAGAAATACACTTTTAAATACAGACTATAAAGGTGGTACACAATGCCATAAAGGTCCCTTTTTGATGTGCAAAAGCTTTTGGTGACAAAAGAAATGGTTAAAATCTTTAACTGAACTGTTCTCAGGGGAACCAAAACAGGTTTGTAGCACCTTTATTTTTAAGAGTGTAAAGACACTTTTCATTTAAAATGTTAAAATTATTGTCAAACGGCAAACCTTTCAAACGTCTAGACAGTAAACAAGAATAATATTTACATTTTTTTAATAAAATATGAAGAAAATCTTAGTCAACAGCAGGGTTTGATTCAAGTATCAAGAAACGGCCAAACTGAGCAATTGCAAGTTTCAACCAATAGGAGTCGCTGCGACATTATAAAACAGATCCCTTACAAAAGTTTTATATTACAGACAAGTCATGTGTTCACAGCTCAGACAGATATTTATTAATATTACCATTAAACACACAAGGCTATTGTGTGACAAAATCACATTAGATCTGCCTTCAGTGAACATGTGCAAGGTATTAAATAATCACCCTGACACTTTGAACAATTGCTGGCATGCCATTTCTAAAAAAGAAACAAATAACATTGACATTTAGGAGGGAATAATGTCAGCCTGACAATCAGCTGTCCCTCTGCCGCATAATTGCGTAATAATTCTTGATTAAAATATATGAATCAAAGGTGCTGGGACAATAGCACAATACAGTGCCCCCCTGGGGTCAGAGGAAATCAATGTAGCCCTCATCTGCCCAATTCAAGCATCCCTCTGGATTTGTCATGAATAGCAGCCAGACGCGCGTCAAGTGACGGACACAACACGCCATCTGCCGCTTCTGATAGCACACAGACGCGTCTCTTATTTTATTTTATTTTACTACTAAGTGTCAAATCAGTGAAAGCATTGATAAATGACACTGAGGAACACAAAATCAACACTTTAGTAATCTTTGTAATGAGAAGTGACTGCTTTATGATAGATTAACAATGCTTTTGCTGCATGGTAATATGAGTTTCCTCTGGGACATTTTATCCTCTCTTCTCCTTTCCTTAAAGATTTTATTTATGATGTTTATCCGAGTGATATATGAATTAACTAATTTGTCTGTCACATAATTCACTGACATTCTGACCTCTTTTTTACATACTCTACAGCTATCTAATAACACAGAAGACAGGCTCAGAGCAGAATGACTGATGTTTGGTTAGTTATCTAATAAATTAATATCAAATACTTGATATGGTTTCCTAGACATGGTGTAAAGGTGAAGACTTTTCCCACATGTTATATATTTATATTTAAATCAAACAAAAAAAGAAAAATAAATTGTATAAAAGAAAAAGCAGTACACACCTACATCTAATGAAAAAAGTTGTCTTTTCACAATGTGACCCAACAGCTGGTGTCCGTGAGTGATCCACTTAAAGCAACGAGTTTTCTGTAATGATTTGACCTCGCTTCATTCAGGGTCCTTAAAACCGTTCTGAACGTGTTTTAGTGGAGACCCAAGGCTCCTGATATCTATTTTTAAATCTTTATTTGTACGAGCAGAGACAATAGACAGTTATTTAGACTGTTTGACATGTAGCTGAAGGCAGATGATGCTCGTCCCATGATGTCTTGTGCCTCAGGTGAAAGTGAGACTGGTCTATTCACACTACAGCACTTTGTGAACGTTATAAAAGATAAAGCGTACAAAAGGCTTTTTTTGTTGTCAGGACATGGGCCCTTTATTTAAAACTGTAGCCATGGAAACAAGGCACAAGATACGCTTAAAAATAAACTGCTGTGTATCTGTTGCAAAATTGCTGCCTTCAAAATATATCCTATAGGGTACAGAACTGAACATCTGAAATATACTATTCTACATCTATAGTAAAAGTATTATGGTTATGACCATGTGGTTTTGAAAGAACACATGGAATTTAGTAGACTGGATGATCAAAGTTTTGTATGTTTACAGATTTGTATGTTTTACAGATGTTTCATTTAGGAATCAACTTAGTTCATGTTTCCCCTAATTTATTTATAGGAGAAAATTAACCATTTCTTCAAATACATTAAGGTAAAATAATCTGGATTTGAGTAAATTTGACAAGAAATGTTTGAGTTCATTTTGAAATTTTCTTTGGAGACTTGACAAATGAGAGGTAAGTTTATTACACTGATGAGATCTCTTCTGAATCTCTAATGTAGACTTTTGTGAGGTTTCTGAATGTCTTTACTGAGAGAAATATCTGAGACTAAAATACTGAAGAGATCTCATTTGTGAATTTTCTTTCTTCTTCATTTGATTTGATACGTAAAAAAGTATATTGCTGTAAGATATGTAAGATAACAGTTGGGAAATTTAGACATTTAAGGGCTTTACATATTTATATCCTGTATATAATATATTTGCAATTTATACACAGCGCTATTTCTGATGTCCCATAATTTACTCATGTGGCAAGCTGTGTGGTTGTTATGACAAAATAAACTCAATATTATAAAATACAAACAAAGTTAACAAATCTGCTTTAGCACTATTGCTCATCTTATAAATTATTGGTCTTTTTTATTGTGCACTCATGTGGTTCTTAGTGGCCCACTGCTCTTTTTATCCATTCAGAACAAAGACCCTCTCTTTCTGCGTCTCTGTGACCTCAATGTCAACATCAGATCTTTCTGTCTGTCATTCAGCACTAGATTATCAATATCTGTGTCAGTCCCACAGGCTACGTTCAACCCCGTTGCCCCGTCCCACACCAGGCCCAGCGTGAAATCCGCGTGCCTGGGAGGAGGGAGGGAGGTGGGGTGTCGCAGCACGCGACACAGAATGGAGACCCCCAAAGAGGCGAATCTTTTGACCAGCAGACCGCCCAGGCCATTGACTTCCTCCATCAAATCGCACCATCTTTGCCTTTGTCAGCATTGGATGGGGTGGGCTAATTATTTACCTCCTTTATGAAAACCAGACAGGTTCTGTTTCACAGAACAAGCGAGTGATTAGTGAGCGAGCTATTAAAAACAGAGCTAATTTGAAACATTCTTCAAATGTAAATCTTACACGTTACATTGACCTTTGGCACATCAAACCGTGCAAACATGGTTTAGATTATATAAAGCCAGCCAATAAGATGTATTGTTCAATTTTATTGAAAACACACACACACTATTTAAACTCTATTTATTGTAGGCTATACAGTCAGCGGGTTGCCAAATATAACATTTTCACGCTACAGCAGATCAAGCAAGCAATGCAGAACTGAGTTTTAACCTGCGTGCTTTGGCAAGCCCCTTTCCACACAGATGGTAATGTTGCTGGGGGTGTGTATGGGTGTTGGGGGGTGAATGTAATTTGGGGATGGATGAGGCTGTATGTCAGTGTGTGTGTGTGTGTGTAGCCCAAGGGCACACACACACAGTAGACTGACCTAGATGAAGTCAGATCTGTCGGTTGCGTGTCTCTGGCTCTCTCTCTCTCTCTATCTAAATGTGTGGCTGCTGTATTCACAGAATAGAAACAGACATGGACTGTGGCTAATCTGCTGCCCCCCACACACAGTCAACCGCACCGCTCCTGGCTGTTGTATGGAAGCTTTTGTCTGGTGATTCAGACTGTGGTGAGGGGGGCAACCATTACAGTGAAGTGTGCTGGGATTTATCTGACCGGTGCTAATGTAAACACACACTGGAACCTCATCATTAAAAGGTTTATTGCAACAACAAATCAGTAGGAGACATGGCAGGAATATCTCTTAAAACATATTAAACTGAATTAATGATAGTAGTCTAATGTTAACATATGTGAGGTAGCAAAAACAGACTGCACAGTTTTATTCCATTTCAGACGATGGTGAAGGGTTTAGAGAAATTGAATCAGCTTATGACCTCAAAGTTAAATATAGCAAACCGTGCAAAGGGGATTATGGAAACATCAAAGAAATATGAAAAATGATATCACAGTCTACGTCACATCGCTGTAGAAATGCTGTGAATTTCTGTGTCATTTTGCTGTTAATCTGTTGTGTAATTTTAGAGAATTTTCTACATGACAGTGATGTTAGCACTTTTTAATGAATTCATACATGTAGATTTAGCCTGTGAACTGATTCTTTAGGCCCAAATTAAAAATCGCTGCTAATAAAGTAGTATACCGAAGGGTAAATTTCAGGAGGGCATTTTCAAACACATCGACTTTTTAATCTGTACAAAAACAATCCTGTCCCAAACCTCTAAACAGCATGTGATGTTATCAACCTCAAAGCACGGCAAGTTCATCTGCTTACATAATAGATAAAATAAATAAAAAAGGACACCATTCAAATATATAGTAAATGACCTGATCCGATGTCTATATTTCTGAAACTGCTTAGACATTTGAATAAGAATGATAATGTTTCTCCTGTGCTTTCAATGCATTATGCAACATGCTTTTATTTATGATATTTTTTGTGCTATTTGTACTGTAACTGATCCTTCAGGCAGCTAATCCTCACAGGAATCCGGCGTTCTTGTGAAATTATTTAGTGGCAGTTCCCCCATCTCAGACTGCTAAATGTACTCCCACAACAGCTCCTGAACTGCTTTTAGTTCAAATGTAGATTGATGATACAAGCCCAAACTGCGAAAGAAGGCACAGAATGCTTTCAGATTTCTATTCTTGTGTCAAATTAAAATCATACTTTTGTGCCCTACAGTCATATGTAACTGTGTTTACGGTTCCACTTTTAATGCAGAAGTAAAGCTATTACATTTTTTCTTTGTTTCCTAATCTTTTACAGAGGGCATGCGGTGTTTACAGGAGTATTACTGCATTCATTTTTCTTTCAGCTCTTGCATGGCCCTTGACTAAAGACGTGTTGTAAATGCTGCCCTTTGAACCTTTCTTTACCAGAGAAACATTCTCTGTTAGGAGCCGTTAAATGCGTTTCAGATGTGAAGACCGACTCGCGGTGCAAGTGTTCTTATGAGTCGGCTCGTTTGGGTGATTCATTTGAACCGATTCGCGAAGCTTTCTGGGAGTATGAGGGTTACTTAAATTCTCTCTCTCGCTTTCTTTCTCTTGTAAAAATTCACCGTGTTTCCTATAATAGTAAAAGTGTAATACGCTTTCAATTTGTATTTGTATTTCTATACTTTTACTAAATTACCAGTTTAAGACAATTGTACGTGTGGTTATGTTTTTACAATAATGAAACTATGGTTACTGTGGTAAAACCATATTTTTGTACGGGTCTCTCTTTCATCTTTAAAAATAAACAAACCCGTTTCTCTGTAGAGTTGATACACTTATATAAAATACGAATTAATTTCTACAAGTTCGAATGGGTGAATCGTTTTTCGACTTTAGTCAAACGAATCGTTCGAACAAACCGATTCACTCAAATGAATCAGATTCTCGAAAGCGTCCTTTTCAGATGTGGTTTTTGAACCATTCAGTGTGCTTTTAAAGGCCAAGCCGCCGCTCGACTCTAATTGGTCAATTAAACCATCTATGGGCGGGACCAGCAGGTATGTGTGGTCAGGAGGTGTGCCAATCATCCGCGTCACGACACGCCCACAACACTCTCTGTAAGCACAGCACATTCAGTGCGCGAGGAAGCGCAGATCAACGTGTGCGGTTTCGGATGTACGTCTGAGCGCGACACACACATATGACACGATACAGACTCGCAGCTGGGCGAAAGAGGAAAACATGTCCCTGTTTGTCGCGTTTTATGTCGCGTCGCTGTTATGTATTGAGTAGTGTAATGGAGGTGAGCGGCGATGTGTGTCTGCGCAGCGCTGATTGACGGACCGGAGCGGCTGTGCTCGTGTTAACGCGCAACGATCTTCACAGTTCGCGCGTGAACTTTGCAAGAACTTTGCAGCATCGCTTTTCTTCCAGACGGGCAAGGTGAGACAGCATGGCGACACAAAACGACTGCTGTGTCAAGGTCTCTTTAAGGTAAGCCGGACTGGCAGGATCTGCCGACTGTACCGACACGCATCCATTATTGCCTATTGTTACATCTGTACTGTTGCACACTGTCCGTGGCGTTGCGCATGCTTTATTCACAAAGCAGCTGTTTACCTACCGTGCATTTTTATATTTGCACGACAAAGAGTTTGTCGGACAGGCGGTGCCGTTGCGCGCGCTGGGTGTGTGCTGCGCAAGGTAAGCCGGGTGGACGCATGCACGTTGCTCGGGATTACTACTAGATAAAAGCATCGCAACCCTAAGCGTGTCGAAGATGTGCTGTCAAAACACTCGTGTGCGATACGTCCACCTCCCATGTTTTAATGCTTATGAAGTAAAAACGCACTTTCAATTCGCTTTGGCTTGTCTTCTGGTTTGTCTTGCGTTGCGTATGTTGTGTTGTGAGTGTTGTGCAGGGGGCATTTGTTTGCTTTATGAGTTTTGCATAAACGCTTAAGGACATCAGATGATGCAGGAATGTCGGCAAGGTGATAATGACAAAGACGCACGCGCGCGCGCGCGCCCTCGCCTTTTAATGTCCTTTAATACCCCGCAGATCAGGAATTAATATCGGTATGGATCAATATTTAATGCTGGCAGTTCGTCTGCAATAACCATTAGGATTGCCAATCACATTAATGGCGTTATTTACTTGCGGTGTGCTCGTAAAAGTGAAGCGCGTGTCAGCAGTCAGTGAGCGTCAGTGAGCGTCAGGCTGCAGCATCGCTGACTCGAGGCGGTGGTCTCAGCTTTGTCTGGCAACCTCGTTAGATTCGTCTGCTGGGTGAACTGAAGCAAATGCTTTAGGTGTTTCGGTGGGAAAGTGTGGTTGCAGGTGCACGCTGTTGATTTTGATGCACAGACTAGTATAATGAGTGTGCTTTACTGTGGTTGCTGCTGTCTTTGGGTCACACCTGCAGATGGGAGGGGGATTACATCAATGAATGAAGTGGACCCACGTGTTCTGCTGAGCATCACAAAGGCAGCGCTGTGTGGATCTTGTTACAGTGTTTGAGAGGAAGCGCTGTGTTAATGTTACTCAAACAATCTGTGGTTAGTGGTGACCATGAAAGCATACGTTCATTTTAGGGTTAAGAATGGGATCAGAGTGTTAAACTGGAAGAGTTCACTGTGATTCTCAATGAGACTTTTTGTGATGTGACCCAGCTGAACAGAAACTGCCAATAGGAGTGCTTGCATTAAAGTTCACATGATGACCCTAATGTCCTGTTTGACTTGTACATGGTAAAGGTGGTTTCTACTGAGCGTTTCAGGTTCAGTTTGCCCTGGAAAGGGTTAAATGGCATTTATACTTAGATGTTGACATAGAATCAGTTTTTATGTTGTTAAAAATTTTAAAGGGAAAATGTTTAATAACCAATTTAACCATCTTAAGATAAAAAAGCTCAAATCTAGTTGAATTTATTGCAATTCTTCTTTAAAGAGAATAAAAAATAAGCAGACCTTATGCAGAAAAGCAGTTTTTCAGTGCTATAAAATCCTTAGAAAGACATTTGTTGCAAAATTGGCAGGTTTTTCAGAGCTGATGGATCAAGACAGGAAGGAAATAATTGGGTTGGGCTGTTCAAAAATAAAGGACATCAACTAATCAGATCAATGATATTATTGACCCAGAAACGTCACCGATTCCAACTTTAATGACACAAAGCAGACAGTTTAATTACTTGAAACGGAAAGCAAATCCACATTTAATTAAGTTTATACTTTACGAAATCAGCTGAAGTTATTGACAGTTTTGCAACTTTGTGTCTCACTACAGTACGTCACGTGTTGATTTTCTTCATGAAGTAACTACTTCCTCATTATGACAAACTGCCACACAATGAAAATGTGCGACCAAATTTTCTACCAAACCAAGTAGCAAACTCAGCTTCTCATGGCTTGACCCTTTTTCTACATCATCTGATGTTAATCACTATTAAGGTTTGTGGTTGAGAGCTTGTGTTTGTTTCCCTGTGGGTGGAAGTTTGCATCTTGTGTATATATATATGTGCGTGTTGTCCCCTGGGTGTGTGTCATCTGCAGGCCAGCTTTTCTCCTCTCCACCCTCATGGTGTAGACATGCGAGACGTTCTTCAGAAGTGTTGAGTCAACAGTGTTGTTATAAATAGACACCGAGTTCTTTCTGATGGTTTTTAAAGAAGGTTGTGCATACGTTATGAAGGGAGAATTAGAAATCCTCTAACATCGCTAATTGCTTTTATCCCTGTGTGCTGTCTGACAGATACTGAGTGTACTTACGTGTGGCTGTATTTGACACAGTTGAGGACTGCATGACATGTTTATCTCCCCAGTCTGCTTCCTATTGACATGACTTTAATCTTTTCTCATGGGTCTGGCTGAGAATGCAGGGGGCTGATGTTCACGGTTGAGGTTTCTGGGAACCAGACCCATAATTGCCTCATTTATGAGAATGGCTTCCTTGTATAACTGCAGGGTGAAACGTTTTGGGTCTTTTAAGATCTGTGGGTTTTCTCAGGAGTTTCGTGGAGGCTTCGGGGATTTGTGGAATCCGTCGTTAGTGCGTTCTTGATTCCAAATAGAAAATATAAGTAAATCCAGTAAACCAGGGTCATTTACCTTTACCTGAGGAACCAGCACCATGAGTGCAATTCAAGAAGACATTACAATCTCACAACTGCTGCTTTTGTAACAGGGCCATTCAATGCAAAGTTCAACCTTACCATAAAACGTTTTAAAGCAAAGTTTTTTTATCACACTGACAGCTCATGTCAATGTTTGGTAGTTTAAATGCTCATGTGAGGTCTCTCTCAACATTTAAAGTATTTTATTTTTAAAGCCTGCATAGGCACGTGCATAACTATCATATTCCTCTTAAATGTAGAAAGTTTATTTATAAATATGAATTCAACTATTTTATGTTGTTTGAAGAGACATCCTTTCTTCATTTTTTATCACATCCATAATGCATGTATATTATTATTATACATTCTGTGAGAATTTATATTTCAAGTTTTGACTGAAAAGACGGTGCTCACAAAGAGAATGACTTCCTGCACATTTTTCTTTCTTTCCTTTTGTCTGTCTGTCTATATACTTCCTGTTGGTGAAATATTTAGACCTGTCTTACTCACACTAGGGGGCAGGAAGGGTGGGAGGGGTCCTGTGAGCTCAAAACTAATAAAACTATTAGCTCGCCCACAATTTCTGCTAACCGGCGTTTCCTTGTCTTACCATGTCATCTTATGCATCTAACTGCATCATAAACAAGAATTGCATTTAGTCATAAAACCCCCAAAAACCTCTTCTTACCTCTACAGGTACTTATTTAGCGCTGCAAAACATTGTAAACTTAGGAAAGCACTTCTTCGTACTATTGTAGGGGTGGGAGAAAAAAATCGATGCATCTCTTTCTCTAACGATTCTGAATCGATTCTCAAAGGTTCAGAATCGATTCTATGTCAGAACTTGTTCATCCTGAATATAACTTTGTTAAAATAAAAGCAATAAAATTAAACTTCAAGATGGGAATACTGTCAAAGAGATTCTAACTATAAACAAAAAGCATAACAACTCTTTATTTATTTAAAATGCAAATTTATCATATTTGCAAAAAAATTATATGAAGAATCGTTTTGGAATCGGATAGTGAGTCCCAGAATCGGATCGAATCGGATCGCGTAGTACCTAAAGATTCCCACCCCTATACTATTGTTGCCGCTTTTGTGATGTGTCGCTTCATTGACGCTTTGGATAAAAGCATCAGCTAAATGCCTAAATGTAAATGTAGTTGCCTTATTGTAAAAGGTAAAGTTGATTTATTTATGATATACAGTAGACTTTGCACACTTTAGCATGCTAAGTTCAATGCGCTACACAGGAAGTAATAGCCGTAGGAGTGAGATGTATGTTTCCGTGACCTGTTTGTGACACTAGGCTCAGTTGGTTTCAGGCAGGAAGATGTGTGATTAAATGCAACACAAAATGACAGCAACTAGTGAAACTGGCTTTCATGTTTGCCCTAGGGCTTCCCTGTAAATTCACTTCCAGAGCCACCGACCCTGATTCAGTGAATGAGAGAGAGAGAGAGAGAGAGAGAGTCGATTGATAATCTCTTTCTGGGTGAATTAGATACTGTTTCTTTAAACATCGTCCTCTTTGTTGGAAGAAAAGGTCGGTTGTGTTTCAGATGAAAAGGGGAAGAGACTTGAAGAGCAAGAGAGAAAAGAGCAACAGGAAGTGTGTTTTGGTGTCAAAGGGTTCAGTAGGAACATCAACATTAGCTCTCAGTGGAAGCGTACAAAGAGAAGCATTTAGCAATTATTAGTGTGTGATATATACTGTATATATATACATATATATATAATAAAGAGCCAGTGTTATTTGGAGGAAAGACGGTATATAAAGCATTGCAGTTTGACTGAATCTAAACACATTAACAGGGTAATGTTGTCAATCAGATACTCTTGGACACAGTCTGCATCAGTAGGACAATGTTAAAAGTGTCATTTACTTATTTTCATGTGGTTTTAACTTCTATGATTTCCTGTCTTTATCATATCACATTCCAAAGAATAAGAGCATTCTGTGAAAATATAACCTTCATATCTTTATTATTGACAGATGAAGATTATGTCAAAGATTGAATCATGGTGAAATCAAACTTTGATTTTTAATAAATGTTTTTAAGAAAGCTTATTTTAGTTTATTTAAAAATGTTATGTTAATTTAACAATTTTATGTTGAATAAATATGTAAATATTTAATAATCTACCTTTTTTCTTTACAAGAAAGTAATATGAAATTGTTTGAGGTTAAGTAAACCATGACATATTGGGCCTGGTTTTATAGACAGGGCTTAGATTAAGACCGGGATAGGCCTTAAATTAGTTGCATTAAGACATTTAAGTAGCTGATGTAATTGTGACTGTTTTGGATCTTGAGATAAAACAGTGGCACTGATATATATTTTATAATATGTCAGTGCAAGTTATTTTCAGTTAAGACTACTTGCATTTTAGTCTGGGACTAGACTTAAGCCTTGTCTGTGAAGGGTTTTGGGTGAACTTTATCTTTAAAAAAGTTTTTGACCATGTACATGAGAAGCTGAGTTTCGTCTTTGGATGTGAGGATGTTAAGAAAACTTTTAAAACTTTAAGTCTTAAATTGGGGTCAGGAAAGCATGGCACAGGTTTTTGATAATTAACTTTTATGACTTTTAAATGGTTTTTGAATTGTAGTTTTGAGTCTTTTGCTAACTGAAGCACTTTCTGCTCTCTTCATTTACATTTAAGCAAAAGCTCAGGAAAATTCAATAGCTCTTCCCTTTTGTCAAATTTAAATACCCATACATACACTATTTTTCTCTCTTCACGCTCTGTCTGACTCTCTTGGCTTCCCGCCGGACTGTCCAAAGGCCACGCAGCATCACTGGGGCCACGGAGCACAGCCCCCTGAACCTTCTTCAGGACAGGCTTGTACCGTGTCCTTTGAAATCAAACTGACCCCCTGCTGCCCTCTCCGACCACCAGCCCCCTCCACAGTCCCTGTCAACTAAGAAGGAGGGATTTTGGAACAAAAGAAGTGAATAGATCTCCAGTTTTGGACCCTGTGCGTCGGTCTCACCGTAATCCTTTATTCTGTGGTTTTCACAGAGCAGGACCACGACCATCACACAGTAGCAGGGCTGGTACGCTCGGCCTGCTTGCACATCTAACGGCTTGTAAATAAATAATAATAAATTAGCAGTTTCAGGAGATCTAAGACACCAGCTGGTACTTTAAGCAGTAAGAAGCTTAAATGGGGCCGGGGGTCTCGGATGAAACGGAAGATCTGGTTTGACATCTTATTAGTGGTCCTTGCTAAGGATGCTACTTAGAATACTATTAAAAATGCATAGCAACACCTTGATAACCACCCACAACACCCTGGTGTCACGGTGGCATTGCAGTACTACGGCTACCCCAAAGCTTAGATATTAAACTTTGCTACGTTTTTTGCTACGTGTTGACTCAAATAACTCAAAACGCTCCAGAATTGTTAAGGTGACCTTTAAACGTGCTACTTACATTTAGAATGAAAGTTATATCAGTTTAGGTTGTTGATGTTATTATTGTATAAAACTGTATGTCAAAGAAAACTGTTTGTCATCTTGAGTTAAACTGAATATGCTGTGATAAAGAATCTGTTGTCCTCGTCTCTATGGCGTCCCATTTGTGCAGATCGTGGATCATGTTTCAAAGTCTCACTTTGAGCTGTGATGACAAACCTGACAGAAAATACAGCGAGTCTTGTGTTTGTGTGTTCTGTATATATGGCTGTTTGTGTGATTACCCCATATATCACATACAGCTAGATCATCTCATGTCTAATCTGCCCTAACCAAGCGGGGTCACACTGAGCCGTGCACCGCTGTCTGGCTCTCGCAGCTGGGGTCCGGGGTCAATGACGGCCGCTGTTGTTTAATTCATGCGGTGCGAGCGGCAGTATGATCAAATGAGTTTTACACTTATTCAGAGGTTATTGACCGACGTCTTTGGTTGACCGTGCAGAGTTGGCCATCATTTTATTTAACGGTAATACAGAGGAATACAATTACCTGGAAATGATCTTTTATTAAAACCTATTTGCATGTATAGGACTGTTTGCTGCTTCACACGATATGTGTATTTTTAACCCACAATAAACTCTCATTCACACACACACACCAGCTGCAGTTATTAGGCCGTCTGACCCTGAAATAGCCATTGATTGAGAAGGGACTGAACCGAGCCTTTGGGAATCCACAGATGTGCCTAAAGCGCTTATTTAAACCCCCAAATGTAGCTACATCTTTGTGAATGTGCGTCATTGTTTGAAACGTGCAATAAACATGAGGTCTCCTCAGTTTTGGAAGTGTGACATAGTTTTTATGATGTCTTACTTTTGTTTTTTCACTCGAGGATTTTGAGTTTTTACCTGACTGCTTTGAGCACAAAGCTCTTGTCAGATCTCTCTAATGGGGGTAATCCCATCCTGGAGGTCTCGCGGATGGCTGAACGGCCCTCTGGGAGGTGTAGGCCAGATGAGAGCTCTTAGCCTCACTGAAGCGCTAATTGGGCTTGTTGTAGAGGGTTTAGAGAGACTCACTCGATGAGCTGACTACATAGTCAGCATTTTAAGCTGTCACAGACTAAGAATGGTCGATTAAATGTCTTTCAGCCAACTTAGGGGTTGTTTACGCAACAACATTTTCAACTAAAAGCCAAAAACTTTTTATGCGTTTTGGCACGACAATGGTGTTTTGGGAGACTGAAAATGCAAACTTTTTCATGCATAATACAGCTTTTTCAGTTGTTTTCGTGGATTCTCGTGATCGCGGATTGTTTTAACAACGTTCCGTGTGTACGTGAAACTTTTCAAAAATAAACGTAGCCTTAAGCCCTATTCGGATGGTAATAGCTGTCTGTAAAAACAAGTTAACACGGCTCTTTAAATTTAAAACTCAAGCGTTCAGATGACGATATATTTATGATGGATGTGTGAGTCTGTAATCCCGCACATCTTGCTTTCAAGGGCCAAATGTATATTTTAAGGGATTTGCTAACTTTCGAACAACTTTCGAACTGATAAACTGTTATAAATTCAGAGTTTGATCACATGACCTTGGTGTTTGACAACAAACTGTTGGTAATTCGGTTTGGGATTTTTACAGGGGTAGATGGGACAAAACACAAACATTCTGGATTCGGACGACAGGAAAATCACGACTTATGGTTAAAATATCTTACGTCTCTATGAGAAACAATTACCGTCCAAATATGGCTTTTGACTAGGAATGGTCGATTAAATTATCACTAAGGTTTTAAAAAGCAGTTGTGTGTGTTGCGTTGATGGACTGTTTTGGTTAATACTGACCTGCTCTGGGTTTGCATGCAAGTATTTTTAAACGTGTCAGATTTGCATGCGTGTGCATTCGCTGGAGCACAAGGGAGTGACTGCCGTCTACAAGCGCTAGTCAGATGTTGAGTTATGGAGATTAAGTATTGCAATCTAACAAAGTGACTTGAGAGAGAGAGAGCGGGCGAGCTAGAATGCAGGTAGCAGCCCATACCTAAAGCTTTTCAATTACATCTCAAGCTGGTCTGTGGGTTAAACATGGTTATTTCGAGACGTGGTAGTGTACTGGGAAGCCTAAAGCGCATCTATAGATATGATTACCCTTGAGTCCTGGTTCTGGGAGCGAGAATATCTGGGCAAACCTGTGTTCCCCAGCATGTTATTTAAAGTGGGCCAGTATACCTGCTGTGGTCCTTCCCTCAACTTTCTGCCAGGATTGGGAGAACCAGATCCAGATAGATTTTGGAAAATGGATTATTGTGTGGACCTTTATGTAGGCGCTCATGGTGTCAGTGGCGGAAAGATGCAGCAGAAAGCTCAACATTTTCCTAGAATTTGAATGAAAGTCTTTCACTTCTATTCTCTTTCTCTTCTCGCTCTCTCTCCCATCTGTCTCTATGTGTATATGATGACAGTATTGAGAGTAATGCATTATTGTCTGATGATCAATAAAGGGTTATACACATGGGCAAATGACCTGCTCGCAGAGGGAATCATTAATGCTCAATGGACTCAATGACCACTTAGAGAATCATTTTTAAAATATCATTCAGGTTTTAGGACTCTGATGACCAATAACCTTACCAGTCCGTTGCTAAAATTGAACTTTTCGATTAGCTGCTGAAAACAGTCATGACTTGCTCTTAAAACACAAGAAGTTATTCATCTTATTAATGTGTCACATCGCTTAACACATCGCAAGTGACGGTTTCTAAAACCAAAACCTTGAAACTCATTTAAAACTGGTCCAAAGCACTCATGAATTCTCAAACCGAAACCTTTTATTGTCACTCTTTTACAGTACATTTCAAAGCTGTAAATATCCTGTTACCATGAGGATGAATAGACCCGTTTCCATCAGGACAGTATCGTGTTTACTGTCCCATGAAACTAACCCTAATGAAGTCAACAACAGTTCTCTCATTCTGTCACTTCAAAGACTGTTATCAATGCGGTGTCACTTCAGTTCTGCTGTATCGGGTTCACACGTGACCTTTGGCTTCCTGGAGCCACGTTTTACAATCGCATGTTGCCATTGTTCTTTGGACAGGCACCAAAGTGGCAGTCAAAACACAGAAGACAGGATGTGTGATGACGGAATGGTCTGCAGATTTCTATTTTTACCTGTCTGGGGGTCTTTTCTTGGCCTCATAGAAGAAAGATTAAGAATGTTTACAAGCAGTTGCTCAGAGAACTTGAACCTTGACTTTAGTTGATGCAATTCCATGCAAATGTCAACCTTATTATAAAAAATAAATGTATTAATAAATAAAAAAAATGTATGTATCAAGTTTTGAGTTGTAACGTCCATAACACTGGAATATTTTTGCAAATCGTTTATAACTTTATATCCAGATTATAATTTTAAAGAGATTTACCAACTTCACCTTGAAGTTATGTAAAGGGTAGCATGAAATATAGGTGTGGTCTTGCTGTTCGCTTGCCAAATTCATTCATTCCTTCTTATCTAGTTCATAAAAGCATATGACCATGACAGTAAGTCTCAGTAATGTGGTCGAAGACATCACAGGCAAACAGCACAGCATCTTCAATAGAGAGTGGGATCCGTGACAAACGTTCCCTTCGGTGAAATTCAGAAGTCTGATAACCTAAAGGTCAAAAAAGGAACTGGTGTGTGTTTAAAGGTGAAGATCCAGACATCCTGCTAAAAAACATGATTAGTCATTCTTTTGTCTCTGTTTTGCAAAAAGCTGTTTACAATATTATATGTGCAGTTAGATATACATTCTAAGGCTTAAGTACTGTATTTTGAAGAAATTACATGGAAAATACATATTTGAAAATACAGAATTTTCCTCTGAGGTTTTATCATCCTCAAAGGTAATAATGATTGGCTAAATAAAACATATTTTACATAAAGTGAAAACCTAAATAAACCTAATACATAAATATTGTGCATTATTATTATTTTTAACATGTTTTTCTTTCATGAGTATAGTTAGTATTATAAATATTAATTTTAAATATTTTTTTATTTACATAAGAATATTGAATATAATCTTATTTAGTTTATACATTTTTTATATTCATATAAATTGAATATAATTATTTTTTAAATTATTTATTTAAAACAGCAGAAGTCTGTGGGATGTCCTCATTAAGAGAGCTTGTTCACTGTGTGTGTTTGTGGAGATCGTGAAACATGCGCTTTTGGCAGCAGCTGTGTATGCTCATCACCAGGTGTGTGTGTTTATGCGCATGTGCATGACAGAACAAGCTAATCCTAATCTCTAAAACACATTTGCGTCATCTGCCTGTATCTGCAGGACAAATGCACGACTCGGAGAGGAGGGGGAATACTCATCCAAAATCATTTACAATCCTCCAAAAATGATTTTAGAGGATTGTGTGTTTATAGAAGGAGAGATGCAACAGAGGACAGGAATGTAATTTAGAGGTCATTGGATGGATTATAGATTGAGAAGCTGCAGTTTATAGTCAGCAGGGTGTTTAGAAAAAGAGGAGGTGGTTGATAGAAGCAAATTTGTATGGGAGGATATGCTTGAGTTGGGCAGGATGGACCGCATGAAGGAGATGTGACATCTGGAGGTACGCTGCACCATCTAAAGCTTCAAAAAGAGGCCCATGAGGCCATTGAGAGGTCACGCACACCTACACAAACACACATGCACAACAGCTCTTTGCGGTCCAGGGCACATAAAATCATGTCTCATTCAGTTCCTAGGGCTTGACGGGGTCATTCTTATCTAATGTTCCCCAGGTATAACCATCACAAGAAGTTAGATGTTCATTTGACACTGTACCCATTGAGCCATAGCACTCATGTGGGATATGCAGGTTCAAATCCTGCATATATTGTATTCAGACAAACAGAAGAAACTATGTTGACATTAAGAAAATTACACACATCGGATGCACCGATACCATTTTTAAAAGACATAGTACGAGTACCGATATTTTTTTCCTGGTACTCACCGATACCGATACCTGTTTTTTGGGATCTGCCAGTTTTTCCAATTAATGACACAGTGAGACAGCTTATCTGTAATTATGAACAACTGTAACGCAAAACATTTTTTTTCTGCTTGTCACAAGGTTATCAATGTACAAATAATAATCACAGTATCTAATAATTTCTATAACCAAACCAAGGGCATAATAAAATATTATTTATTATGCCCTTGGTTTGTTAAAATATTTGGTTTGTTAACATTATTAAAATATTATTTATTAATACATTCTGTCGCTGCTGCCGAAGTCTCTGTGCACTGAAAGTTCTGTCGATGATGTCACAGGGTATCGGCCTTTAGTATCGGAGTGTTTTTACGAGTACGAGTAGAAGTACATGAGCCCAGTATCGGGCCCGATACCCCTACACTTTACCTTAAAAAAAGTCAAAAAAGTAAAAGGAAGTCCAAATATGGTCAATAGGAATCTGTAGCCAATTTTTATTCTCCACATTCTCTGTAGTTTTGTAGTGTCCCTTCATGGGGAATTCATGACCCTATTTAAGCCTTCAGACTGAAATACTGCTCTCATCTCAGTCTCTGTTTTCATTTCAGTGACAGAGCCAAGAATTAATGTCCCTTTGCTGTTGTGTTTGGGCATCTGGCCCAAAGAGTCGCCAGGATTGATGTGCTCCTGAATTGTGCTGACATGTTTCTGATGTCTCACGGGTTGTGTATTATCTGTGTGTGTGGTAGAGAGGTTAAGGCAGGTGACGGACACACTCGGTAACACTTCACACACACTGTAAATGGATTCTGGTTGTTGTCTTTGGCTAACTGGCCAAGTGTTTTCGCTTTGGACATCATGTTATTCCTAAAACAGCAGTGTTGTGTGTATGCAGTTTTTATGATTAGATCAATTGTGATTTAAGATGAGCATATTTTGTTATGTGAATGTTTAAATTTTTTTTTATTACAATAAACATATATTAAACAACAAATGTTTGAATACGCTTATCACAATAAATCAAAATTCATTGATATTTTTAAATAATATGTGAAACCTGCTAGTCTATGTAGGTCATTTATTGAAACTAAACAGCAAAGATAAAGTTGTAAATGTAACACAGGACATTCCTTAAAACCATAATAAACTAAAATGAAGAAAATGTAGGATTATCAGCCAAAGTTTGTGCTGTTTCTGGTGTGTATAACTCATCTTTCTGAAGGATCCAGTCGGGCTGACGTCTCTGATCATTTCAGTCTGACCTTCACCGTCTGAGCAGCACACTGCAAAACAGACACATTTCACTACTATAACAAACCCAACAACAGACCCACAGCTTATGAATAAGCACTAAACCCATTTCACATGTTGCGGACATTGAAAACAAAGAGAGCATTTACATGGAAGTCTTAAAGGTACAGCAGCAAAACTGACTGGTTATTTCTAATGTTTTTCTAAGGGCCAGATAGAGACTGGAAATTGGTTTTGAAAAACCTGAGAGAACAGAATTCAAATCGGAGGACCTCAAAGACAATTAAAATGACAACAGCTGTTGAAATGTCTTGTGTGGTGAATATGATTTGAATAAAGGGAATATCTTGAGTATTTAAATGAATAAGATGAGAATAGGAAATGAGCTCTGGGTGATCTGTCGATGACAGCCAAGGCATTTCATGCAAATCTCTTCTGTCCTCAAGCAAATGGACTGATAGTTTAAAGAGATAGTACTGGCCCGGATGGAAGTTCATCTCGACTCTAGAAAGTCCTTCCTGAGTCTTTTCCCGTTCGTGTTGTAATCATAACACGATCACGTATAGGGAATGTAAGAAAATAAGGTAGGCTATGCAGTGTATAAATATGACCCCGATCCAGGTTTTATTGACCATGAAAACTTTGTTTATTCTTAAATACCAGAGACTTCATTGGAGGAAATGTCTTTTCAGTCAAACGGTCACTGACACACAGTCTAAAGTGTTTGTGTTTGTTTATAGCAGAAGTGGAAGCGCTGAATGATGAAGTTAACAGAGTAAAAGTTGTGCACACTACACGGTTTGTACTGATGTCATCACCCACCGTGTCACGCTTCAGTGTGTGCACAAGAGATGCACGTGTGCAGATAACATAACCACAATAGCATTTAATGTTAACCAAAAGAAATGACTTTTTAGTGCATTATTAAGAAGGCTTTTGATATCCTTGTGAATGTAAGAACACACCTTGTGCTTTAACCCTGTTCCCCTGATAGTGTTAAAGGGATAATTCACCCACAAATAAACATTCATCATTCATTCATGACTTTCTATCTTCCATGAAACACAAATGAGGATGTTAGGACAGTCTGTCAGCATTCACTTTCATTGCATCCTTGTTCTATACTAGTTTTACGGAAGAAGGAACGGCATGAGGGTGAGTGAAAGATGCCAGAGTTTTCATTTGTGGATAACTGTAAGAAACTTGACATAAAAAACGAAATCTACACTTTTGTACGCTTTAGGTGCCCACCTGTGACACATTTTTACAGAGTATACTATAGTTGTTTGCCTTTAGTCGATTTGTGGCACAGAAACAACTAATTGTTGATCTTAAAACATTTTGCAGCACACGTTATATGCAGTTTGTATACACACAGTACAGTATATTATTTCCACTTGCATTAAAACAAATGCTTATTTAGTTTTGAGCATGACATTGAAACCTACAGCCCTGATGCCCTGGATTAGACACACATGCCTTTATGAGAGACTTAAGTGCTCCTGTGTTTGTCCAACCAGTGAGTGAGAGGAATACAAAAAGAGAGAGAGACGGAGAGAGAGAGACGGAGAGAGAGAGAGAGAGAGGGAGAGACGGAGAGGGAGAGACGGAGAGATGGAGAGGGAGAGACGGAGAGAGGGAGGGAGAGACACGGGGAGAGGGAGGGAGAGACACGGGGAGAGGGAGGGAGAGACACGGGGAGAGGGAGGGAGAGACACGGGGAGAGGGAGGGAGAGACACGGGGAAACGGGGAGAGACGGAGAGAGACGGAGAGAGACGGAGAGAGACGGAGAGAGACGGAGAGAGACGGAGAGAGACGGAGAGAGACGGAGAGAGACGGAGAGAGACGGAGAGAGACGGAGAGAGACGGAGAGTGCAGTGGACAGTACAGTTTATCCAAACATGATCATCAGCAATTATCACCATGACTTTCAAAGACTCGGATCATAATTTTGACTCATGTAAACAGGTGCAGACAATCACGTACACGTGTATGCGATCTGGCTGTTAAAGGGTCTGTCATGAGAGAGGAAATGGAGGTCTGTTTCCTGTAGTGCCGCCCCTCCCTTATGACCCACTGATCTGTTTTTCCAGGCACCGGTCACAGAAAGGCAAAGACATGATGAGGGAGTTTACTTTGGATTCGGGGGAGGTGATGATGTCAAAATAAACAGAGCTTCTCCTGTTTTCCAGCATACATATACTCAACATGCTTCCATTTTATTTGCGTAATAATGTTTATGAATGTGAGGCATTTTAGGATCACATAAACTTGAAAGGCTCGGGTTGTAAGAAAGAGTTTATTGCCAGTCAAATGGGTCTTGGCTTGGAATAGTGAGTCCCTTTTGGATCGGGGCCCAGATGAGAATCTCCCTGTTCTTGTGTGTGGGAGTTAAAGTAGACAATATCAAAGATAATATTTGTGATCGTGATCGTGTCATTGTTGATCTTTGTTTTGATCTTTGAGTTGTTGTGTGATGACAGAAGAGAGAAGGGCTTCCCATGCTGCCCGTGTGTCCTGTCCCTCATGTGTATTGTCATGTGATTGGATGCCCATTGCTGTATTTTTCTCTTTTAGATCCTGTTTTTTGGTCTCTCAGATCACATGTTGTTGCAGGCCGCTGGTTTATTGTAACTTTGCCCTCTTCAGTTTCCTGAAAACAAAACCCATGAGCAAGGAATGAGAATACAGTGCATACAAATATAGGATTGTGTTGGCCTGACGGTGGATCATTTCTATTAATTTTAATATTCATTTTAGATTTTTTTTTGTTTTTTTTAACTTTTTTTAACTTTTTTTATTTATTTGAGGTATTTTTAAAAATAATATAAAAATTTTACATTTTTTTGTCTTTTTTTAATTACGAAAATTTGTCATTATATTTATTTGTGAGTTTTTCCATCAATATTGTAATAGTTAAAATAGAATTCAACTAAAACTAAAATAAAATATTAAAGTGAATAGTAAAATTAAATTAAAAAAGTTAAACTTTGTTGACCGTATATGTTACATGTCAGAAGTTATGACAGGACTGGATATTATTTTCAAAGATTGCACAGGAAATGGTCACTATTACAAAATCACTTTTCTTGCATACTGACACATATCACATTTAATCTCATGGCTTGACCTCATTAGAACATTCATTTAGACATCCATTCTGAATGATAAATATGAGTCATGAGTAGTCATTAGTAATGAGTTGTTTTTTGTTATTAAGATGAGCCCTTTTTTTGCACAAGTCATTATAAGAACTCAGCCAACTCTTGCGGTTGGAGCTGCTTCACAATATTCTTACACGTCTGTAACCGAAGGACGTGACGAGAACTTCCCTCTTCACGGCAGGAAGTGCTGTCGGTTCAGACTGATGACACACTTCCTTCTCGCACAAACACACATACACAAACAAACACACAAACACAGACGGCAGGCGGACAGATGCCTCCCACTGTCATCTGTGTGGATTGTTTTGTTGTGTGCGTGTCATAACTGTTGGACATGAATGATGGATCACTGCAGATATTAAAACCACCTCTGTGGGTGGCACGACGTTTGATTTCTTGTCTGTGAATCTAAATTAGGGCGTGTGAAACAGACTTTATTCATGAAGGCAAACACGGATGCAAATGTTTGGCCATCACATTACACAAGCAATGTCCTGTTGTACACGCCTAACATGCGTTACAATTTGTAACCGTTAGCTTAAATAATAATTTGTAGTATCAACTGTTGGGTACGTTTTTGCAGGAAATGTCAGTTTAATGTCGTTTGATTTCAGTTTACGTAATGATGAATTTGTAAAGCAACCTGCAATGTTTTGTTTCAAACAGAGATGGCGATAGAGAGGCAAATGTTATGGACTGTAGCTTAAACAAAACTGCTAAAATTCTAAAATTAAACATTTCTTTCATATTGAAATATGAAATCTCTTGAAATTCTATAGAATTGTGTTATGAAACATTTCAAACAATCAAAGCCATAAACATTTTGTGTTATTTATATGCACAGAGTATGTTTTGAGCCTTAATCTGTGACTCATCTGCCATTCATGTTTATTTATAATCCAATCGTATAATTAAAAATTGATAATGACACAGATATCTCTAGCCGTCTTTATTTTGAGCAACCAATCCCAATAAAATCCCAAGCCCTGTGGAAATTCAGTCTCTCTTTAATTCAGATCAACCAAGTTATTACCTCCCTAAAATGTACGACATGTTATCTCACAGGAAATTGCATTGCTGTTTAAGATAAACAAGTGAAGTGGTGAGATGTCTTCTTCACATGCTGATCCAGGAACAGTTTCAAATGATTTGTTATGGGAGTTTAGTGCAGAAAGCTGATCCGGGATCAGTGTTTAATAGTAGGTAAGGATGCTGTGCAGTAGTTCAGGCAGAAAATAATGTGTAATCCTCAAACGTGGGTCTTATTTTTAGCATGTGATCCTTTTGGGAAGTGCCTCATATGTTGCGTTTGTCTTCCTGATCAATGCACTATAGATTATAGTCGAGAGAGAGAGAGAGAGAGAGAGAGAGAGAGCATGTGTGCTGGTGTTAATTGATTATTCATGGTCTTCTCTCATTTCCTGTCACTGTGGCTCAGTCTGTGCATCCCTCACAGCTGTTGATGCTAATGATCAATATAACACAGAAGTAAAGTTCAAACTAAAGAAGTAACCAACATGTGCTGGGAAATATCTAAAGTGCTACTGACAATGTGTTTGTGGTGGACTGTGGTGGTTTGCTGATGTCTGATGTGCGGATGTATGTGTGAATGGAGGTTTGTGTGGGTGTTGGTTCATTTAACTTTAAGTTAACATGAACAAACGTGAATAAAAGCTTTTCATTTATATTTATTTTTAAATATTAGATTAATAGATATATGTAAATAGATAGATGGAAAGATATAGAGAAAAATATAGATATACAGTAGATGTAGACAGAGACTGGATGGATGGATGGATGGAAAGATCTAGATATACCGTAGATATAGACAGAGACAGGATGGATAGATGGAAAGATGGATAAATGGAAAGATACAGAGAAAGATCTAGATATACAGTAGATATAGACAGAGACAGGATGGATAGATGGAAAGATGGATAAATGGAAAGATACAGAGAAAGATCTAGATATACAGTAGATATAGACAGAGACAGGATGGATGGATAGGTAATGGAGACACATAGATGAGTGGTTAGATGGATAGCAGACAGACAGACAGGCAGACAGATAGACAGACAGGCAGACAGACAGACAGGCAGGCAGGCAGACAGACAGACAGACAGGCAGGCAGACAGATAGACAGACAGACAGACAGGCAGACAGATAGACAGACAGGCAGGCAGACAGATAGACAGGAAGACAGATAGATTTTGGTACATGTATGTGTAAAAGAGAGTGAGGTGGGGTCAGTCCACACATAACATGTTCTGTCAATGTTCACTTGCTTTTCTTAGTCTCTTTTATATAACTATGTTGGGGTAAACAGACGTGTTTGTGTGTGTGTGTGTGTGTGTGTGTGTGTGTGTTATGAGTCGGTGTGTATCAGAGAGAGGACAATAGAACTGCTGTTCTCAGTATTAGTTCTCCTCTGTGGTCTCTTTGAGGTTACTCTCTTTAATTGTCTAGAAGATTTTGTCATTTTACCAATTTAAGTCAATTTAGGCAAATGAATTAGAAAGCGCCGTCTATAGCACAGATGAATGCATATCAGCCTTGAGCAATGTCTGATTTACTTGATTCACTGAATTGGTTAATGAATAAAGAGGATTTTTAGCCTGCGGTATTAATTAACCTTGATATTAATATGTCCTTGGTACTTTGTCATTGTTTCTGATCTCTTCACGAATTGCCATAATCATGACTTCTAAACTATCGATGATCATTTACGTTAGTGCTTTTTCAAAACATTGCTCTTGTTTCTGCTGCCAGTGGTCCTTTGTAATTTCTGTGTGACTTTGCAAGTATTCTTCATTTTAAATTGTGTGTTTTAATGTTTTTTTCCATCAGGATCAGGCCACAGATGGCAAAGGAAAAGATCGAGGGATGTCACATCTGCACCTCTGTGACTCCCGGAGAGCCACAAGTGCTCCTGGGAAAAGACAAAGCCTTCACATACGACTCCGTGTTCGACATGGACGCCCAACAACAACAGATCTACAGCGCCTGCGTCCACAAGCTCATCGAGGGATGTTTAGAAGGATACAACGCAACCGTGTTCGCTTACGGACAGGTGAGACACGTGAACAGATTTTTACAACTTGTTTATATTTTTCCATCCATAAACCAGACTAATACGCCCACATCTTTAGTCTGTTCATTTCTCTGAAGGTAAATTTTCCATCGCTAGGCCTCATTGACCCATGACCTTTCCCTCAGAGCTCTGTATGATGTAACAGCCGTGTCGAGTGTCTTTGTGTGTTGACTGTGAGCCTCTCGGTTCCACTCATCACACGCCCTAAAGACCATTGTACAGCGATCATAGTTAATCACCTGAGCTGCACCTCTGCATCAGCGTGTACAAAAGTAAACGCGAGCTAGATTAAACACGCATTAATACCTACATTTTTTTAGCTACATGGCACATCCCCACCTCAAAGTGATAGACACAGAAGGACACGTATATGGTTAAACGGCAAAGTGCCAAATACTGAGCCATGATTGAGTATGTGCAAGTTTTTATGTTACGTTTCATTGTGCATTTGTTAAAAGTCTTGCTCTCTCGTGCAGACCGGTTCAGGAAAGACATACACCATGGGTACCGGCTTTGACATGACCGTATCAGATGAGGAGCAGGGCATCATTCCCCGGGCCGTGCGACAGCTCTTTCAGGGTATCCAGAAGCGCAGGCTGGAGGCGCAGAGAGCTGACATGCCTCCGCCAGAATTTAAAGTCAGCGCACAGTTCCTGGAGGTGAGAAAATTGAAAAGTGTACACTGCAAAGTGTGTTTTTACATCAATCTAACTGCTTCATTTTAATAAATGTGTAGGAGTGGCAATAAAAAGACTTAAACATCTGTCAGTCATGTATGATTCAGACATAGTGTTTGTGATTATTGTATAAAATTGCACTTGCAAAATATGTGTGGTGTTATTTTAGTGTTTATTTAGAGTATTTCATCATTGACACTGCATTTCATTTTTTCCATCATAGTAATGATGACTTCCAGATGATGTTCATTATGTTTATTGTTTGTTTATCAACTTTTTAAAATGTGTTTTACAAATTTATACACAAATGTGACCAAAACACAAAACTTCCCAGATGATATACTTCTCAACTATGTATTTGCACTTTTTTACAGCAAGGATTTGGACCTCTCTGCCATTTCTTTATTAAGCGTTTAATCGATTTTTAGCTCTACTTATGGTCTTCATTATGATATTATTCTATTAAGTTTGCAAATATAATAATGAAGTAGACGGCCGACCCGGGCATATGGCTGGAGTCCCGCTTTCCCTGACTCCATTTATCTACATCACCATCACTGCGTAATGATGCTGTTAAGCAGACTTTACTCAAATCAAATCAAGTGTATGGAAGGAGAGAAAGAGAGTGCGAGCTTGAGCGAGCGAGAGAGAGCTGATGGAGAAAACCCCTCGGAAGTCCGTATTTATTTGATATCAGTCATTACAGTCGAGAAGGAGAATTACTGTCCCGCTGTACTGTAGGTAATGAGTTTAAACCTGTAACAGGCTGTTTAAATGATCCCTGTCTGGCGCAGGCTGCTGTTTGTTCAGCAGGATCCCGGCTCACCGTCGGGAATAACCGGATAGATTTGTCTCGAGATCCGCGGCTCTCCTCCCGAGAGACGACTTTAATAGGGCGTTTGTTTCATTAGTCTTGTCCTTTCTGAAACTCCTATGTGCACTTTCTACAGTTTATCGTACATCAGCAGTTTGATGTATTGTTTTGAACATTAAATAGATTTTATTATGTCCCTCTGTGCTGCTCGTTTTCCCAATCTGGGGATTTCTCCTCGAGCTCCTTTCTCAATGACAGTGCACCTGCCCGGATGACCGTCCTGTGTGTTTACACTACAGAAAAAGCACATGTGAGCCAGAATAATTACCCCTGAACTAAACCGCTCTTACAGTAGCTTCACTTAACACATTTGATCAGGTTTAAATCCATACTGCAAATTCTGCCTCTTGATGATAACAAAGACACTGAATCACTTCACTTTAGTTATTAAAATATGCTCTCAAGTGTCATTCTGTGACTCGATCAGTACTCGCTCAGTAATGTTTAATTACATCTTAAAGAGTTGTAATCATGCTCAGTTTGTGTTTTGCTCTGTGTTTTTTAAAGACATATTAAGTTGCTCATTGTACAATAAATATTTCTTGTGCTTATTTGATTTTCTATTAAAAGAGTAATATACATAATTACTGTATAATTATATAACCATGACAACATCTGTGGTGTTTATTTCTCTGAATTTGGCACTAAAGTCACTCAAAACTGAAACTTAAATGCGTCTCATCATATTTCCCCTACCGCTTCTGTTACCAGACTTGCTTTATGTTGTAAGATTCTTATTATTTATCACTGCCGTGGTCGCATCCGTCACCTTGTGTGGTCTCTGCGATTCTCGAGGTTGAAAGCACCAGGCCTTTTTCTCTGCCCGATTGACCTCTTGACCTTTGACCTTTGGTGGGTCACTGAGCTTGTGTATTTGTCTTGCAGCTCTATAACGAGGAGATCCTGGACCTGTTTGACAACACGCGTGACCCAGAGGCTCGAGGCAGGAAGTCTAACATTAAGATCCACGAGGATGGGAGCGGAGGCATCTACACTGCAGGAGTGACCTCACGGCTGGTCAGCTCAGAGGAGGAGGTCGGTTTTTATTTCTATCATCTTCTAATGCGTTTCCTGCTTGTCAAGATACGATACACATTTACAATTTGTAAAGTAGTTTAGCTGGAGTTGTTTTATATTTTTTATTCTTCTATATTAAATTGCTTTCCTCAGCTCCTGCAGTGTCTGAAACTGGGCGCCCTGTCCCGCACCACAGCCAGCACGCAGATGAACGCCCAGAGCTCTCGCTCTCATGCCATCTTCACCATCCACCTTTGCCAGATGAGAGTGTGCTCGCAACTGCACGTGGTACGGCCCTCCAGACGCATCACTCAGTTTAGAAACAAGCATCAGACGTGAATATTAAATAAAACTCCCTACGTGATGTTGACAGTTGTAATCTTAATCTTCGGGGTTGCTGTGTAACAAAACCATTAACAAGTTCAGGCAGTTAGTCAATTACATTCTGGAATATTAAAAATCAAAGTGCCCACATTGCTTCGAAACAAAACAGTCTCATTATGTAAAACCGCTGACAAACCTGTTGATACACGCTAACACGTTGAAGACATAATCACATCATTGTCATTGAGGAATGTGTGTTTGTAGTTTAAAGCTGTATTTTTCTCTTCCACTGCAGGAGAACGGTGAGATGAACGGCATGTCTGACGGTCCCATCTCTCAGCCCGAGTACGAGACGCTGACCGCTAAGTTTCACTTTGTGGACCTGGCGGGCTCAGAGCGTCTCAAACGCACAGGTGCCACCGGAGAGAGAGCGAGAGAAGGCATCTCCATCAACTGTGGCCTGGTACTTTACATCATAAGATACAACCAGCTTTTTAGATTTTAGTTTTAAAGAGATAGTTCACCCAAAATTCACTTTGTCATATTGTTCTCAAGCCTTATGTTTTTTGAAAGACAAAAGATGTTAATTTTGGTTGAGGAACATGAATATAGATATAGTAGCTAGCAGTTTGTTTAAACGGCATTTTTCCATACAATGAAAGCGGATGGGGACTACGGCTATCAATAGTATAAAGTAAGATTATGTGTCAATAAGAACTTGAATTTTAACCTGTTTCTCACACAAAACTATTGATAAGTGTTGGAAGGCTTGACATATAACACAAGAGTTTTTTTTTTGTGAGAGTTGTAGTTTTTTGGCAGTTGTGGGATTTGGCAGTTGTGGTCTCCATCCACTTTGCATAGATAATACAGATCTGGAGTCTGGACATTGTTCTGACTAATTTTGTGTCACATTATGCATGTTTTAAGTGACATGAGAAAGAGTAACTCATGACTTAATTATATTTTTTATTAGTGTAACAATTACTATAAAAAAAATCAAAGAAGCTCTCAAATGAACACATGAGCCACCATCACAAAACTTTGTCAGCGATTTTTCAAGCCAAACTTGTCCTGGCCCTCATTATAATGCATGTCCTTTTAGCTGATTAATGTGTTTTCTCTGTAACCATGATGTGTTATTTATATTAGCTTACTTTCCCCAGCTATACAGCCTTCTAGATTCATTCCTGTGGTTTCGCTGCTGTGTAAAGTTGTCAGAGTAGTTGAAGGTAATTAGAGTTGTGAAGAAGAGCTGAAGACTGGAGAAAAGCCAAGAATAGCTACTTGTTTGAAGTGCTTAGAGCCAAATAGAGCTCTATTGTTTTTGAGTCTATTGTAAAGGGCTTATTTAAAAGCTTTTAATCTTAGACAGCAGTGTGGGATGATGCGTGACACTGTGTGTGTGTGTGTGTGTTTTGGCAGCTGGCCCTGGGTAATGTGATAAGTGCATTGGGAGACCAGAGCAGGAAGGCTGGACATGTGCCTTACAGGGACTCCAAACTTACACGCCTCCTTCAAGACTCACTGGGAGGAAACAGGTATAGTCAAACAAATATCTATACATGCTTATACACTCATTCAACACCATTATAAAGCCACCTTGTTTTGGCTGTTTTCTAAGGCGTCATGGATGGGGCTTACCCAGAATGCCTTGTGATGCATGTAGTAAAAATAAAAATTAACGGGCAATTTAATGCACAATTACCAAAGGCAAAATAATGTTTTCACCAGACGAATAGCTTAGATGTCAATATTTGGTGGTTTAAATACCCATGTGAGTTTACTCAGTTTTTGTATGTGCTCCATATTTATTGTGCATATTACTGCAGCGTTATGCTGTTCACAAAACAAGTTGTAAGCAGTAGACTTTGCAACAGACACGTGTGAAACACATGCTAGTTGTTTAGTTTATTGGGGCGCTGTCTGTGCAGAATGTTTAAATCAGACATTTTCATTACAGATAAACTATTTATAGCTGCATCCCAATTGGAAGGCTGGATGCTTTGAAGGATGCAGATTTTGTACAGTGTATCTTGGGATAGCCGAGGCTTTACTGTTCTTAAGTCACGCCTCTGTTTTGGAACGCAGCCTTCGGATGATGCAGTCACATACACACGTGTGTAAACACACCTCCCATTGATCGCTATTATTATATTAATTATCATAGATTAACGCTAACCCTGCCTACATTTCTTACATTTTTAACTGATGGTGTATGAACGGTGTTGTACGTGGCAGATCCCCACATTGCGAGTTTGACAAGTTTTACTAAAAGTCATGGTTTAGTAAATAAACATACAGCCTTTTCTATTGATCATTAAAGAAGATGCAAATTAAAATAATTACACCACACCCTTTACAAGCGAAATGAGATGTTATTTATTTTTAAAGCTTTTGGTCATAAAAAATCAAGCAGAAACGAGAACACGCCTGACACGGACACACATTTTAGATTTATTAGTGTGAGAACCTCCAACTGACTTTTATTGTTCTCAAATTAAGCTAATTATAAATACAATAGACTATCCCTAACAGACACATTTTGGCCCCTAGTTTTTACATTATCTGCATTTTTTCCCTGTGTGAAGCCGTTGTCTCACACACACGCACACATTCGTATTCGTTTACGAGTCTCGGACAACCCGTGCTGAAGTTCACACGCTTGTGAACGCGGCTGTACACACTGCAGCCATTGTGTGTTGAAGGTTAATGCATGCTTGCAGAGCGCCGCATGGGTCTGCGTGGACAGCGGCGGCTGGTCATACATGCTCATGATGTGGGCACGGCGGAGGAGGTGATTGAATTAAACACGAGACACTGCAGACAGTGAAGCTCCTTAAAGATGTCCATAAAAACATGCGGGCGAGCGTGTTTGTGTTTATCTGTCATCTGTTTGTGATTATCTTCCTTTTGTGTGTGTGTGTGTGTGTTTCTGAGATCTACTCCACCTCGTTATGAAGGCTGTTTTGTCTGAGACCCTCATGAATTCACATTCCTATATTTCATATTTAGTCAGACTGTGATGATCGCCTGCGTGAGCCCGTCTGACCGAGACTTCATGGAGACCCTCAACACGCTGAAGTACGCAAACCGAGCTCGCAACATCAAGAACAAAGTGATCGTGAACCAGGACAAAACCAGTCAGCAGATCAGCGCCTTGCGAGCGGAGATCGCGCGTCTACAGATGGAGCTCATGGAGTACAAAGCGGTGAGGATGAGGAGACATCCGGGAAGAGTTTTGAAATGTTGCACGTTTACATTGTAGTTTACCAAAAAATGAAAAATGTGTGATCATTTATTCACCCTCATATCGTTCCAGACAATTTTCTGTGAAACATAAAATTAGATATTGAGCTTCAAAAATAACAATAAAACACGTGAGTCCTTTATCCCATTAAAAGATCTCAAATTTCACATCAAGGTGTGTCACACCAGATTTAATTAGATGAGATCCAACAGTATGTTATAAACAACCATGCTTCGACAAAATAAAAGACACAGAAGTTACATTTAGTGGTGATTTTAGGATATCAGGCACATGACGCACGCCGTGACCATGTTGAACGCTGTGGGAACTAGTTTCAGAACGGCAGCGTTGGCCAAAAAGAGCAACGGATCCAGTTACATGTTTATTTTACGAGAGAGGAAACAATTTGAGCTGATGTTGAAGCGGCTAAACAATCACTTCCTCTGTTAAACTATCAAACAGACCTTTTGAAATGTACAACTGTCTGGTTGATCTTGTTTTATCTCTTTATACGTTGATTCTCCTCCCTCTCTCCTCCAGTACCACCCCGTACAAGCACTAACTGTTTGTGTAAGAACTTGAGAAGATAGGCTTTGATGTACAGTGAACTTGTGGGGCGTGATAACTTGTTGGCTAATCTTTCCTCACGATGAAGTTAACGGAGCGGATCGGTTGCTCAGCACCTCGGCCCAACCTGGAAGATGAGCGTTTGCCGATAACGGTTGGCGTTTAGCCGTGATGGTGTTGAGAGAGATCCCGACTGATGAGAGAAAGGTCTCAGTCTTACACGCTTTATGTTTCTCTCAGGGAAAGCGAGTGGCCTGTGAAGATGGATCCGAAGGATTTAGCGATTTGTTTCAGGAGAACTCGATGCTACTGAAAGAGAACGATACGCTGCGCATGAGAGTCAAAGCCATGCAGGAGACCATCGACCACCTCAACACACGTGTTACTCAGCTTCTTACCAACGGAGTCAACCTGCTGCTCACAAAGACAGGTGAGAGACCCCTACTGGTTACAGAAGGTATTATCAGAGTATTATTTATGTCGCAGCTAACAGAGACATGCTCAAAATTAATACATTCTTTCAAAGTTGTTGAGAAATGTTAAAAGCTTTATTCGTAAAGTTTGTATGTACATTGTTAGAGGAATGATAAAAACGCTTTTAGAAATAATGTTTTAATAACCTAATAGGAATGTTAGTTAAATGTTTATAGAACATATTTTTGTTTGCTGTCATGTAGTATCACTGTCTGATGAGTTATATTTTAGTTATTTAGATTATTGGTTTGATTTACTTCAGTGATTGTCCTTTAACTTCCTGTTTGCATTTAATTTTTTGCTTTATTTTTTTTTTTAAGTATCACTGTTTTGTTCTAGATTTATTAAAGCTTCATAAATATTTTGAATTAGCTTTTATTTTTATATTTTATAAAAATATTTTTATTTTATTATATATTTTATTTTAAATATTAAAATAAACTGTAAACTAAATATTACTATATAGGTTTTTATTTTAGTTGTTGTTTAGCTTTGGTTTAGTTTTTATTTATTTTCATTTAATTATTTTAGTGCCTCAGCTTAACTTATTTTTAGTTTAAGGCAACATTTCTTCAACATTTTTTTTTCTTCAATACGTAGGCCTACAGTAGGACTATTTCACCTAATGAAAAGGTTTTAATAGTATTAGTAAACAATAATATTAGTAAAATACTGATTTTTATTTGCTCTTGCATTTCTTTTAAAATATCTTTTTCATTTTACTCAGGTGAAACGAACGAGGAGATTGGCAATCTAATCCAGAACTATATTCGTGAGATTGAAGAGCTCAGGTAATACATTACTCCACTCACAAATAGACTGTGACACTTAGCAATAGAAGACTCATCTCTCTCTCTCTCTCTCCCTCTCTCGCTCTCTCTCTCTCTCTCTCTCTCTCTCTCTCTCTGTCTCTCTCTCTCTCTCTCTCTCTCTCTCTCTCTCTCTCTCTCTCTCTCTCTCTCTCTCTCTCTCTCTCTCTCTCTATCTCTCTCTCTCTCTCTCTCTCTCTCCTCTCTCTCTCTCTCTCTCTCTCTCTCTCTCTCTCTCTCTCTCTCTCCTCTCTCTCTCTCTCTCTCTCTCCACTCTCTCTCTCTCTCTCTCTCTCTCTCTCTCTCTCTCTCTCTGTCTCTCTCTCTCTCTCTCTCTCTCTCTCTCTCTATCTATCTCAGGTCTAAGCTGCTGGAGAGCGAGGCCATGAACGAATCTCTGAGGCGGAGTTTATCTCGTCTCTCGTCCCGCTCTTCATACCCATCCTCTCACCCCGCTGCTCCAGGACTCCCTCTTTGCTCCTCCCCCTCTGCTTCCATGGATGCAGAGATGACAGACATCATTCGTCAAGCCAAATTAGATGTGGAGAGGCTGAAGAAGAAGGAGAGAAACCAGAGGAGAAAAAGGTGACGTCTGAGGGCAAATGATATACAGTAACTAGAACTGATTTCTTCAAACACGTGCAACACGCATAAACAAAACTCTTGTGATGTTGTTTATTATCCATCACTGTAATAGCTTTGTCCTCTCGTGATTTTCTTTTTGTTAGTGAGCCAATAAGAAGCTGTAAAATGTGCCACAATTAGATTTATGTTTGTGTGTGTGTGTGTGTGTGCCAGTATGTCTTGACACACTCAGTCTAAGGACAGCGAGATGGCACAGATACAAGCATCTCTCAGGAAATCTAGAGTAACGTCCCGCTCATCCGAACGGCTCTTATGCGCTCGTAATGGGATTGAGGGCATGTGTAATTTCTCAACCCCAGCAGTTATTACTGTCGGAGGACTCGACTGGCCAGCAAAGGCTAAAAAGCGGAAGGCTTAAAATAAATCTCTCCGTAGCAAGAGCCTCTGCGGTACGATTATGAGATGATTAAATGATGATTACCTCTGCTGTTGGAATGATCAGGATTTCAAGATACTCGTGAGTGACTGTGAAATGTTTAGAGATTGAATGATGAATGTTGTATTGAGCATTACATTTACATTAATGCATTTGGCAGATTTTTTTATGGAACCGCTTGGGATCAAACCCATGACCTAAAGGAACGCTATTGGTGTCTGTGTATTTCATGTGTGTTTTGGTCTTTGTAGTCCTGAGAAAGAAAAGGGTTTGAAGAAGAGAGCCAAACTTCTTCCCCAGGAAAATGGAGAAAAGAGCGAGAATGGAATGAGCAGAGAAACCGTGGAGAGACGAGAAAATGGGGATGGGGATTCTGATAATGAACCTGAAGAGGTCAGAACATGTTTCTTGCATTGAAAACGGTGTCATAACGCAACACCAAATTTGCATTCATATTCGTTAAATGCTCTGTATGAGAGTAATTAAACTATATTTCTTGTGCAGGACGGCATGTATACCCTTCAGGAAGACGATCAGGCGGAGAGCGGATGCGATGAAGACGAAGTGGAGGAAGAGGAGACCCGGGACGAAGAAGACTTCGACAGCGACGAGAGCCTGGTGGACTCGGACTCGACTTCGGATGAGAAAGGTGCATTCTGGGATGTGTTTGTTACGAATATCCAATCGGTCCTTTGTATTATCTGACCTTTAACCCCGTGACCTTTTGACCTTTCCTCACAGTGAACCTCCAGGCCGATCTGGCAGATCTGACGTGCGAGATCGAGATCAAGCAGAAACTCATCGACGAGCTGGAGAACAGCCAGCGACGGCTTCTCCTGCTGAAGAACCAGTATGAGGAGAAGCTCATTCAGCTTCAGAACAAGATCAGAGACACCCAGCTGGAGAGAGACCGTGTGCTGCACAACCTCAGTGAGTTTCACAGCGGTTGTGTTTGACTTCACAGATTGTGCAGAATGTAAACAGCCAAACTTTTTTGTGTGGAAAAATAGTGTCCATGGAGAACTACACTGACGAGAAGGCCAGTAAGATTAAATCTGATTATGAGAAGCGTCTGAAGGAGATGAACAGAGACCTTCTGAAGCTACAGGCCGCTCAGAAAGAACACGCTCGACTGCTGAAGAACCAGAGCCGCTACGAGAGAGAGCTGAAGAAACTGCAGTCTGAGGTGGCTGAGATGAAGAAAGCCAAGGTGAGGGCAGGACAGATTTATTTTGAGTCTGATGCCGCCCCCTAGAGGCCACGAGGGGGAGTAGCGGCACAACGTTCATTAACATTCAGTTCATCAAGAGATAATTGACTGTAATTATGATTGAAGACACTTACCGAAGCATTATGCTATTTAAAGACTGTAATTAAGGGGACACTAATGTCCCTGAAATTTGTTGATCTGAGGGATGGGAGGAATTACGAAAAGCCGGTTTCACAGGAAAAATTGGATTTTATTATTTGTACTAAAACCAGCCACAAATTTACTATGGTCTCACAACAATAACCAAAGTTTAATACCACTCAAGATGTTTAACATGTCCATTTTGACATGACTGTTAAGTAATAAGACACAAAAATGATATGTTATATATATATAGATATTATATATAGAGTCTTTATTGCAATACATAGTACTATATAGTATAGTGAGCTGGTGTTTTATTAAAAAGTTAAAAAGTCATAACCACAACAATAATAAAATTGTACCTTGATACCACAGCCCCTTTTACAGTTTTATTTACGTTAATTGTGAGCATCTAGCTAAAGTCACCAACACTCCTCAATACTTATAATAATTGTTAAAATCTACTAATAGTTCAAACTTTTACTCATTTTAATACCTTGCTCATTTTCTTTAATTAAAAAAGGTAAAGGTGAACCGTCACAAAGATGTTTTTTGTTTTATGTTTAGGTATTGTGGCTAGAATTTGTCTATTAAACATACTTTGATATGCTTCAAAATGACCATTTATTGGCATGCAAATGTATGTATTTGCTAAATTCACACGGTACGTGTCGTTCATTCCACCTATAGGTGGCGCTGATGAAGCAGATGAAGGAGGAACAGCAGAGGAGGAGGATGATAGACGCCAAGAGAAACAGAGAAATCGCACAACTGAAGAAAGAACAGCGACGGCAAGAGGTTTGACATGCACTTTAACTGACTTGTATCCTCGTTTCTGTTGACGGACAACTAAACCCTCTTCTTTCTTCTTTAGTATCAGATTCGTGCTTTAGAGTCTCAAAAGCGTCAGCAGGAGATCGTGTTAAGACGAAAAACGCAGGAAGTGACAGCACTGAGGCGGTTAGCCAAACCCATGTCTGAACGTGTGGCTGGACGAGTGGGCCGGAGACTTACCAGCGTGGACTCTGGAGCAGAACTCTCTGCCAGCACCACCACCACTTCCTCTGAACCCGAATCCACTCGCTCAGTGTCCAGCATCATACGCCAGTGGAACACCAAACTCAACGGATACCTGGGAGAGAATGAGAACCATGGGAGCGGAGGAAAAATGGCCAGGTACTGTACCTTTAAACGCCACATAATAACTTAAAATGGACTTTTTGGACTTTCTTTATAAATGTCCACAATCTTAATGGGCATTAATTGTCACATTTCAAGAGTTGATGATGATGATAATTAAGGTCATGGGGTGAGGAAAAATATTATTAACCAATAATGTCAAAATCTTTGTTCCATCAAAATAAATTTCTCACACTATTTCCAGCTGAATATTCAGTTTTACTCAGAAATGCACAAAATTATGTAAAAATTTCAATTTCAATTGATTCAAATAGTGTTTTTTACAATGTTGCAAAAAGAAAAACCAAAAACAGGAAAAGTGCATAGAGAGTATAAATAAACAAATAATTTCAGATGCTGTTTACATTGATTTTTAAATGACTCATTTGAAGAATAATACAAACTCTTAAATTTAGGCATGTTTCTTAATTTAAAGGGATAGTTCACCCAAAATAAAAATGATTTTTTCACCCTGATGTCATTCAAACCCTGTATATGTTTTTTTTTTGTGGAACACAAAAGAAGATATTCTGTAATTATGCTGGTTACCAGCATCCATTGACTTCCATTGTACCTCTGTAGAAAGTCATACAGGTTTGACATGACGGTTAGAAAATAATAAAATATTTTTATTTTTGGGTGAACTATCCCTTTAATGTTTCTGTCTATTAAGTGATGTTAAAGTGTTTTTTGTGTGTTTTTAGCAGCAGGAAGAAGTTCCAGCGGAAGGGTACGAGCACTAGTTTCTCAAAAACAGCCCGACAGAAGTGGCAAGCTCTGGAAAGGAGAATCATGGACATTGTGATGCAGAGAATGACCATCACTAATGTGGAAGCTGACATGGATCGACTTATTAAGGTGAGTATTTTTCTTTAAAGATCAATTGTAAACGTTTTTCGTAATGTAGATCTGAATGGAAGAGCAAACATGCAGAGAAAATAAATAAAAACATTTAATATTAGAAAATGAATGACGGGGTAAATGTTAGTGAAGCGAACAGAATAAATAAATATGAATTATATATTCATTAAAGGAGAAATAAATAAAATTGAATATGTTATTCTTTTTATTATTGTTTTATCATTACTATTACTCTGAATACATGCAGATTTGGGTATCGTTATTTGTGTGGTCAATAATTCCTGGATATTCACCAGTCATAAACTTGGACTTTACTTGAGAAATGAGTGTGGTTATTTATTTGATCCTGTGCGCTTTCAGAAACGTGAGGAACTGTCTGTGCAGCAGGAGGCGCTGCTGCGCAAGAGAGAGAAGTTACTAAACGAGAGCTTCAGAGAGGAAGAGGAGGAGCGGCTCCTTCACGAGATGAACGAGGAGATTGAAGTTCTCAATGCCAACATCGACTACATTGGTGACAGTCTGACAGACTGCCAGGCCACTATCGTACAGATCGAGGAGACCAAGGTAAAGCATCTCTTGCATACAGCGTGTGTTGTACATCATTATGATGAAAAGTTGACGTGACCCTTTATGTGTCCTGTAGGATGAGCTGGATTCTGTGGACACATCAGTGGTCATCAGCTCCTGCTCTCTGGCTGAAGCTCGGTCTCTCCTGGATTTTTTCCTCAAAGCCTCCATTGATAAAGTGAGTCCAGACAGACCCATCGGTTACAAAAGTCTTTTATTCTTTTACTGGAAAAAAGGGAATTTGCTAAAACGGCACTTGTGATGTGTGTGTGTTTTTAGGGCTTGCAGGTCGCTCAGAAAGAGGCTCAGATTCGACTCCTGGAGGGTCAGTTACGGCAGACGGATGTGATCGGCTCATCTCAAAATCACGTGATCCTGGACGCTCTGAGAGAAAAGGCAGAATGTATCCCTGAATTACAGGCCTTAATTCACAATGTCCAGCAGGGTAAACATTCATTTAGAAATTGAATGGTTATATAAAATTATATATAAAAATTATTTGGTTGAACGAAGCGAAGTTTGTTTATGGCAAGGTCTTTTACACTCGATTACATTTTGTATTATGTTAAATAGTCATTATTTCTGTCTTGTATTCTGCAGAGAATGGCTACGCGAGCACAGATGAAGAGGCGTCTGAGTTAAGTCAAGTGTCAGAAAGCTGGTATGAACTGCATCCATGTCATAAACGAATCTATCACAGCTTTATATACATTTATATTTACCTCACCATATGTTCTGCCACAGTTTCTCCCAAATGAAGTTATCTGCGAGTCAAGACGACTTTAAAATGAAGGTAAAGCTCAGCGTCTCATTTTATTACTACACCATATGGGCAATTGCATGCAAATGTCAATGGACTTTAGTAAAATATAAACAGATGGTTCAATATATTGATAATAAACACATTCTGTGAAATGTATATGGCTGGAAATTGCCCATATGGCTTTGGAAAGTGTCTTTCTCTTTTGTTCTGTGTGTTAACAGAATAGCCACCAGGTGGCAATGTTGTATTCTGTTGTTATTTTTCCCGCACATCCTCTCGCAGGTTGAGCCCCGGCTCTCCGCACAGATGAAGGCGGTGTCTGCCGAGTACCTGTGCCCGATTCTCGACCCCACCACCAAAAACATCACCAAGTCTTTGGCATCTCTGTCAGAGATCCACGAGAACGGCCTTCTCCTTAAAGAGCCGTATTCCAGAGAGCTGGTGTCTCGAACCATCAGCCTGCCCGTCAGGGGACACACCTTGTGAGTGTCACTATGTCCACGTGTCTTTTTAATGCTTAGTCACTAATGAGTATTCATCCGTTTGGAACGTAACGAATGGTGTGTTTAATTCAGTCCGAGGCAGTCCAGAGTATCAGACACATCTCCATTGACGAGGAGGCAGTCATATGATCGAGGACAGCCGTACAGGTAACTGTGATGCCATATGTGACCCTGTCTGTGAAAATCCAGCTGGAGTCACTGTTTTTTTTGTCATTTAAAGTCATTCTACATGACGTTAAGAACATTCTGGAAAAATATAACCTTGATGTCTTTAATATTGACTGAGCAAGGCCACGGCAATGTTTAGAAAGGCAATTTTGGGTATTTCTTGTTTAAAATAATAAAACATGGTGTCAATAAAAGAATTATTTTGCGTATTTAACCTGTTAACTATGAGTGTTTCACAGGTGGAAGACATGTTATTTCACAATTTACTTTAATACTTTATAGTTCAATTCTAATGTAATCATGACAAACTAAATTGATGGAAAGGTGTAAGAAATTTTTTAGGACACAATAAACTAAAAAAAATAAAATGCATAAGCATAATGTTAATGCTATTTATAAAAATAAAATGAAATAAAAATGATTTAAAAAAATCTAATATGTAAAATTGAAGAAATTGTAGTTTGGATTGTGCATTTTATGTGTATGCTAAATATGTGCAGTGACGGTGATCAGGTTAAAATCATTATTTTCTGTTTTCTGTTTTCTGTTCTATTTTCTGCATATCAAAATCTATTATGTAATCTATCATTTAGTCTTTAAGACACATTTTCATCATTTTTTTGTGGCTATGACTACTTTGATGGTCCTAATCTCAAAATTAAATGATTAAAGACTTTATCTTGAATTTTGGAGACTAAGTCACATATTTTATCATCGAAGATATCGTAAGGATTCAGTGTAGATTATATACTTAGATTCTGTTTTTTGTCTCAGAAATCCCGATGTGGGATACACGCCTCCCTCTTCACCTCCTCTCCGAACCCGGAACGACCGCAACGTCTTTTCTCGCTTGACCAGCAACCAGAGTCAAGGCTCCGCGCTCGACAAGTGAGTGAATCACACATGCACACGCATCATTGAACTGTCGTCTTGTTACGTAACTAAAGCTAAATTCTCCAGGAGTCAGATTGAACCACCCTTTCAGTTTTATTCACTACACAGTCTGAATTCTGTTTTATTTGGCGTTCACCCACATCATCCAAGTTTTATTTAGCCGTTTTCTCTTTCCACCCAATTAGTTTTTTCCTCCTTTAGCTATAAATAAACTCTTACTTTCCATCGGGTTGCTTTGATTATTACGTGCATTATTAACCCAGCAGTGCCACAGTGCTTTAACCCTGCGCGTGCCGCGGGCATTATTGATCTCTAATTGCAGTCCAATGGTTAGTATAACTCAACGCAGACAGCAGAAGCTGCAGCGAGTTGTTCAGCTCCTGCGCATTCTCATTATAACACCACAAGTGGGCACATTAGGGTAGGATAACCAATTATTTCACCCTCTGAAGATGGGTTTTGTTTGCACTTTTTTTTATAATTGAATCAGCAGTCTCTGATATTGCCATAGAGATCGAAATTGGTCATTTGATGCGCCTGTCAGGGATTTATCTCATTATTTCTCCAGCCCCTTGAATATTGCACACCGCGTGTGTGCGTGTGGGATAGAGCACATAGCCGTGGACTTTTCTTAATGTAATTCTGCCGAGCCGTGCCATTCTCAGTCTTGTTTGCTGTTTTAGTGTTTTGTCTGTTGGCCATGCTCAGTAATTTTGTATTTTATGTTAAATTAACATTCATAATAATGTTTGCTGAGGCTAAAGTTTGTATTTTTAAAAGGGATAAAAAATCCATGTGCTTGCTAAAATCTGGAATTTATTTAAACAAAAATATATTTCGTTTTATAGTTACGTAACTTTTGTAAAATAAGGAGATTGAATGACTGTAATTTTGCTGATAAAATACATTTTCAAAAATAGTCTGATTGCGAAACACTTGTGTTTACATTTCTCATGAACTTTTTCATTTTGTTGAACATCCTTTCTTAGCACATTTTTGGTTATTAAAAATGCTTAATTGCATTCGTTCACATTACTGCAGAGGCAACGCAAAGAAATGATCTCACCTGTTAAAGGATGTCGGTCTCAGATAATGTACCGTCTCAACATCTAAGCTTTTTCTAATCTGATCTTAATTATTTTTGTCTGTGAGGCTTATCTTCAGTGATTTGGTCCTAATGGAGGCTTGATGAGGTTAGAGTCTTGACAAGCTTTCAGTCTTTGCTCGAGTTATGGCAGAATAACACAACTGGACAGCAGTCGCTAGACATTCACATAAGCCGGTATTAATAGACATTTAAATTGGTGTTAATATCACTGAACCAAACCTGTCAATTGGTCACACACTGATGAATCTTCTTCTCAAACTAAAACTTTTCTGACTGAATCTTTAATGTAAAGAAGTAATGATGCTTGACACATCATTAACATTTCATCCATTCAGAGGAACTCCCAGCGGTTCATATTGTTTCTTTTTTGACTTCAAAACTCTGCCTTCATTAAACGCCGTCGCACGTAGATATGCGGTGTGGAGACGTTCGGTGGGCCTGACCCTTATTACTGGAGCGACGCAAATCTCTTCCTGTTTCGAACGATAAAGACCTCAAGCCCAAGCGACCCGTGATTCTGTTCTGCAGCTGTACCTGATCTCGCCCTGATAAAACCAAATCGATTTTACAGGAGAATGCCCTGTTATATTTGGTAATATAAAGTTTTGATATGAAATGAAAGGAAATGCTCTGGGTTCAGTGTATGTTAAGCTTTATCGACGGCATCAGTGGCGTGAAAATACCACATCATCGAAAGTCATTTCAACACGTCCCTTAAGAGACGAGGCTTTAGGGAGAGATTAAAACACATTTCATAACGCTTGTATATTTGTTTATTTTATTTCAACGTTACTAAAAATGTGTTTTTTGGGCTGTGAAGTTGCCTGAATCAGGCCTTTAGTAGTAAAACTAGATTTCTTGTTATTCCGGTGGTTGGAGTTTGCTGTATGTAGACGTTACTTTGTGGATAGTTGATGTCCTGTATAAAAATGACTGGGTTGGTACTGTATGTACAAAAGATTAATAAGTGATTTTATCACACGATTTCTCATGATGTCAAAAATTCTTTTCTAGACAAAAATAACATTTATTTTTTGAGAAAACTAAAATTGTATTAAACATATTTTTGAAATGGATTACTTGGACCAAGTAATGAGAGAACTTTTGAAGATGCTAAAATTGAACAATAGCGTTCATTTATTTTGATGCTTTTGTCACAACATAATTCCCACATTATTTCATAGTTTTAATAAGTTTAAAACTACTATTGTAAAATGTGGAAAAAGAACAGCGAATAACTGTTTCCAAACTTTTAGCAGGTACTGTATGTACGTTTTCTCATGTCCACCATTCGTTGTTTGTTTTACGTTCTTGTCACATCACCACACATCTAATTTGAAGTAATAGCACTTAGTATAATGTGTGCCCGATGTCTGCCGTGTCCATCAAAGGCTTTGAATATGTCACTTATTTGTTTATTCTCTATGAATAGCGAGATCCATTTAGCCCGGAGCGCTATATTGTTGTCATCATTTCAATAGGAGATGCTGCCTGAATGAAATGTGTATTGATAATGTGTCTCACTAAAACACCAGCCTTTCTTTATGAGAGTCACGTTTTATCTCCCAATAAAAACATCTCGGATCAAAATAACAGCCGAGTGTACCGAGACATTAAGTATTTATTAAAACGACACGGAGCCGTGGGAATACGTCGTTGTTGATGCTTGTAAAGTGCTACAGGTTTGGAGTGGGCTCTTCCTGAGTCTTTTACCAATAACCCCATCCAATGAACTCTGCATAACCCCTCCCCTTTCCTCCTGCCCCGCCCCCTCTCTGATGCCTGCTTCCTCAAGGCTCCTCCCATCCTCTCTGTGTTTTACTTACTCTTCCCACCTTCCCCTAACCCGACTGCCGTTCTGCCCTATAGGTCGGATGACAGCGATTCCTCTCTCTCGGAGGTGCTCAGGTAGAGATCTCTGTCTGTCATTCTGTTTCCTGTTGCCTGGTCGCCCCGCCCGGGCCACGCCCCACCGGGTGTGGTCGTGGCGTGAGCGTGCATGTCCCCTTACCATTTGCGTGCTGTGCTGTGAACTCTTGTGAGAGCTGAATGAACCTTATGGACTGTTTTAATAGCTTTAACGATCTCAAGGTTTAGAGGCAGGAAAACAGTCTTGGAAATTGAACTTTTGATCTGAATGTACTTTTAAATGTCAGCGTATGACACAAAATCATTAGATTGATTGTTTCCCACCGAGCTGTTGGGAAGGCACTAATAAAAACCTTCGGGCTGGCGTCAATTTTGCTTTTAAGTATCACGTCTACTGAGTGTTTTCGCAAAAATCTGGGCCTGGGGGACGTACTAACAGATTGCCTCTGATATTTTGTCTTTAATACCTAGTACACATTTACAGTAAATACAGATAAATGACGAAAACAATTGACAAAAAACTAAGCATTGTTAGCATTTGTGATATGTTTACGGGGATTTTCCAGCAACTACAGAAATGATGCTTACAATTGAAATTGTCTCGAAAATCGAGTTTTACATCGATTGCTGTTTAGCACCATTGATCTCAATTATTTTTCTTTTTGTAGTTTCTTCTCATCTCTGTTGAAAAGATGGCAAAAAGTGACTCCGACTGATAGGTTTACTCAAATGCTACTATCAATAAAGACAACAATCAGACCAAGACTGGTGTATTTTACTTGCAAGGGAGAGAGCAGTCTCTCTGATCCAAAGATCATCAACGCCTCTCTCTCAGTCTTCTCTCTCCTCGCAGCCTTTTTTATTGTGTAAAGCAACTCCCATAAGGAAGTAGAAAGAAACATGTGCACAGAAGTTAAAGATAAGCATTATAAGTGTGGCCCTCCTAACGGCCTTGGTTCTGCAGACAGTGTGAGTTCAAAAGTTCAAGCATAATAATGAAACAGGGACACACACTAATAATGAAACAGGAACAAAAGTCAATGCATGAAATAATAGTCTATGCTTGCAACTCTTAAGATTTATAAAGACAGAATAAAGGATAATATATTTTCTTGATTATATCTTTAACATTTCCCTCCTGTTTATCATTTATTCTTTATTTTTATCAAAACTATACCTTTATCTGTTGATACTTTCAGTACAGCATCATAATTAAAGAATTTCATGAGAAACCTTTACACTGCAACATCATTATAATAATCATTTAACATGTATACTTATAAAAGTGGAACTTATCATTTTTCTTACAATGGTTGTAATAAATGGAATCATACATGTCATACATAAACAAATCAGTAATAGGACAGCGGCAGTTGGTATAATCATTTTTAGGAGTACATGCCACCATGTTCCTCCAAATAGCCACTGTAACAGTCCTTTTGTCATCACTTGGTCTTCCTCCACGACATTTCGCAATGCTGTAAGGTTGGTTATGGCCTGCTCTATGATGTGTCCGTCCTCGTCATTTTCCGGGATAAAAGTACAAAATGACGTTCCCACTACCGCACATACACCTCAGAGCGAAGCAGTAGGTTGGTCCAAAACCATTCGGCTCTGCATCTCCATCATTCGCAGTGCAGTAAGTTCTTCTTTGATGCCTTTCAATGCCGCTATGGTGGTGTTCACGGAAGCTCTCAAATCAATATGTCATAGTCTCCATAATGTAGCATCAATTTGGCAACACCGACCCAGGGAAAAAGGGCCAAAGCTACCTTTTGTCCATCAGTCCATAGTTTGTGATCCGAAGGCACGTCCGTGCCCCAAACAGAATCATGCTTCTTAAAGTTCTCCTCTTGTTTCCTTCGATGATGATGAGGTTTAGCTGAGATGACGTATGAATGATCTGAAGGTATCATAGGGGACACACCGTCCCTGCCACCCAGTAGGCAGGTTAGTATAGACGCTTAGCCCACACAGCCAGACGAAATTTGACTGAGGGTGGTTCCCATAAGCGTCGGTATGGTAAAATCGGGTGCACACTTAGCTTTTCCTTTGGCTTCAGATTCATTAAAATGTCCTGTTGCATTCTTGGTACAAGGTGAATATATAATACCACAATTATGATCTGGAACTTTTCCTACTTCAGTGGTCTTGCTAAAGGACGATGTCCAGTTCTCATAGCAGGTGAAATTGGTTCTGGGAGACACATGGACAGGTCCGTACAATTTTCTGTTGGTGTTCAGTTCCAGACCTAGAAAGTTCTGAAAAGTTATTACTGACGTGTCCACAGGTGCGGCAACAGGTGGTTCAGCGCTTGCATTCAGCGGTTCCGAGAATAGGCTGACACCAGGCACTCTGGAAACAAATCAGACGGGTTTTCAACTGGAACCGTATCACGCGTTGCGGGTTGGTACTGGAAACCGGCATCTTGAACACACGTAGCAGTTAGTGTGATTTCCGCTGTTGGCAAGAAACTTTGCATATCTGTACCACAAGTTAATGTCATAGGTGTTCGTATACTTCTCTTCAAAAAGCGTATTCAGATCAAGTCGTTTGTTTGGTGTAGGATCTCTCTTCTCTTTCTTTGGTGTAGGATCTCTCTTCTCTTTCTTTGGTGTAGGATCTCTCTTCTCTTTCTTCTGTACTCCATTCTTCTTTTGCGGATACACGTTCCCTGTGAGTGTGATGATCATCAGCAAGATGACGAGGTTCCCCGTTGCACCCCAATTAGATCTGGTTGTCCACATCATTCTCACCCTCCTCCTCTTTCCTGATTCCTAATAGAGTAGGGATCGTTGGTTTCTTCACTGACGCTGAGACGAACAGCCACTAAAAAGCTGAACCCCTTTGAAGTCAGACTGTCCCCACTACTCCGGTGAATCACTTAGAGAGGTTGGAGTTTGATATGGCTTTGATGAACCCACGAAGGTCGTTCTGCAATCTTTACTGCGGTTGGGGTGGTTATCAGCACTTGATAGGGACCCTCCCACTTCGGGCTGGACCAGGTCTTCCGGCTTTATGACCTTGATGAAGGCGTGATCGCCTGGTTTCACAGCTGTGTCCTGTAAGACAGAAGAAGAAGGAGATTTGGGCAGTATGTTTGCTTGTTTCACTTCCTTTTCATTAAAACCTTTCTCAAGTAATCACTAAGATTGTGCTCTTCGTCTGCTTCTTGAACTATTGATGGAAAATCAGGTATTTTAAACTGTCGGCCATATATGATCTCAAAGGTGTCAGGCCTTTAGATGAAGGTGTTATTCTCATGTATAACTTTACCAGGTCTAAACATTCAGGCCATGGTCTCTTTGTTTCTTCCATGCATTTCTTCAATCTATTTTTAATTGTGCCATTAGTTCTTTCTACCAGCCCTGCACTCTGAGGGTGATAAGCACAGTGATGTTTCAAGGTCATGACTAAATTCTCAGCCATCTTCTTGACAACATCATTTACAAAATGAGGACCATTGTCACTGTATATCTTTTCAGGTACACCATGGTTTGGAACTATATTTTTACATATAGCTTTTGCTACCGTTATTGCATCTGCTTTTGCTGAAGGCACAATTTCTACCCATCTTGAGAAAAACATCTATTATCACCAGGCAATAACGATAGGGTCCACTCTGACTTAATTCTATAAAGTCCATACAAAGGTGTTGAAATGGGTATTGTGGTTCTGGAAAACGTCCTCTCTGTGGTCTCAGGTTTCCCTGTGCATTATGTCTTATACACACTCTACATGCTTTACAAAAAATTTTTGGAGTAAGAATTGAAACCATAGGCTTTAAAGCATTTCTCTATACTGTTTACCATCCCTCCTGTTGAGACATGGCATGGCCCATGGCTCAATATTGCTGCTGCTTTAAATAAAGCTTTGGGTAGAATAGGCTTATCATCTACACACATTAAATCATAATTATTTTTTACAGCACCTTGCGTTGTCCAGTATTCTTGTTCTTTTTGTGGTGCGGCATTCTGCATATCTCTAAGAACAGTATGATCTATCACTGATGTCTGTGTGTTCATGTAAATCTGTGCTGTGCCATAAATTCCTGTGGCTGCCTGTTTTGCGGCCTCATCCGCCTTCGGTTCCCTATTGTAACAATGTCTGTGCCTTTGGTGTGGGCTGCACATTTGCAAACTGCTAGTTTCGATGGCAATAAAACAGCTTGTAAAAGTTCTTTCAGTAACCCTGCATGAGTGACTGATTTTCCTGTGGAGGTCTTCATACCTCGTCTATCCCACTGTTTTGCAAAACAAAAAATAGTAGAAAAAGCATACTGGCTATCAGTATAAACAGTAAGCTCTTTTCCTTCTGCCAACTGACATGCTCTAGTAAGGGCTATTATTTCAGCTGCCTGTGCTGAATATGTATGTGATAATTGTTTAGCCTCAATGATTTCTTGTGTAAGCTCACTACAGCATATCCTGTTAAAGTCTGGCCGTTTGAAGTTTTGTAACATGAACCATCCACAAACCATAAATATCCTCCCTGCAAAGGCTTGTCTGATAAGTCTGGCCTTGGGAGTACTAGCTGATCTGTCAACTCTACACAGCTATGCTCTCCCTCACTCTTGTTAGGGAGCAGGGTAGAAGGATTCAAAACATTACATCTTTGAATAGTTATATGTGGCTGTGACAATAATATAGTCATGCAAGATAGATGTCTTGCAGGAGACAGAAAAGACATTTTGGTTTGTAATAACAGTATGTCTACGGCATGTGGGACTAATAAAACTAGTTCATGAAATAACACTATTTCTGCTGATGCCTCTACTGCCATTGCTGGGGAACAAACTGCTTGCACACATGGAGGCAAAGATGCTGCAACAAAATCTAATTTCTTAGAGTAAAGGCTACAGGTCTCCATTTAGTGCCATGTTTTTGTGAGAGAACTGATGACATAAATCCCTCTCTACAATCTACTGTCTGCTGAAATGGTTTGTCATAATCTGGTAAAGCTAATACAGTTGAAGACACAAGTTCTTGCTTGATTGTAACAAAGCCTTCTCAGCTATCTCATTCCATTCTATGCGATCTGACAATGTCATAGCATTTCCATAAATGAGATCTAAAAGTGGTTGTGTCTTTTGAGCATAGCTAGGGATCCAGGCCTGCAGTAATTACACAATCCTAAAAATGACATCATGTGTCTTTTAGTTACAGGTTTTGGTACATCTAAAATAGCTTGTTTTCTCTGTGTCTGTATAAATTTTCCTTCGGATGAAAGTCTGTGCCCTAAGTATTGAACTTCTCTTTTACCCATTGCAGTTTCTGTTTCTTAACTTTATTTCCTGTTTTTGCTAAATACTGCAACAAAGCTATAGAATCAATTCTGCATTGTTCTTCAGTGTCAGAGGCCACTAAAATGTCATCTACATATATAAGTATTTGACTTTCCATCGGAGGATTAAATGCTGCTAAACAATTACTAATTGCTTGTGAATAAATCGTTGGGCTTTCACAATAACCTTGGGGTAACCTATTGTACGTATATGACTTCCCCTGAAAGGTAAAGGCAAACCAAAACTGTGAATCTGGATGTATGGGAATAGAGAAAAATGCATTGCTAATGTCTACTACAGTGAACACTTTACATGTTGGTTTTAACTGATTTAATAGCGTATGTGGATCTGGAACTAGGGGGTTACGAGATCGCACTGCTTCATTCACTGCTCTCAAATCCTGCACCATTCGCCATTCATTTGTAGTTCTATTTCTGGTTGTACTTAAAAAAAATCCCCATAGTCTGTATGGCTGCTGCACAGTCTACTATGGGTTCATCTAGTCAATCTGTTTCGTAACCTGGGTTTATAGGGGGAGGGGGACGAAACTCTCTATGTCCCTCTCTTCCGTTTTTTAGTTTCTAAAGGGGAGGGGGATAGAACTCCCCATGTCTCACTTTTCCATTTTTCTGACAGTTTCTCATCTTATTATACTTATTATATTCTCAATTCACTGTCTCTTTACTTTTATTTATACTGCTTATACTGTTAAAAGTATTTCACATCAACATATATTACTAACCACTTCTCATACGAGGATTATCCAATAATCACAAAAACCACTGCTCCTTAAAGCTATAGAGCAAATTTGTCTCTTCTCTTCTTATCAACCCTCACACACACACACACAGCAGCACATCTGTTTCTCTCAGACTCTCTTTTGTTTGCGCAAACACCTACCAAACTTACTTTCTCACACACTCTTCTTTTCAACACATAAACAACACACTCAACCTTGAGCAACCTCTCACACACACACACACACACTTCTTATTGAGATCTGGAATCTTCTTTGTATTTCACAAAAACAATTGACTATCTCATTTAACTTAGTTCAATTTGGAGAAGTTTACTGAAGTGCTCATACCACCACAGGCTCACCTTCAGGCATATCACACAAACCATTACTATAATAAAAGCAAATATGCTTACGTTATAATGGCGCGCCAGTTTGTCGCGGAGTAGCCTTCTTGTCAACCCATAGCAGATTAACCCTCCAACCTTTTTTCCAATCATATTACACTCTGTCTGAGCAACCCATCAGCTTTACTCACTCTTTCACTGCAACTTTCATTAACACAGGAGAAAAGCAGTATTGACAGGGATCTTCACCCCCTGCAATTTACTGTAATTTACTCCAGGACGGATTTCCTTATACTCACTTAACAATAAACACAGATCATACAAATACACAACTTAACATTTGTTGATACACTTTCTCTACACAACAAATAACCTAACGAGTTTGCACTCTGTCTCATCAGGTTGTTTTTTCTGATGAAGGCAACCCTCGCCAGAACCAATGCCTTACTTCTTACAGGACTTTAGCCTAGGATTCTTCTCAGCGCTTCTTTTTTTTTTTTTTTTTTTTTTTTCTTCTTCCCCTTTTAACTGCTGCCTTTATTTCTAATCTCTGCATTAGATTTTTACATTCTTCTACATTCAGCTTCCCTGTCCACTGATATTTCTTTTTCCACTTGTTAACATACTTTATATTATCTTCTCCTAATTTTGCCATATATTTCACATCTCCTATCAATTCAGGCTGTTCTACACAATGGCCACAACAATTTCCCATAATTATATATTTAGTAATTATATTTCTAAGTCGACTATACTTAATAATTAATGATAATATATATATATGTGTAAAAAAAAATTAAATGTTTCAGAGGTCCAGGGCACCTACTTCAGTCAGACCACAGATTTTGTTGTCACCGTTAGGTTTCCTCTGTGCTGCTGATTCAGTGTCCTGAACATGACATTCACACACACACACATACCATGCACACAATATTCACTGGTAGATTCTACTAGATCTACCCATTTAGACTCTTCAAGGTCTAAAACAACGTTCAGTAAATTCTACAAGATTTACTGTCAGGCAAATTCTACTAGATTTACCTACTTAGACTCTTCAAGGTCTAAGACAACATTTAGTAAATTCTACAAGATTTACTAACTAGCAAATTCTTCAAGATTTGCTCACCCAGTGCACTCGTCTGATTCTTGTCCTGCTTGAATTCCGTCAATCCGAGACCACCAGCCGGGAAACCTAAGGCCGGCCTGGCGAGGGATTTTTCACCACCTAGGACTTTCGCTTTCCTATGGAATCCGCCGCCGTCGGCTTCGGTGTCTCTCCCCACCGTTGATCTTCGGGTATGTTGGAATCCGGCTCGAAGGACCAAGATGATAGGTTTACTCAAATGCTACTATCAATAAAGAGACAACAATCAGACCAAGACTGGTGTATTTTACTTGCAAGGGAGAGAGCAGTCTCTGATCCAAAGATCATCAACGCCTCTCTCTCAGTCTTCTCTCTCTCCTCGCAGCCTTTTTATTGTGTAAAGCAACTCCCATAAGGAAGTAGAAAGAAACATGTGCACAGAAGTTAAAGATAAGCATTATAAGTGTGGCCCTCCTAACGGCCTTGGTTCTGCAGACAGTGTGAGTTCAAAAGTTCAAGCATAATAATGAAACAGGGACACACACTAATAATGAAACAGGAACAAAAGTCAATGCATGAAATAATAGTCTATGCTTGCAACTCTTAAGATTTATAAAGACAGAATAAAGGATAATATATTTTCTTGATTATATCTTTAACACCGACAAACCCCACAGGTTCAGTCTTCTGTGTTATTCAATATTATTTTCTTATCCAATACAGCGATGCTGCGATTTCTCCGCACCTCTCCTCGTTCCTATTATCCTGACAGTATGATCACATTTTCTCGTTTCTTTCCAATGTTCTTGTTATCCTTTAGAAACTAATGGCTCTATGATGGAACACAGAACGCTTGGAACAACTCGTTCCCAAATTTCCAGCGAGAGACAAATCTGTTTAAGGGCAGAAATGGCAGACAGCTGGTTTAACTTGTTCACCAAACATGTCAGCCGATAATAAAGTATTTTCCAAATGCAACAAAACAGCATGATGATTTACTTCACACTATGATGTTTTAGTATTTCGGCTAAATAGTCTGCAGTTTGGATGTGTGTTTTCAGAGCACGTTGTTCTTTCAGATGAACACTCTTTAATCTACGTAGGGAAGGCTTTTATTCTGTGAAGCGCAGTGGTTTGCTTTAAATCCCACTATTGGGAATGGTCCGATAAGGTTCATTCAAAACAACTCTCCTCTTGGTTTATCCATGAAAAACACAGAACAACATATACCCCCCACCCTGTTTTTCCTTGTGCATATGTTGTCTTTGCTTCCATCTGGATGAAGCGTCCAGAAACACGAGCTCACTCCTCATTGGTTATGTGCTGCATGAAGGTTTGGTTTTAGATCATTGCCTTGTTTTTGAAATGTGCTGTCGCCATTTATTGTAATATTTTCACTATTTTCAATATTTTGCTCTTTTTAAAAAAAAGTGTTTCTTTTTTTCCAAACATTTGTTTAGTATTTCAGGGCTTGCATGTTGTGTATTTGGCTGTGATTGTATAGAATGTTATTTTTGGTGTATCATAGTAATCTTTATAGCGCAGCATGGCACAGCACCTGAGTTTGATTGATTGACACTCAATGAGATTTAACATCGCAAGCATTTTAAATTTATTGCCTTTTCATATACAGTCAAGGACTGTAATTTCTCTCTATGCAGCTCAAATGAGCAAAAAATGAAGCCGCATTCTTGAGTTAATGATGTGGCGTTTATTAATAAAGCCTGTTGAGGCTCATACTTGGGGTTAATATATAATTATCCAGAGTTTTACATGCCAGGTGAAAATAAATTAATAAAAGAGAAAGGGAAAGAGAAGGCCTTGGTTGCATGAAAGCCATTACCCAAGTGTTTATATCAAGCATTTCACGATAGTTTATCTAAACACGACATTCATTGACATTAATGGACCACTATTGTGACACATTTAAATTACAGGGTTTTCTTAACTTAAGGGTTTCCATAGCAACATCCTGGAAACCACTGAGAGCACCATTACATCAAGGAACCTGTTAACTGTCACCAATAGCGACAACTATGTTGTTTTCCTATTATTTGTAATATTTCATTATTGAATTTTATTATCATATATAATTTTATTATATTTTATTATCATGACAAACGGGTAAAAGACTCTAGATGAAATATTTGACAAATTTTCATAGCAATATAAAAAATAATAATCATTTAAAAAATGTTAACCGAATTGCAATATATAAAAAATACCTAAAATTACATACTTTTAAAACACTTAAATGTTTGAAAAAATATCTAATATCTCAAAAGAATAAAATGGAGTTTGGTAGGGCACTTCTGCTGTGACAGTTATCAGGTTAAAATATAAAATGTTATTGATATTTTTCGCTTTAGTGAAATCCTTTTTCTACAGCTTTAGCTACAATTGTAGCATGTAAATCAATAGACCTTTTTTAAAGTTCACACAGACATAAGCTTCTCCTAACATTTACAGTGTTAGTCCTGAGCGTGCTCACCATCGGACTCCCCTACAGTTCCCCCCACTTTAGCAAGCACAAATGTGCCAACAGCCGCCTCTCGTTTCATCTGTCCTCAGAGAGCCGAGATGTCCCAGTTTCCTCTTTAATCAGCCATCCTCTTGTCACCCCCGCGCGACTGTGCCCGCACAGAGGCTTTGACGGCTCTACCATCATTAGAACTTCACAGCTGCCGAGCCGGACGGAGGCAGCTCTCGGCCCACAAGAGACCAATTTCCCTTCATCCCAAACTCCAGCTTCGTTTCCGTCTCGCTCGGCCGGCAGGAAAGAGCGTTCCGAGAGCGGGCTGCTGGAGAACGCTGTCAGCCAGAGTGGAAGAGCCTCATTATTTTTTTAGGGGAGGGAAGGCTTGTTTGGCCGTACCAGGTTGCCAATGTATGTGGGTTAATTGGCAGGTGCAACTGCAGTAAAATTGACACCAAAAGGAAGGTGGTTTTGTTTTTCTTCTTCCTGTTTACTCGGAAATAAAGAAATGACTTTTCCCGTTTCCAGGAGGGGCTGACAGCGTCCCTGCCGTTTTGACAGACATATTGCATCCTCCATGCACATGGGAAAACAAGACCGAAATAAGACAAGAAATGAGAAAGCAGTCTCTTTACTTGTCATGGTCCCTTAAGTGTGAGTCCTTAAGACCTTTTTACAACTTTTATTTCTCAGTTCTGGAGCGGTTTATCGAAGAAGCCTCTTCTCCATCACAACGGCATGCGTGTTCAACATCTCTCTTGCAATAGAAACTCCCGTTTCGCCGGTGGCAGTGGCCCATCATAAATCCAACCAGATATTCGGCTTGCCAGCTGTCATTGCGCGTTACGTTCACTGGCGGATGGCTCCGTGGTGCTTTTTACGATGGATGTGGAGATTGAGTTTTTCATTTGTACCCTATCTTGCATGTGCTGTTGTTGGGGGGAATGCAGAAGAAAGCTAATGGACGGTGTCCGAGACGAGACGGCGCTCACCCTCACGTTGTGATATGAACGACCGTGACAGGTGTCGTGTGATGGTTATAGCAAGTCTGTCGACCATTAGACGAGACCACAGAATGGTAACATCATAACACATCTCACCCAAATGGTTGAAAATGATCGTCTCAATGACTGATGGGTTGTGCGACCCGACTAACAGTTTGAAGCTGAAGTTTGAAGTGTCCTCTGGGAGCTGCTGGGGATCTCTGTGCTTCCTAATTGGGATCATCTTGCTCACATACAGGCTGTCAAAGATGGGAAGTGCCACTTGTCTCCAGCAAAGATCTTTTCAACTATATATGTGGATATAGATAAGTTGAAAAAGCCACACGTCGCTTTACGTCCTTAGACGTTGAAGGTTCACCAATGCTGAAGTATGAGGACACAGCTTATGTACTTTCTGTGTACATGGACTATGTAATCAAACGATTAATCGTGATTAATCACATCCAGAATGAAAGTTTGTGTTCACATAATTAATGTCTGTGTACTGTACATATTAAATATGTATTTATGAACACATACATGCATATATTTAAGTAAAAAAAAAATGTTTATATATCATTTAGATTATTGGTAAATATAAATAAATACAGAAAAATATTTCCTAAATATATACACATGTATGTGTGTTTTTGTGTTTATAAATACAACATTTCTATGCACAGTACACAGACATATATATTATGTAAACACAAACCTGTATTCTGGATGCGATTAATCACGATTAATCGTTTGACATCCCTAAATCAGACATGTCGCACAACACACCTTCACCAAAAGCTTTCTCTCACAGATATCTGAGTAATAGTTAATAATATATTCATTATGGCACAAGAAATGGATAACCCTGCCAGTTTTTCCAACATAGCCATCAGTCACAGTCTTTAGAGATAAATGCTATAGCTTTACTTGACGAATGAAAGTGCTGATCACATTTCTGTGAAGCTGACATATGGACATTGAAGATGTTCAAAAACGGATCCAGCTCCTGCAGCGTGCTGCCAAATCAGCGAAGATCAACCAAACGCCTTTGAAACGCCAATTTAAGGTTCTGAAACCATCTCACAGAAAACTTGGCTTTAGTTCACATCACTTGGTTTTTCATTAAGGTATTCAGGTCTGCTTAAAGGGGCAGTCACACTAGATGTTAAGCATGTGAGATTATTCACAGTGTGGTTTGAACAGGATATGATGTCATACACTGGAGCTTCCATTTTTTTACAAATACAAAAACCAAACAAACACAGATTTGTGTTTTTATTGATCAATCATTATATTGATATGCAGCTTGTGTGTTTAGTAGGGACCTATTGTTATAATGTACGATTTGTGATAACTTCGTAAATAAAGTTAATAAAATGAATTTAAATTATGTTATAGAATGGTTAGTTCTAGTCTTTGATTCTGACTCTTTTTCCAGCGGAAGAAAGACTTTTTACTTCATAAAAGTTGCATTGATACAGATTTTTAAGCTTTAATATTTGTATTGCAAATATTTCATATTTGTGTTCCATAAAAATAAATCTGACAATGTTATTGCAAACCATTGTAATATGCACATTTGCAATATTTCAATATATTGTTTAAAATATCATATAATCCTAGACTTCCATGTCTATGAATGTGTCTAGTGTTGACTGCCTCTTTTCCAGTTGCCGTACATGAAAATTGTGTTTTCTTTCCCTCCTGCTGCAGTCGTGGGATGCTATGACAGGACATAATTAGCACTTGCTCCATATATGGAGACCGTTCTATTGTTGACTTTTATCTGCCCGGCTGATGGTTGGATCCCGGACGACCCGCGGAGCTCCGAGAGGAAGACGCTTCAGAGACGACATGCCAGCCTGTGCGCGGGTGCTGTAAATCACAGCCGGAGTCTGATAAAGCTAATTAAGTATTAGCACGTTGATAATGAACTCCAGGGAGAGCGGGCGGAGGTTGGGGGTCTGAAGTGCGCAGGGTTTGGCAGCGGGAACCTTAGAAAGGGGCCGTCGCTGCTACTGTAGCCTGACGAGAATGTGGAAATAAAGTTTATATTCAGAAGACCTTTTGCTTGTTTCTGTCTTTTATGTGTAATTCTGGTATTCTCTATGGCAAAAACCGGCTCCTTTGTTTGCAACAGATGGCAAACGTTGTATTTAGATGCATGAAAGCCAACACGCTTTCTTGCGACATCCTCCTTTCCACTTTTCCACCTACAGCTTTCATGTTTTAAAATGCAGCATGTCTTTGTGCAGGGGTGTGATCAATCCCACAGGTGGGCTGAAGGGGGGCAGGACGGCCCCTCTGCAGTGTGTGGCGATGGCCGAAGGTCACACCAAACCCGTCCTCTGCCTGGATGCCACGGACGAACTGCTTTTCACTGGCTCTAAAGGTATGCCACGCATCATTACACTCCGCTTACATCACACGGTGTGTGTCTGAACCTGTTACAAGAAAGCAATCGTGTACCCATAAGCACAAACACACGAGTCAATTTGATTTACCTGCACTTATTGCTGGAAGGTCAGACTCTCTGAATGCTTTATTGAGCTGTGCAGCCCACCGCTGTCAATAAGAGACGCGTGCGGCGGATCTACGAAGATACATACTTCTTATGTTATTACTTGCAAAGCTGCAATTGCTAGTTTGTGATCTGCTAGTGTTGTTTTACATTAGGGAAGTAGAATCTTAAAACACGAATCGCATGTTTGTATTGGAGAGAGTTTTGTGTAAACGGTAAAACACTGCAAATAATAAAATGCAACTGTTCTATCTGCATACAATTATGTTTACTAAATAAAGGCAGCAGGAAATGCTTTCACCAAAGGTTCTTATCCATATTGATAGCTCAGATGTCAGTATTTGGTGGTTTAAATACCCATGTGAGGTCTCTCCTAGGGTCTTTAAAGTATTTTTTATGTTTAAATCATGATTTTTCATAGTCAGGTAAAGTGGAGTTTTCAGAATTGTCACATCTGTTACAGTCCATATTCCTCATAAAGTTAAATGACCATTTTATATTCTTTGAAGAGTCATCTCTTTTCCATTTGCTGAGGTTTATTGTTTGGTTTGTGCATTTTAATTGACAGAAATCCTACAAAGTGTCTTGCTTTTAGAAACGTGTTCTTTTTTGTTATATTTTTTTAATAGATAACTCATGCATAGACTGATATTTTATGTATGGACTGTGAAAATGTTACATCCGTAACGCTGGAATTGCTCATATGTTGTTTTGTAGATCGCACCTGTAAGATGTGGAACTTGGTAACTGGGCAGGAAATCGTGACTCTGAGGGGACATCCAAACAATGTAGTGTCCGTCAAATACTGCCGTAACTCCTGCTTGGTCTTCACGGTTTCAACCTCGTATATCAAAGTGTGGGACATTCGCGACTCCGCCAAGTGTGTCCGGACATTCACGTGGGTGTCATCTTATGCTTGAAATTAAGCAAAGAAAATTTCATATCTACTACGTGAACAAAAATGTCATTTTTTCCCGACCTGTGTTCAGGTCATCAGGTCAGGTCGTCTCGGGCGACGCCTGTGCTGGTACAACCACCCGCACCATTACTACAGCCCAGGGCGAGTACCAGATCAACCAGATCGCCCTCAATCCCTCTGGATCTGTCCTGTACGCCGCTGCGGGGAACACCGTCCGTACCTGGGACCTCAACAGGTGAGACGTTCATCCCTTAACTCCAGTTCACAGATCTCTGAAGAGAAGGAAAAACAAGTATTAGCATTTATTGATTAAATAAAAGACCCGACGGGCAGGTGGGTTGTAAAGGCTTGTTTTTTCTGTTGTTATGTCACCATTTACAATTTCTCTGAAAACAGTACAGCATATGAGGCTTTTATCGTATTTTTTGACAAATATCTTGTTTTTAGTCAATTTAGAATAAAGTCGACCTTTTCAAAAACTCAATAGGGCATTTATCGCCACAGGGAAGATAATTACTCGTCTAACCATTACATAAGATCTGTAAACACACAAACCGTCCATTTTTGGTTACAGTTGACTGATTATTTGACTTTGTGTGCAGAATGCAGGCCACAGGGAAACTGACGGGACATATCGGATCGGTCATGTGTCTTACGGTGGGTTATTCTGGTGGGGGAAAGGACCAGGTGATCACTGGATCTAAAGATCATTATGTGAAGGTACCGTTTATTTACTTTGGCTGTTCTTTTATGAAACGAACACCATCTCTCATATATTTGATATACTAACGAATCAAATCTTTGCCAATTTTTCAAAAACTCTCTTTGGGAGGATTTAGTGTATGCAAAGATGCAAGAACACCCATGTTGTGTTTGATTCAATGCAGATATTTGATGTGGCGGAGGGTGCCCAGGGAAACATTGGACCGGCTCATAACTTTGAGCCCCCTCATTATGATGGGATCGAGTGCCTTGCCGTTCACGGTGACATCCTGTTCAGCGGTTCCCGTGACAACGGCGTTAAGAAATGGGATTTGGGTCAGCAGGAACTGATTCAGGTAGTAATTATGATTTGTAGTAAATGAATGTGTATACATAGAGTACCAGGCAAAAGTTAAGATGCATTTTGAAAAATGTTTCTCATAATCTTAAAAATCGTTTAATCTAAAGGTGTATATTTTAATGTTTGAAATGACTTTTGTCAGAAATATAATTGTGCCCATATATTGGGGCACATTTCTTTCATTAGAAAACAACAATTTTATTTTAAAAATATTTTTGAAATTGATTACTTGGAGCAATAATGAATTAAAATCAGTCCAGCAAATGTCTTCAGTGCTGTTTGAAAGCTTCCCATGTTGAGACCTCAAGAAGCCGGATGATAAAATGAGTACAATTTTACAAATTCAAGATGAAGTTTGACTACTTTTGATGATCAAATATGTGTGTTCATTTATTTTGGATGCTTTTAGTCACAACATAATTCCCACAGTTACAATTGTGTTATTTCATGGTTTTGAAGAGTTTACTATTCAAGTTTAAGATGTAAAAATATAATTGACTGATAAATACGTATATCGCTTTCTATGAGTTCTCCCATGCTGTATAAAGCCACTTTATATAGTTGCACTTATAAAACAATGAACTATAGATACAGAAGTAAAATGGAGGTTTTATTTCTTGAAAAATGATTTGAAAGAACAAACTAGAAAAACTTATTTCATCTGAAGAAAAAGAGTCACTATTAACCTGTACGTGCATTAGATGTGTAAAATGTATTGAGGATACATGACGGCGACAAAATTAAATACATTATCCAAAAGCAAATCCACATACATAAGTATATAAAGATACAATACCCACCATTATTCTATTGTTCCTGCGGTTGGCTTCATTTGTCCGTGTCTGTTGACGTCATCACAGTCTGACAGCTGAGAAAGCTATTAGTTATAAGTGAGATTTAAAAGCTTTCTCCAGATATAAGCCCTTCATCCATTGATTATATTAGACAAGAACACGTACCAAAGTTCCCATCAACCGAAGCAAAAAGGTCAGAATAATAGAAGATTATATTAAGGCGACGTTTGAAAATGGCTTTTACAAAGAAGAGCCTTCCACCAGTCAAGAGATTTGTGAATTATGTATATCAAGGTTAAGTTTGGTCACGTTGACAAATTCAGCAGATCAAAACGTTACGTACGTGAAAATTCACACTCCAGATGTCTTTATTGATCTGTAAATATTTGCAGTTTTCTGTACTATCTCTAGTTTGCTGTAAAACGGGGCATATCTTTGGAGAGATATGGTCCCATTGATATCCATTGTTTTCCATTAAGCAAATGTATGCAGTTTCTCTACGCACACACATTAAATTGGTCCACAGCTGTAATAGCGTTTTTCAACTGATTGACAGCATGCGCTGTTCCCCCGCTTTCCAGTGCAGCAGCGCTCGAGTCCCATTGTAGTTAACATTGTTTAAGCGGTGTGTTTATCTAAGCTCACACGACTGGATAAATTTGCCAAGATAAAGTGCTCTGCTTTCTCTCTTTTATGAGAATTTCCTCTGATTCCCCACAGGTCTGTTGGAGGAATTAGTCATATCTGGGTTTAGAAAAGAGAAATGCATGATGGTCACACACAGACCATCAGAATACTGTTATTTTGTATTTATTTATTTATATGCCTCGTTCATTGAAGATGTTTGTAAGGCGGTGCATTCCGTGGCACGCTTCGCTATTGTTATTGCTCATGCGTGAGGTTTGTTTAAATCCTTTAGTGTCATGAATGATACCTAAATCACAAGACTGAGAAGATTTTATTGTCCTCGCTCAATGCTAGCGCTTGCAGCCGTCCAATCACAGTGCAGGAGGGGCGGGACAATCAGCAGATTCTACTTAAACAACTGTATTTCTTTTTGCAAATATTCGTTGGTTTTCGCCAAATGGTATTTCCGGACAAACGCAATATTAATATTTGTTGATTAACCTGATAACTGTTACTGCACATATTGAGCATACACATGAAAATGCATGATTCACATTTTTATTTGATTATTTATACTATTTATTTTGATTATTATTTATTTTAAATGATGTATTTTTTTATTTATTTAACATTAACATTTTTATCATAACATTTTGATTATTTTTTGTATTTAATAAATAACATTCCAATTAACGTTTCTATTTTTTTTGTTTATTGTCATTAAAATTTGTCAAATATTTATTCATTTCATCAATATATAGTTTTTAGCCGCTCTGTTGGACACACGCCCTTACTTTCGCCAAACGCAACACGCTCACCAGATTTGTTTTGTAGTCATTCTGTTTCTCATATTAAAAACAATGTCCATCCCCACAGCAAATCCCCAACGCCCACAAGGACTGGGTGTGCGCCCTGGCGTTCGTTCCCGGTCGACCCATGCTCCTCAGCGCCTGCAGGGCGGGAATGCTCAAGGTGTGGAACGTGGATAACTTCACCCCCATCGGAGAGATCAAAGGCCATGACAGTCCTATTAATGCCATCTGCACCAACTCCAAACAGATCTTCACTGCCTCCAGGTATGTGCATCACATCACGACTAAAAGGCAGACATTGAGATGCTTTGGGAAAACAAGATGCAGAAGAGAAATTTTAAATATGATAATGAAAATCTTGCAGGTTATTTACGACACTCCAAAAGGTCTGAAGTAGGTCGTCGGCTGCAAGTCTGTTGTGACTCGTGTGTCTATTTCTGCCTCTTTTCTTCAGTCTCTTCTCTCCTGTGATGTCTTTTTCCAGACTACTTAGATATGTTCAATCAGACTAATATGTTTTTAAGACCTACTTTTGTGTCATTTTGAGCTGCTTGTTTGTAGAACAGATGGCTTGGGTAGGGGATTCTGGGATTGTTTGACTGTTTTTTGTTAATGTGCTTCTAACAAAGCTCTCCTGATCCTTCATCTCTTTTCATCTCTCCTCCTCTCTCACTCCTTTCCTTCCTGCTCCGGGTCTTCGTAACTGCAGTGACTGTCGGGTGAAGTTATGGAGTTATGTCCCCGGGCTCACGCCCTGTCTGCCCCGTCGTGTCTTGGCCATCAAGGGCCGGGCCACCAGCCTCCCCTGAGCCTAATACCTCCCGCCTCTGATTCCCTCTGGTACTGTCCTTTCTCTCTTTCTGTACCGGTCTTAACTTTGTAATACCTGTTTGAGTGAATTTTACCTTTTCCTTTTTTCCTCACCCAACACCTTTGTATCAGAAGTACCACAAAGTGCATATTTAAGTGGTGACATCTGTTTCAGATGTACCTTCACACCAAAAAATCCTCTACATAATGCATTTTAGAGACAAAAATCGCCAAAGTCACCAGTTCTGATCTATTTTACAACAAGACTATATAATTTGAATTTATATAATGCGAATCATACAAAAATGTTATTTTATGTTGTAAATATATTAGAATAAATGAAAACATACAATTCATATACAATACTAATACAATACAAGTCTAATACGACTGTTTACCAGAACAAGGTTTAATGTCCAAAAAACCCCCACATAACTGAATAATTTGAAATACTATAGCAATTATAAATTCTCTCTCTCTCTCTCTCTCTCTCTCTCTCTCTCTCTGCTCTCTCTCTTCTCTCTCTCTCTCTCTCGCTCTCTCTCTCTCTCTCTCTCTCTCTCTCTCTCTTCTCTCTCTCTCTTCTCTCTCTCTCTCTGTCTGTTTCTCTGTCTGTCTCTCTCTCTCTCTCTCTCTCTCTCTCTCTCTCTCTCTCTCTCTCTCTCTCTCTCTCTCTCTCTCTCTCTCTCTCTCTCTCTCTCTCTCTCTCTCTCTCTCTCTCTCGCCTCCTCGCTCTCTCTCTCTCTCTCTCTCTCTCTCTCTCTCTGGCTCTCTCTCTCACTCTGTCTCCTCTCTCTCTCTCCCCTCCCTCCTCGCTCTCCCTCGCTCTCTCCCTCGCTTCCTCCCTGCTACCTCCCTCGCTCGGCTCCCTCAGCCTCTCTCTCCTCGCTCTCTCCTCGCTCTCCTCTCCTCTCTCGCCTCCCTCTCTCTCTCTCTCTCTCTCTCTCTCTCTCTCTCTCTCTCTCTCTCTCTCTCTCTCTCTCTCTCTCTCTCTCTCTCTCCCTCTGGCCTGAAACTCACAGTAATTAGACACTAAACTCTGAGCATCATTTTTTCGCACCAAGATTGGAGTCTTCTCATAAGACTAAGAGAAACCTATTGCAGCTGTAATTGTGCTCTGTGCCAGTGGCATAAATCCTTATAATTGGTTGTAGTTAAGGTCCAGATACCACAAGATACATTCTGCATCACTACCCTTTGAGACCCAATGGCCTTTCCCCATATCTACTTCAATAATATTGTTTTAACTGGTCATATATAACCATTAAGCACTTCTCCACCAAGGGCCTTTTAGCAAAACATAGCAAGTTTTGTAAAGACATTTGTCTTACCTCACTGCTGAGTTGTTTTAAGCATAAACTTCAATTGCCTCATTTTGCCAGTGCTGAAAAAAATAAACTTAATTCACAATTTTAATGTTGCAATCCGTAACTTTTGCCTCAGTCGTCAGCTCTGTTCGAAACATAAAATTGCAGGTTAATTTTCGTACTCATCTTTACGTGGCCTAAAGTCAAAATTCCACATTTTACATTTCCTGTAAATTTATACCCGCATTTTCAGCATGTGTATGCTTAATATGTGCAGTGGCAGACTGTCTCAATTAAACACATTTGACAAAGTTTCATTTCCAGAAATCCACAGTTTTTCTTTCTAATTAACACTGAAAATTGCCAAAAATCCACACATCTCATCCGGGCCCACTAATGACTCATTTATTGGTGTCGTGCAGCGATATAAATCTCATCTCTTTCATCAGAGATACAGCGAGACGCAAGCACGAGGGTCTTAAGGCTGGTTCACACAGCAGGGTTTTGATTTTTATTTGGGATAAAAGGTGCATCCGGTAATTGGTGAGAGAAGCTTCTCTTTGTGAACTCTTGGTTTTGATGTCTGCGCCATCTCCTCAGTGTGAGGAGCTACAACGACTGTGTCTGAAGATTCACATAACCGAGCGTCTCTGTCTTTCTGATTATCGGCCTTGTGCTTCTCCTCCACCTCTCATTTTATCTTTTGCTTTTTTGTCTTCACAGTGATATGACAGTGAAGATCTGGCATCCGAAGATGGGAAAGCGAAGGTGATGATCCTCCATGTGAAACCATTGTTCATTGTCGGGGTCGAAGTCCACGTTTTAGCGTGATGCTGTAGTAGCTGTGGCAGGAAGTGTGCACCTGCGCTTCCTGTCTAATAAAACATGTCTTTGTGATGACATCATCGCTAGCTGCTGATATCTTTTCTACATATTTATCCAGACAAGGACACAGAAAAATCCAAGAAGAAGGAAGACCACTTTAAGTTCCTCAAGAGCCATATGATTTTTAATTCTTTGACTTTTGGTTAGTAACTAAACCACTTCCAGTAATTATCCAGAACATTCCACGATGACTCTGAGCAGATACAGCGTTCCCAATCCCATTTCCAAAACACGTTGTGCAATAGTGTCAACTTGCACTTATTTTAATGCCCATGTGAGCTTTCTCTGGACATTTCAAATGAGTAGCGTTTCTACAGTTTCCGTCAAGCTTCTTTAGTTATTAAGCTCATCTTCGTCTGTGTTTTCTGTACCTCAGGTTTAATTAGGGGGTCTAAAACTTTTACTGATTCAAGGATTTTGCTCATGACAGAATCCCAGCTTTATTATCTTTTAGAAGTTTGAACAGAGGTCTCAGAAGTGTAAGCAGTATTAAGAGTCTGCTGAGTGGACATTCTGAAAGTGTAATAAGCTCATCTCATCTGGGGACGGAGTTTAGTGACATGGGCGAGATGTTCTTCCTAAGCGTGCAGAATTAGGTGCTGTCTCAGGTTTAAGCATCTGATCTTGAGGAAGTGATGCCAGTATATGAAGCTAGATTTCATATAGCTGGACATTGTTGTTGGTCATTTGGTCATTTCTATTAGGAGCTAACACGTGTTAAGATTTGTAATAAACATACTAAAAAGAACATCAGCTGTACAAGAATAACCTTCAAAAATATCAAACGTGCAGACATGGATGTATTTAAATGTCTTTCACAAGCATCTGCTGAAAACCGCAGTTTTAAAGTAGGTCAAAATATGAACCTCCTTTTCTTACTCTCTGTTAAATGAAACGGGAATCCGCCTCCTCTGCGTTGAGGAATATGGCATGCCTGATGGGGAATGTGGGCGTTGGCAAGCTTGTCTTGGTAGAACACACGCAACTTTGTTTATTTTTATGGCATCAATCTTGCCGCGCTGAGCGTCGCTCCCGTCCCAAGCTTTCCGTGATTTACGATCTGTTGTAATGAAACATATCTATCACGCTTATCTGACATCCTTTTCTGGTGGCCCCTGGCAATTCGCTTCCTTACGCTGCAGCAAAAAGGAAACTCTTATTTCCCAGTGACGGGGATGCGGTTTATCTGAAGAACGACCCACGGTACAGATCTACACGTCTAGTTAGAAGCATTGTGGGATTCCCGAGCTGTGTCGCGATACCGAAAGGATCTTCTTTGATGTGTTGCAAAGGTGTTTTATTTTTTGTCAAATGCATTGTGATACTGCTATCAGTAACTTATTGCGATGGTGCGACGGATCAGAAATGCGATCTGTTCCAATCCAGTGCAGAATTTAGATCCAATCCTGATCAAATGCACCTTTTGACGCAGGATCGGACACCACTTTACTAGTCGTAACCATTTTAATACGCAAATCTGTGTGCTGTAGCTATTTGCATACTGTAAAGCTCATATACATTCATACATATTTATGAGACACAAGTATGCAGTAGGGGATTCCTTACCTTGTAGGTTAATCGATTCCTGTCAAAGGATTGCAGCTTTTGCATTTGTACATTTCTTAATTTGGCAGTAGACTATGTCCTGTGTCCTCATTAAAACAGTATTTCATCCTCATTACGCTGTATATGGGTTTACAGTAGAACCATTACAGTATATACGCTTTAGGCCTAAATGACCCTTTTTTTTGCTTGTCAGCTGCGAATGAATAATATGCTCATAAAACAGAATTTGGATGTTTTTTACAAAGTTCCAGACTTGGGGATAAAGCCAAATTTATTAAATAATAATCAGAGCCTTTTACTTCAAAGAACCTTTGTTTTTTTCTAAACTGTGAGAAACATGCTGCTACCATCGTGCATCTCTTTGTAACGCTTCAGCGTTTCTGGCTTTTGAAAGAGATCAGATGAAATATACAGCGTGAAAGACTCGTTGCCAAAGTTTGGTTTAAAGCATCACTTTATTGCACATTTCTTTACGTACAACATTTTCACTGGATTAATAACTTTGCAATATTGTCAAAGAAACAAGCGAAATGCTCAAAGTTTCATACGAATACTGTTCTGTTACCTTTTCAATAAGTGCCCCTCATTAGTGAGATTCCAGAAGACTGTTTGTCTTTAACTCATTTCATTTTAGAAATGGAAAAGCGTTGATTTTGTAGTGTTTTTGGGGTATTTTTGTTGTATTTTTAAGGCTGTAATATTGGCTTGCAAATGACATTGGCTTGTTTCATGATATGTCGTCTACATTGGTCATTTCAAACTCTCTCTCTCTCTCTCACTCTCTCTCGCTCTCTCTCTCTCGCTCTCTCTCTCTCTCTCTCTCTCTCTCTCTCTCTCTCTGCTCTCTCTCTCTCTCTCTCTCTCTCTCTCTCTCTCTCTCTCTCTCTCTCTCTCTCTCTCTCTCTCTCTCTCTCTCTCTCTCTCTCTCTCTCTCTCTCTCTCTCTCTCTCTCTCTCTTCTCTCTCTCTCTCTCTCTCTCTCTCTCTCTCTCTCTCTCTCTCTCTCTCTCTGTCTCTCTCGCTCCTCACTCTTGCTCTCTAGCATTTCCTGGTGCTCAGCTCAATGACCAATCTTTAGCAGTCTTAACTTTAAATGTATCTAAAGCTTTTGGGGTTTATCTTCCCTATGCCTCTCAGTCTCTCTCTAGCTGTAGTTCACTGGTACATTTAGTCAGAGCTTAGTCGTGGCTTTAAGGTATAATTTATATTTCCTATTCTAGGTCAGTGCTGCATGCTACTGACATGCTGTCTAAGCTTTTCATCTGTATATAGTCATAAAAGGAAGCTTATCTGTACAGGGGAGATTGTTGATACCTGTCTTTAGAAGACCACTGACATAACATGGTGCGTGGTATTTATGTGGCAAACTAAGGTACTAATCACTATTTTGTTATAAGTGTAGCGATTGAACCCTAACCTGCGGCTTTGCCCCTGCAAATCTAAAGGTAATGAGCTTTTCGTTGCCAGTTTAACTTTCCTGCTGCCTTATGCCCTCTCTCTCCCAGCCTGAACCGCAGGGCCACACTGCAATACGCCTTAAGCCTTACATCTTTTGTAGAGCCGTACACTCCTTTCAGTGTGTGCAACATCATGCCGCTGAGAAATGCTGCTTTCCAACGCCTTATGCATATTTAAAAGAAAACGGGGTGCTTTCTAGTTACCTGGCAACCCAGGTATGCAATTAATGCACAAATTAGAAAAGATATTGAAGTAATGGAAAAAAGGCTGAATTTAAAGGCTTTGACAAAACAGTCAGTCAACAGGACCAGCAGCGCTGTCGAGCCGTTCAGCTGCTCGAGTCGATGTAAAACTGCTGACTTAAGCTTAGCAGATGTTTTTTTGACCTCCAGGAGCAGGTGAAGGCAGGTGGTGAGAGATTGGAAAACACAGTGGGCGTACCAACAAGGTTACAGGTGCCTTTTATTGCATACTGTAGACTCCTCCCAAGCATTGTAAATGTTTGTACAGATCATCTTTTCTACTGCATGTGACCAAACTTGATGTAAAATATCTGACTGTAAATATTGTACAGGTTTTATTTATGATGTTCAAGCATTCCTCCAGAAAAATAAATACAAAATAAATAAAAAAACATGTTGTATTTGCTTGTATTCATTTGTATGTATATTATATGTATATTTAAAGTACATTTTCTTGTATGTGTCCATACGAGGAGCTGATTCTGTATCCTGTTCCTGTTTTTTTTTTCTGTGTCAGAATTACAGTTCCCTCCCATCTCCCGTCTGTGATGACTGTAGATACGGTCTATCCACACAGAATCACTGACTCATTAGTAACTCGCAAGCAATTGTAAGGCAACACACACAGACACACGTTTTATGGGGTCTTTCCATAGACATAATGACATTTATACTGTACAAACTGTATCTTGTGTCAGAAAAACATGACCACATCACTTTTATTTACACTAAAAACAATAGAAAAGCGTTTTAGAAAATCAAGAAATCATTTTGTATTAAAATATAGAATGTGTTTAGGGCACAATTTCATTTTTAATTGAATTAGATACTACCTAAATATGTAAATATTTACTAATTTATGTATATAAAATGTTGTATTTTTGGAAATTGTACTGATAAGGGTTGCTTAATTATCATAAAAAAGTCCCAATATAAAAATTATTGAATAGGTTAATGCAATAGCAAACTATAATATGTTATAATTGTTGGGGTGAAATATGGACATAATCTTAACAGGTTTCAGAGATGATACAAATGAAAGACCCTTGAGGGATATTTGAGGAAGCATTATTCCTCATAGAAACTGTGATATTTTCCTGACTAATGGTGACAAAAGACCTTAAATGTGACTTTTTTAGCTGGTATTGATCAATCTTTCTTTTTTCTGTCGGATGACTCCAAAAAGGCAGAAAGTTTAGGCTTGCAAAAGCACTTTGTGATAAATGGCAAAAAATGTATTTGTAACAGCTTTGTATTGACTGTGAGACTCGGCTGAATTGCTTCAGCCCCTGATGCTTTCACAGAGCGAGATGGAGCTTTCCGGAAAGACCGGTTTGATTTAAACAGCACTCGTATATCTTTCTTCCATGTGTAAATGGTCGTCATTAACTAGCGTGGGTGTGCTTGTCATCCTTTACTCAGGAGGACTGTGGGGACTGTGATGGACGAGTGACATCAACGTGTTATTGTGACGATACTGCCATACTCTGTCAGACCATCTTTCTCTATTTGATTTAATCTTCAGTTTAAAGGAATAGTTCACCCTAATGTTATTCCAAACTGAGTTGAAAAACTGTGTTGATCCGCTTGAAGAAAACTTACAATGGAAGCGAATGGAGACTGGAGGGGTGACGAGAACCAAAATGAAAAACACACCATAAAAGTGGTCCTTAAAACCTTAAATATTCAGAGTGTTTTTTTCTCTAAAAATCTTGGTCTCAATAGATGGATACAAATGACTTTTTTATCATTTTAGACCTAAACAGTCCTGAGTCCCCATTCACTTTCCTGTAATAAAAGTAGGACTATAAGACTATTGGACTTTGAAGCAAATGCTTAATATGCTTCGAAGGAGATGTTACACAAGCAGTCGGACATTAGCACAAACCTTTCATTCATCTCTGCGTATCTTGCCGAGGCACATCTGCTGGTTTTTGGCGGTGCCGCCCCTTTGGCCCCGCTGCTGAACCCCTCGAGCGGCGTCAGTCTTTGCTCCCCGTGCTCTCGTGGAGTCTGCTGAGGGGTGATAATGAGAGATAGTGTGGGAGAGATGGAGGACTGTGCCGTGGCTGCTCTGTGATCAGTGGGTGTGGAGAGGCCGGGGCTCATTGAGCACACCGCAGGAGGGGCCGTTTTCTCTGCTCTGCACTCGGCTGTGTGCACGCTGATGACCTGCTTTTACTCTGTTTACAAGAGACTTCGTTATCCAAAACAAGCTGGAGGCTATAGGAGAGAAAATTCGGTTTAAGTGTTCCAGAAGTGAGAGGGGAAGGGAAACGAAATTTTAAGAGAGGTGTGGGGTTTAGGTTTGCATAAAAACATCTACAGTATTAAGGTGGAGCAGTGGTTTGAGACCAGTGGGTCATGAACGGTTTGCTCTGTAATGCTTGGAGAAAAACATTTTTCAGCATGTCTGTTTATCTCAATGGTGGTTTCATTGGAGTGCTTTAATTTAATCTAAATTTTAAGTTTCTTTGTATTTGTCAATGTTTTTTTTTAGCCAGATGTTGTAGTTTTAATGTACCAGCAGGGGTCAAACTTTGCTGACTTGGTTGGGAAAAATAACATAAGCACTTTCTACATTCACCTGCGGAATGCTGACAGTTAACAGGTTGTTATTTCAGTATTCACTTTAATATTTCATAGTTGAATTCTAATCTAATCATGACAAACTATATATTGATGGAAAGGTTTAAGACTCAAGAATAAATATAAATAAACACAAAATTAATAGAAAAAATAATAAAACAAAATAATGTTATCAAAAATGAATGTTGAAATAAGAACAAATTAATGTTTGAATAAAAATATTATTATTTTATTTAAATATCTAAATATCTAATATCGTATCTAAAAAAATTGTAGTTTAGTGCATTTGGATGTGAACGCTCAATATGTGCAGTGACAGTTATCAGGTTCAAAAGTCCAGTCCAAGCTTTTGCAATCACATCCAGATACCAGCTATATAATACAATGAATGCATGTAAAATGACTATAATTTATAAATAACAATATTCAAATGAATCAAAAAACTAAAATGTTGTTGATATCAAACAACATTTGTTCATCAGACTGCAATGTGAAAAACTATTAAAGCCTGTAAGGTCAAAGAAAATTAGAGCTCTTTTATGATTCATGAACTCTATGTTTATGATTTAAATGGTTTAGGCTGACCACATTGTCCTCTATGCAATGGCTGCTTTAACAAAACTATCAATTGTGCTATTTTGGCTATTGCATGTTTATGCAGAATGAGAAGAAGAGAATAAATGCTGTGCAATGGGTAATAAAAGTTTTCTTTCCCATAGATCTAAAACTGAAGTTTATTGTGCCAGGATGCCAAAACTGCTGTGAATGGGATGGTCTCTACCCCCATCCACCTCCATCTAAACCTCACTGCCCATATGGACGGCCCCTTTAAAGAGAATAATTCCAACTGCAATATATGTATAATCCAATTTATGCTTTTAATTCAATTTACAATCCCAAGCAGATCAGACTAATCTTGTTATTACTGGCACATTCCAAGATTCATAGACAAAAAAAAGCATCAGTATATTCATGCTCCAACAACCTATGGAGTATAAAGGTGATATATTGTGTACTGTATATACAGTAAACATATATTTAGTTACATATTTACATTATATATAAAACATTTGCAGTTGAAATTGCAACTACATTGTAAAAGTGGCATTTAACAATTCAGTGGTTTCATTAATCCACGACTTCTTTCTGTATGTCCTTATGATGAGATTCTCCTTTTCAGATTTCTGTAGAGCAAAGGTTGAGCTTCACCGCTAAAGAACCTGGAACGTCCAAGTACTGAACACGATTTTCTGACACATTACTGAGAAGAATAACGCCTTTTCTTTGGAGAAAATTAGCCATCCATCCTCTTCACAAAAAAAGTACAACGATCTCATAGGACGTTTTTAAGATCCGGCACTTGCTTTCACATTGCACTTCATTCCCTCCCACGCAAAGCTGTTGTTTGAAGTCTTTTTACAGTCTTGATTAAAAGTCTCTTAATTAGTCTTTCTCTTCTTCTTCTTTTTATCTTTATCCTCCTGCTGTCCAGTTAATGGCTCTTTCCAGGGCAAGAAGTTGTAGGAAACTAATGCAGAAATCAAGTACGTGGCCATCCCGGTGTATCCACCTATAATCAAGCACAGCGGCTGGATCACTACAAACAGGCAGAACACGTTGACCGAAGCGCTGTCGGGCAGCTCCACGCGGGCCTCCTTGCTGGCCTGAAACACGGCGAAAAAATAAATCAGCGCCACAGCTGGGTAAAACGCTAGATCCACCATGGTTGCCGACAAGAGGGTTCTCACAAACAAACGTGTCACGGCAGACCGAGCTCGGGAATGCAACCATGCCACTTCCTGTGACCTTTCATCTAGCATCCAAGTAAAACATTACCTTCTTGCTGAGATAACGCGCACAAGCGTGTTATCAAAGAGTGAAGTACGAGCTCCTCACCCAGCGTCGGGCGGCACCCAAAGAGTGACCTTTACTCCCTAATGGAGTTTAAGAGTGAGCCAGCAGCCGCCTGCAGGGATGCTAGTATTAGCATCAAATACATGAAAGGATACAGACCCCAGCCATCCGACACATGCTTGGATTAGTCTAGAGAGCTGTGCCTGGCAGAGATTAGGCCACAAGAACGGACTCCTTTGAAAAAGTCCTCTACCACCTTCATTCTGTACCAGGAACTGGTGGAAAGGGAAAAAATGCAAAAACGGCTCTCTGTTGTGGATATGTAATTTATTCATGAGCGCTTGGCAGACTTTGACAGCAGCTGACGGGCTTTTGAACACCTGTAAGCTGTTATCACTGTTAGATTGTTGTCTTAGGCTCCTATTTAAAAGATGGCAATACAATAGATATGATGTCACACAAATACGGGCTTCGGCACCGAGCAGGATGGGGAAGTACACGCCTGTCTGTATTTGACCCCTGGACCTTTTCACACCCGTATTAATCATCTTATCAAGACATTGCGAGGGTCTTCATTTGGACCTAACCCCCTTCAATTCACTGCGTTTAATTGCACTCGGCACGGTCCTATTTCTGTCCCCTTTGACGCAATGTGAGAGAAACACAGTAATTAAAGCCCCGAAATCACAGTGAATGATGCTGTTTGGCTGACATTATGGAAAACATTCTTTTTTTCTTCTCTTTGTTCTTTGTGGCAGCCTGGTCTTCCCATCTGGTGCATTTACTGCTCCTGGTTATCGGGCCAGAGATCCAATTTTGCGTTTCTATCTCACCCTGGCATCTCCGTCAGGTCACCTATGGTAGCGATTTCATTGGCAGTGGGTAGTAATTAGTCGTTGTCAAGGGTCAGAGTTGAACATAGGCACTGATCTTCCCCAAGGCACCACATGAGGCTCAATTAGACCTAAAAGCCCCCCCTCCATGTTCTTCTTCATCTGGTGAACAAAACAACCAGCCCCTCATCAGGAACACATCTGCATATCTTTGTATCCACCCACATGCCCATCCAGATGCCCACATGCTTTGTCGTGGCCTTTAAAGTAATGACTCACTGTGGAGGGGGATCGGGGTGTGGGAAAATGTGCTTTGGCTCTTCATGCCAGCACTTCCATACCCATTGATCTCCAAAGTGGCGCCTGCCTCTCCCCCAGCAGCTTAGACCATTCTACTTAAGTCGTCCAAGGAAAAAGGGATGAAAACAATCGCTTTGCTTTTAATAGACTAAACTATGAGGAGCAGGAACAACACAGAACTTTTTGTGAATTCACTGCATTAGCCTCATATCCGGTCTGTGTACTTGTGCTTCTTGAAAATGTTTTTTTTTGGCTTTTAAAAATGGTACAGTAGAAACTAACATTGCTTTTTTTGTAATAAAAAAGGCATTAGATGATGCTTTCTTACAATTCCCAATAGGAAGAGATTAGCTACATCATTAATACTGGTACAGTTATTTTATTCAACAAAGACTTGGACTGGAAAGATGTAGGTTAATATGCAACAGGAAAGTGTTTGCAAATAATAATTGCATTTTATTCTACACTATGTACATGTACTGTACAGTGTACTTGCATTGTATTTTACCCAACAAAATACTTATTTTTATTTATTATTGTTGGGTTAATGCACAGATTACTTAAGTAATCAATTACTGTATTTAAATAACATTTGCCCTGAAAAGGTAAAGTAATGAATTTTAATTTAAGGTCATTTACTCATGACGTACTTGCATTACTGTACATACAGTGTAAACTTTCCCTACACTTTCCTTAACTACATACAGTCCTGTATAAAACAATATTACATTTAAAATCTATATTTATGCGAGTTTATGTAAAAATAAGTTGCAAAGCATTAGAAATGAGTTTATTTGTCAAAATTCATATGAAAATGTATGTATTGAAAAGTGTATGATTTACAGCTTGTTATAGCTAAAGTTTAGTTAGTTTGAAAAGAGTTTCATTTTTATTGTCCATTCGCTAAAGGTTGATATGGCTTTAAAGATGTAAGAAGTAATGTGCCCAGATACCCAGATAATGGATGACTTTACACGAGGTTTTGAACTGTTATTCAGCATGGAAACACGCCTGTTTCTGAGGAGCTGTCCACGCGCGGTGGTGCTGAATTCATAGACTGTAGTCCTACGACGTAATTCAAGGACGCACATTCGCACAATAAACCCGTTCATATTCTTTCGACAAAATAAGTAGGGCTTTAATATTCATCTTGTTATACATCTTGTACATCTTGTTATTGACGTACACTCTAAAAAAATGGTGCTTCAGTGGTTCTTTGCTCGTAATCATAGGGGAACCACATTAAGTGCTATATAGCACCACTTTAAGTTCTATACAGCACCTTTTTTGGTGAAATAGAAGCGCTTTATAGCACCACTAGCATATAAAGAACCTGTTAAGCCCGTGTATGGTTCTTCAGTGGTTCCTCAATGGTTCTTTGGAGTGGTTAAGGTGCTATATGGAACCTACATAACACTATTTGAGGTGTTATATACCACTAAAAGTGGTTCCCCTATGATTACGATAAAGAACCACATTTAGTGCTATATAGAACCATTTTTTTAGAGTGTAGTGTGGAGTTATATTGACTCCTTAAACGCCAATGGATTATAATTACACCTAAAGCCAAAATAATATCGATAAATAAAGATGCAACATGAACAAGAGTGATGCATGCAAACAGCACGTACACCAGTGCTTCTAAAATACCAGTACTTTTATACGTGATTTTTATTTTAATTAAATTGCAGGTAATGTAATGTTTTATAAAAAGTATAGTTACTACTATAAAGTTTGAACGAATTTAAAGTCGACGAATGTGAGGTGTTTGGCAACGTAAACAGACTACAGTTTACTGGACTGTAGTATGTGAACTGTATTATTTGTCAGAGGAATTATTAGTGGTGATGATAATTAATTACATATTTAATATTTTATTGATGACTAGTGTTTTTTTGCATAATGCTCTGACATGACAGGTTAAAAGACTGTCTTCTCAAGCGTATTGTTTTATTATCTCGCATTAGAATGACGCGTTTGACACTTAGTGACAGAATTTCGATTCAGCTGTTATTTACATGCTGTTCAACACCCACCGCCTATATTTAGTGCATTGGTGAGAGCTGTAGTACGCATGGGCGTGTTGAAAATAGTATAGGGTAGGGCTGGAGTGCGCATGATGCTCTTTAACGCGCGCACATGTAGAGCACTTGATGTGCACGCTAGATTCATCTCTTTCGCTCTCTCTCTCTCTCTCTCTCTCTAGTGATGAACGGCAGCTGAGCACCCACCCACCGGCGTGATTCTTCACCACAGTTTCCAGCGACTTTCCCCCGACTTTGCACCCCGGTCAAGTTTCTTGAGTTGTAGTGTCGGCTCCTCATTAATACACTGGCCTTGTTAACTCCGGGTTGGTCCGAGCGGGACCGCGAAAGCGTCTGCGGGGCCAGGCTGCGCGAGCCGTGGAACTGCCCCGAGCCACGCGCGCTCATGGAGGGAGACATCATGGAAAAACTGGATGACATGGCTTCGGTCTATGAGTTCGACCCGTTAACAGGCAACATCCCCGCCACCAAAGTGGAGATCACAGTCTCTTGCAGGTAAGACGATTCATCTTCGGTTTGGCAGCTGCGCATCAGATAATGCGCATTTACTTACACGCGAGCTGTAATTTCTCATGCTTTTTTAAGTTCTCCAAAAACTTCAGCTCGTTTGTAATTTTGCACTGCTTAAATAGTACATTTAATATTGCATGTGATGATTCACATACAAAGCGTAATACTGAAAGATAACGTTATACATCTACAATCGATTTGTTAATATATCATTTGTGTTTAAAGTGATAATTTAGCATCATGGAGTGCTGCATTTGGAAGTTTTGCTCATGGGTGGGGACAGTTGCGACTGCATACAACCAATGTATGCATTAATAATAAATGATGCTTCCTGTTCAAAGTATTAAAACAATTGAATATTGCTTGCTTGAATACAGGCTAACACAATAATGATGACAAACATGCGGACGATCTGCATAAACAAGTGTTGCGACCCACACTTGCGCATTGGTTTTCTCAATGGAGCTCTCTTACGCTTACAAATACGCAATATTATGGATTTAATTATGCAAACGTGAAGTTTAATTGGATTTGTGAGTGTGCATGCGCGTTTATGTGTTGGGAACATATGTGATGCATACATAATGTGCTTTTGTTTGCATTGCTTTTACATTCATTATTTATTATGGGTTGATATTCACTACAGACTATACTGAAAAGAAGCTCAATGGATGTGTATTGTGTTGAGTAGTTGCTTTGTATGATCAGTTATATTATATGCACTGTTTTATATCAGTAGACTAGTGTTTCTACTTTAGTTGTTTTGATGCAAAATGCATTTTTTTTCATTTTACTCTGACCTTTCTTTAAGACGTGACATTTGCAGCCTTTATCATGAGCAATGTAGAGCAATAAAACTTCCTCCCAACCCCAAATCCCAGCATTTTACAAAATACTGTAAGAGAAACTTACACGACAGACCAGCTTTATAAAAGAAACTGCCCCGATTTACATTTTAGAAATTTGCCAGTTATTGATTGACCCACATGCATATTCATGAAATCAAGTGGCATGATTAAACTAGTAGTCCTGAATGTTCCAGTGAAGACGTTATTTAAAATGAATTCTGCATTCATGTGTACAATGCTGGTATAACATACCCGTTAGTTTCCTTAGAGGTGATTAATTGCATCTAAATGGAAGGGAATCTCTCTGGATATTTGAAGTTACTTTCAAGGAAGGGAAGAGAATAACACATTTGTACATTGAGATTTATGGCTGTCTGCACCTGTGGACCATTTATTTCTTTTCTCTCCACCCCTGCATTTATTTCTAACACATCATTAATAAATAGTGGACAGTATTGATTTGTAGCTCCCTTTGAGGATACACTGCGAGTCAACATACCAATGAATAATAAGTGTGAAATCCATTGGCGAAATTCCAGTGCGCTTGTTTTAAAAGTCGCAATACATCTCAACAGTAGCAGCATTTTTCTTAATATAGCAGGATTTTATGCAATACTTAAAAAAATTGTGTTTTTTTACAATTGATATTATTCTTTATTTGAGAAATAATCATATATTATATAACACTCATAGATACTGTTAATTACAGACAGATATGGGTTGTGGTGGAATTCAATTGTGGGTTTGGACGTGACTTCAGGCAGTGGAGCAAAACGTTGCGATTGATATTTTTCACCCATGAAGAAGTGAAAGACATACATGTGACACTATTGGAGTAGGACATTCATTTACCCTGGAGACTTGAATTGACATTCTTGTCACATATAGGGCTTTACTGAGAGCTGTTGTCATAGAGTGACAAACAAAGAGATCAGCAGATTAAATCTGTAATGGATTTCACCAAGTTTGCGTTCCGTTGTCCAGGCCTTTACATCTGACTGGTCTTCAGATGGTTATGTGTTTTGTAAGCTAAATGGAAGCACTATGGTTTGCAGCGTGTATCACGTGGAGGTCCCACTTGACTCTCTTTTATTATCAGTGAGATGTGATGGGGGTTTCTTTGGGCTAATAATGTTAGGTGGACACTAGCAATAGCTTTTCTTTTATGGATTAACTTGTTAGTGGAACGGCAATTGTTTCTGTTCATGCAACATTCATACCTTCACATTAAAAAATCATATATGCACTTCTTCTATAAATGTAAATATTAATATTCTTCATAATGTAACCCGCTGTTTGTCCAACATTACCAAATCTCTTATTATGGTGTTTAGCACTATGAGGCACTTTAAGATCATATCATACACTGTTTGTATTTTTATCTTTGCTTTTCTACCTACTATAACTAGTCATGTCCTGGGTTTAATCTAATCACAGCTATTCAATTATTCAGCAGCTTTGCGAAACTTGAAAGGGATGTTGGCGAAGATCAATCAAACTTGGGTTGATGTATTTATAGAATTGTGCTCTTGAGGTGTAAGCTGGGATGTTGTTTAGATGAGCTGTAGGGTGTACCCCTTGGTTTGTTCTTTTGTATCTGTAAAGTGCGAGTTTAAGCAATATTACGGTTCAAATCAATATAATGAGACTGATACATTTACCGTCAGAGACCCCAGAAGATGTATTACTTTTGCAAACGCACAAGCACTGCCAGTACAGTTCAATCCAGTACAGTTGAATATGCAAAGATTTCTCCCTGCTTTGATATTCTGCGTGTGTTGTGTGGGGCGTGATGAAAAGATGATGGATTGCTTCAAACAGCCAATCACAATATGGAGAATCCTTACTGTGAAATGTCAGCACGTACCTGGGGACGGATCTCTCAGACTCCGATCCCCCTCCTGCCCGCTCGTCAAACTACCCAGATATGGTGATTCACTGTTCTTCTCTGGCTTCTGGGGAAAATAAAAATTACAGCCTGTCTCTTCATGTAATTACTGTGATTTTGGAGCAATTACTGGTTCTCTCATTAAATCCCTGTCACAATGATAAGCCATCAAAAATCTGTCGGAGAAAAACCCTCATGACGCATTTTCTTCTGTTCCGGGTGTGCGAGATAAGAATGGGATTACTGTAGCTGGATAAAAAAGAAGCCAGATTACACCACACGCAGATCAAGACGTTTCAAGCGCTATCGACAATGGAGATGTCAAACATCTGTTTCCTTTATCGGGAGCGTTGATGTCACATCACCCCCGGGTGTGAGATCTGCTCCGGGTGTGCAAGAAAACACAGCCAAAACCAAACAGAACCAGCGGTACTGTACAAATTGTGAAATTTGTGTATCGTGTAAGTCACATTTCTTGGAAACCTACAACCTTGTAGGACACCATCTCACCTCGGTCTGCCATTCAGCAGAACTGCAAATGATCAGATTCCGATGCTGTGTTCTTGCATCTCACAGGACTTGATATTATTGAGCAATCCTTCACGCTCCCCTGAGAGTTTCATGAACTGTGGCTTTATTTTCTGCTACATTAAACGGTCTCGCTGCTGCTGGACAATGGCTCGAGTGGCATCGCTTGTGCTCCACTTCTCCCATTTGTAACCCCTAAAATCATCTTCGATTTGCGCTGCCCTCTGCTAAACACCACACAGAGTGGGCGGCTTTGAAACTCTTTCAGCAGTTAGTCTGATATATAGAGAAAGAATCTGAAGCAATAATACAGAGATTGTGTGTTTGAGGTGAGCAGTGTCGACAGTCTGCCCACATTCTGCTGTCGCTCTAATGAAAAACAACATATTCAGGAGACAATCTGCCATCGGTGTGCGGTCCACTGCAGCAACGAGGATGTAAACGAGAGAGAAGAGCGAGGGTACTGAAGGGCTTTCAGTTCACGCATGCAATTAATTCTTTATGTTTAACTCCATTCATATTTTCAACTCATTTATTCAGTTCGACACTAGAACCGCTTCATTTTGTTTTGTGCTATTTCATAAATTGCGACAAAAGTTAATTGAAATGTTGCACAGACAGATGCGAATGTCTCCAGATAAGCAGCCTTTTATTAATAAATGGATAATATAAAAAATAAAACCACATAAGGCATTTGAAAAGCTCATTTGAAATTGTTTTGCTTTTTGTAAAATGTAGTTATAATACAAGCTTAACAAATGTCACCCACAAGATATTGCCAAAAGTGGCAAACATCTCTAAACTTGTATATATATAACATTTAATTAGTGTAGTGTTAAAATAATTTAAAAATAATGTTAAAAATGATTAATTTAACATAAATATAACATTGCCTGTAAAAAATTGTGGAGACTTTTTTTTCATTTAATCACTGCAGATTTGCACTTAAATTTGTGTGTGTTGCTATTTCTATTATATTTTAAAGCATTTGGGGAATTTTATGTGTGACCACTGCATAATATCTACATTAATCTCATTCACCCAAAACGCAGAAGCTAGTAAGTACACAAACGTTATTTAGTTTTCTGTCCCTTAAATAAACTTGCACGATAACAAGAATCCAGTAACTATTGAAAAAATGTCAAATTTATCAGGATTAGATGCTGTAATTGATTTACGGCCTAAATGTGTCAGATCTGACCCCCAACAGGAGTTTTGGTCGGTTGCAGATGTCTTTGCCCCCTACAGGGATCATGGAGACATTGGTGTTCAAGGCAGACACGGTGACAGCCCTTCGATCCCCAATGATGAACTATAGGAACATGGGCTGTTTTGATCACCACAAACATTGATTTTTCTAATCCTCAGAGGTCTGACCCTTGTTCCTAGTATTCTAACATGTGCAGACACATGCCAATTGTCAATCTTGACTCAGCCTCTCGCAAATAGCTGTTCGGTATGGCTGACCGGAGCTTTTTATTAGTTTTTCCGATTGGACGTGGCTGAGATGCCATAAATAACTTCATGCAATTGTTCATTTTCTTTGTCGTGGTTGCCATGCCGGTGGAGAAACGGACTTTTCTTTACTTTGGCTTGAAGTAGAAGTCGAAAAATAGAGATTTTTAGTGAATTCGTTTTTTGTGAATGTATTCATAAGCCACTTGGAAAAGTCTTTGTAGCTGATAATTTTCAAGTGCTTTGATTGATTTGGTGGAAAAAACAACAAAATATTTAAGAATTTATTTACAGTCACTTACTAGTATCAATTCTAAACTAATGGTATAATGCTAATGGTCCAAGGTCTGTCAGTTTCCAGTTTGGCATTTGATGTACTTTCTCCTTTTCACCTGGCTGTGCCCCATGCACAATGTCTCTTCTCTATCAGAGAAAGAATCTGCCTCCTATTATCCCTGGCCAAATTGACCAGACGCGACCGGCCACGCGGACCTTTTCTCGAGCAGATAACCACCCTTAGCGTAGCAAGAAGGGTAAAAACTCAAAAAAATGCCGTTTACAGTGGCAGAATTGGATGTGTGCGGAGCAGCAGAACGCCCCGGTGCCCTCCATCAGTCTCATCACAGCTGGTTGAAAGGCACCGGAGCACAGAGGGACCTGGTTAAATATGCTGGCTTCCTCAAGACAACCAGAGAGACAGCTCTGATCTCGAATACAAGAGAGAGTTTGGTAATGAGTCTCAGAAATTATTATTAAATTACTGGTGGGTGAAGGTACTTTGACATCATAAAATAGTGATGTGAATCAGCTAATTTACATTTTATACATTGTATATCAATGTATCTATCTAGAAAGTTAAAGAGTTTCTCTGAAAAAGTCTTGCTGTTTAAAAATATAAATATAAATATCTGTTTAAATAACAAAAAAAGAAACATAAAATCAGTTTATCAACATGACTGAAAGGATATTGGTATGTGGTTTAAAATGTATTAAAATATAAAAAAATGTGTCTCAGTCAATGCTAAGTGAAATTCCTCTTACTTACGTTTGCTCATGATTCTCATGACCAATAAACAGACAGAGTCCGATTGAATCACTTTATTGTCAGACCTAAAAACTGGACTTAAAAACCAAATCAGATTTAACAGTATATACAAAGTGAAATGAGGTAAATGTAGGAGTGTATAGTTCTTTTTGTCTTTGTAAAATGACTAAAGATAAAAATCACTATTTCCCATCAAAACTGTTTGAATTCTTAAAGGAAAGACATTAAAATCTCTTCTGGTAGCCTATAACTGATAATGAGGCACACTGTGTTTCCTCCCATGTTGTGCGTGTTGTGCCATTTATATTAATCCTATTAGAGTAACACAGTTTCTAATCCAGATGTTATATACTAATTGAATGTGGTACTGAGTTGTCAATAAGCCACAGGGTTCTGTAATGTGGAATGGTTCATTAGCTTTAGAGAGTTTTCAGATGATTGATTGTTTCATGGTTGAGGTTCAGAATGGTCTGGTCTGGATGTGTAATCCGTGTCATTTTGGCAGGCTGAATCATATTCACCGATGGTGGTACTCATTTCGGCAACATATGTTCAGTGACGGGGCTCATCGCGTGAGGTTCCCCACAGCTTCGTGATGCATAAGTAGCATTAGGGGTTTTCTTTTTTGAAAGGAGCCACTTGCCAAGACAGATCATGCTGGGTACAGCTGTCGAACACCAGTGAGGTTTGGGACATGTTTAATTTTTTTCCATCAGAAATTGCTTTCACCTTGGTTGGTTTAATCTTTTTTTCTGTGGACTATTAGGACTCTTTTTTGGGTGCTGAGAAGTCGTTTGTCCATTGTGTAGGAGCTTATGAAAATACAAGCCAGGGCAGATAACGGTATATGAATTTCTGTCTTACTGTGAGTTGTGAAACTGCGGTGGAGATTCAGCCGTGTCGCTCTGTGCCTGAGGCCACAGGTCTGTTTCAGCAACACTGCTGCGTGGGGTGAAAGATCACAAACAAGCTGTTTATTAAAGGCTTGAGCTGATCTTCTGTCCTCCTGAAGCCTCGAGTGCAGCCTTTAAAGGAGTGCCTTAACATTTCTTCATTTGCCACGTTCTTATCCAAACTAGAAAAATACAGTGCAGAGCGTGTGTGTAGGAGTAAATTCAGTCCCTCTCCGTACTGAAAAAATAAAAGGTCTCATTCAAGTGTGTAAGAATTTAGATGCACATTAATGAATAGTTTGCGTGAAAGGAGCTTGATGAACATTAGGACCACTTTAAGCGCTATTTAAGCGGTAAAGTACTGTATAAGAAAGAAGAAAGATATTGTATTGAATATATCCGTATCTAAAAAGCATTGTTAGGCATGATACGTGGTAGTTGTGACTTTATTTATATCATGGCATGGCCTCAATTGACTTATTGATATGTATATATACATAGCACCTTTCCATTAAACATTTTTTTTAAAGCAGATACTTTTTGAATAATTAAATATACTGTATACAGTAAAACAATTAACCTGTTAAAGGAATAGTTCACCCAAAAATGGAGACCACTGACTTTGTCACTGAATTTTTAATCCTACTATGGAAAGTCAATAGGGTCCAATTTTGGGTGAAATATTTTTTTAACAGTCACCGTATTAAGTTCACCTTTTCTCTAGTTGACTCCACATATTAGGATTGGATTTAGGAAAATATTCCATGATCAAAAAATTCTGCAGATTTGATGTCACTTCTTGTTGGCCTTCCATATTGGTGATGCAGTGTCACTTCTCCCCCCAGAGAGATACAGACTTTCACAGTTGTGCAGTTATACACCTTGCAATAACCTCTCCTCTACATCCCTACCTCTAACATTTCACACAGCGCATGGAAAAGCCCTGAAGGGGCAGCTGGCCGGAGTGAATAATTAAATAGATGGTGGGAAAAGCACACTGTGTGGGCATCCAGATCGATCCCAGCTTGGTTTGCATTGCACATCGGCGCACATCGAGTTCTTTATCAAAGAGATGAAAGCCAATTAGGCCTCGCGGCAACACGGCCCGGGCCACCGCGGACCGCACCGTGGGATTGATGGTTCTGAGGTTGCGGAGGAAACTGAGCATCAGCATGCAGAACAAGAGAGAGAAGGAGAATTCCCAAGCCAACAGCATCCGAAAGCGTTTGGGCTCTAGAAGTTTTCCAGAACAGTGGAAACATGACTCGACTTGAGGAAAAGATTGTCTGACTTGAAGTAGCTCGATTACTTGAAGTGAAATATTTTCTGAATTATGAGAGATATCCGCACAGGTCTCTCCTGAGATGGGAGGAATAATTGCTTCAGGGATTGAAGGGGTTTCGCTGTTGTTGGAGCAAATTGTATCTATCCAATATCTATTATAATAGGCCGTTCGTGACAGAAAACCTCTCTTAGGACATTTAATCAGTCATGCACTATGGCCTCGGATATCAATTCCTAATCCTCAATGCTAATAAAGAGATCATTTTGAGCGAAAGCCATAAACAAACGTCGCCGTAAGTTCTTGCGCTTCTGTATATGCATATTTGCGTTTTAGTTCTCCAACACTGATATTTGAAGACACTGTATGTGTGTGTGTGTGTGTGTGGTGGGTGAACAAGCTCATTTATCTGAACGAGTTGCGACGAAAGTGAATTGTTGTGTCATGTGCGGTCAGGCGCTATTTATGACAAACACGGTGTTGACGGCATTAACTGTGCTGATGGTGTCTCTCCTGTTGTGCCGTTGACTTTCGTTGTTTTCACGTTTTATTTGTCTGATGACTGAAAGATTCAATCAATCCATCTGTTGTGCTTTTCAAGGTCGTGTATCTTCATCTCTTGGCTCAGATGTCATACTCTTCCTCTCAATTGTATGTCCGATGTGGTTCTGACAGGTTCAGTAATAGCATCAGTTTTGAGGTTGTCATGGCAACCCCCTGTAGCACACTTTGTGAGACGTTTGATGTGAGGAAGGAGAGGAGAAAGGGAAATTTATCATTACTTGTAACATTTTGAAGAACACTTTTGTTGACATTTAAGTATCTAGAATAAGACGCATCATAAAGTGCCAGGAAGAGCTCCTAGATGGAAAACTTACGGTGGCCGAGAGAGCTCAACGCGCTGCAAATAAAGAAAACACATGCAAATAGAAAAAACATCTTCATTAGTTTGACAACACATGCGCTGCAAAGTCCACAACACTTGCAAATAGAAAACGCGGCTGCAAAGTCCACAACACTTGCAAATAGAAAACGCTACTGCAAAGTCCACAACACTTGCAAATAGAAAAAGCTTGCAAAGTCCACAACACTTGCAAATAGAAAACGGCTGCAAAGTCCACAACACTTGCAAATGAAAAACGGCTGCAAAGTCCACAACACTTGCAAATAGAAAAGCGCGCTGCAAAAAAAGTCCACAACACTTGCAAATAGAAAACGCGGCTGCAAAAGTCCACAACACTTGCAAATAAAAAACGGCTGCAAAAAGTCCACAACACTTGCAAATAGAAAAGCGGCTGCAAATAGCACCGACCACAGCGGAAATGTTTCAAGGGGACCCAAATAAGTGGACGAACCCTACTGGGACCTGCTTATTGTTTAATTTTCTACTGTTGTGTACCATGTCAGATTATTTAGGCTACTAATATAAAAAGGCAATTATACGATCAGGATGTTTAAATAAACAAAGAAAACTCACCTTTCAAGTCATTAACAACACTGGCGAGTAGAAAATTAAACAATAAGCAGGTCCCAGTAGGTTTCACTTATTTGGGTCCCCTTGAAACATTTCGATGTGGTCGGGTGCTATTTGCAGCAAAGTGTTGTGGACTTTGCAGCGCATGTGAAGATGTTTTTTCTATTTGCATGTGTTTTCTTTATTTGCAGCGCGTTGAGCTCTCTCGGCCACCGTAAAAACTGAATCAATTTTTTAAATCAAGCAATAAGACTTTATAAGACTTTTTTTGTTACCTGGCTCACAGTGAAATCTCATCGGTCCAAATTTGTCTACACAATGGACCATATTTACCTTCTCAAAATATATTCCTGGTTTTAGCGTGTAGTGTATATGTACATTTCATCGTCTCTGAAATGACTTTTTGGATGATCAGAGCAAGTCTGTACATTGTTTTCAGCAGCTGTTTTGGGTAATACAGTTGATTTAATTTGGGAAATGCATTAAATTATGTGTTTCACTTTGACTTTAATTTAGCAATAATGTATAAGAGGCTGTGCTTTATCATGAGGCAAGTCACAGCTAATGGGCGTGATACAAAGTTACAAAGCCTTAAAATGTGTATCAATGTAACTATCATAAAGTAAAATCACCAAAATGACAAATGAGAAAATGAGAAATATGTGAAATACGTTATTAAGGGTGCTGTGCAGCGATACACTGAATTACTGGGTAAAGTGGGTATGACACAGCTACTGACCAATCAGAATCAAGGACTGAAACTAACAGTTTCATAAAGTAAATAAATATTAATTTTGTTGGTTTTATGCAGCATTTTTGTCTCTTAATATGGACAGACAAATTACTTCATGCTAGAAACTGTTTGTGCCTGGTTAGTACACCGTATTAGGTTCTGACGGTTGTGGCTTTCTTCCCATTTTATGCTTCTAAACAATTCTGTTTGTTCCCTCAACTGATTTTCCAGCTGTTGTAGAACTCTTTTATAATGTGTGGCAAGACCTGTGTCAAATTAGCTATGTTTCTGCCAAGCCCTGGTACAACACGTTCCTAGTTTGGGCTGTAACAAGCTTACAACAACACTGAACACTTTATCTTTCTTTCTTATGTTCCTTCAACGACTTCTGACAACGAGGTACAAGTTGGTAATCTTCTTCAACACAAAACCTCAATGCATCCGAGCGGAGCATGTACTGTATTGTGTATTGTACGTGCACTTGTGCATGAAAGCACCTGCATAAAAGAATCTGGCATACGGATCCAGGAAGCAGAAACGTGGTGAACGGATACAACGGGAGATGAAACAACACAATGATTTGAAGCCAGTGAGTCAACAACCAGGGGACTAAACGTGACTATTATTTAGAGAGACTTATAATCAGAATAATACGGACCATCGGAGCATCATGCTTGGGGTCAAATCTCTGCACCGCCTCTGGAGCTCTATCTCTGAGATATCGCCAGTCTTTCCTTCAACAGCTACTCTGTCGGCCAGCAAACCTGAACCATGGGCATTATCTCAAGCCCTGGGACTAAAATAGCTTTCTAATGGAGCAAATGGAGCTTGGTCATCTCTTTCTGAGTACTTGCTAACTTCACTGCACAGGCGGTGTTGAGAAGAGGAGTGATAGAGCTCAGTGGAGACACTTTAGGGGCAGGAACGGGCGCTACTGTGTGTGTGTGTGTGTACCAGTGACACGGTCTTACTAGGTGATATATCTCCAGTGTGTGTCTGTGGGGGGTGTTTGATAAAACTCTGTTGGAGAGAAGAGGGAGGCTATGCCAGGAAAAGGCTGTTTCATGTTACAGATCGACCCCTGAGCCCAGATTTGACATCCTGTAGCCTAGCGCTGGTAAATCACATAGGTGATTTTGAGATTAAACTCTTTAAAGCCGCTCCTTAAGAAAATTAAGCATGGTTTTTTTTATAATAAAAGTGTTTCAATGATTACCATTCGTATTTTATTAACCTATTAACTGTCACCGTTCCTCAGCTGGAACACTTGTGTTATTTCACTATTCACTTGAATATCTCATAGTTGAATTCTGATCTAATCATGACAAACTGTATATTTATGTAAAGGTCTAAAACTTAAGAATAAATATTTGACACATTTTCATAACAATAAACATAAACTAAAAAATAATAAAACCTGTTCATTTTAATGTTATATAAAAATAAAAAATTTAAAAAAGAAATATGAGCCATATCTTTCTAAAAAGACCATTGTTAGTATAGTAAAACCATAGTTAATTTTCATAAAAGGCAATTAGTAGCTTGGATAAAGTTTTTTTTTGTATTTGGTCAATAACTCTTGTTGCAATTGCAGTTTTTATGGATTTTATAGATATAGTTTTAAGTTAAATGATTGGACCTCTGAAATTACACACAATGACTGTGATGTGTTATTTAATTGTGTTTTATCTTGGGATTTCCATAGATGAAAGAGTTCTTGCATGAGAGAATGCAATTGTGACCCCGTCTGTGAAATCCAGGCTAAAGTTAAACAATTAGGAGCATCAAAGTAGTCATAGCCATAAAGACGATGGAAATAGGTCATGTGATGTAAATGATAGATTATATAACAGATTGAGATGTTTTCATTTATAATACTAAAAGTAATGGTTTTAAATGCTGATAATATTCTTTGACAGACATTTCATTTTATTATTGTGCACAAAAAACTATCCGAAGTTGCCTTTGTAAACATCGATTTCAATCCTTGAACTGACCTTATGTAGTCAATATTTATGCTATCAAGGTTATATTTTCACAGAAAGCTCATGTAGAACTTGACTAGCTTGCAAAATAACATTCTGAGCACACGTTCCTTGTGTTTTTTAACCATTTCTAGGAATCCATTAAGCATGTAATATTTCAGTGTCATTTTTGGGTAACTTTAAGTCATTACGTGCACATTAGACATCTAGTTAATCATTGCTAATTACATGGCTCACTCCCTAAAGGGAACATTACTGAGAGAAATACGATTTTGAACAGAAAGTTAACGGAGGGAACAAAACAACTGTGGCCTCCCACAGTTCATTTCAATGGTCTGCATAAAAATATCATTCACACTTACACTGCGGTACCACACGGGAAGAATGAGATTATGTTCAGAGATCGTAGGTGATTTTGCTGTCGCTTAAAGCTGTATTCTCAGATAGTAATCCGTCACATTTATAATGAGTTCATCATCCCTCTCGCATTCATAACACATTTCCTCCAACAATATCTGTAAGCAAAAGTGATTCTGTTTTGTAAGATCTGTCAAAACGCTGAGGGGAAACTTGAAACGCCACAGGCATTTATCCATCCACCACCAAAACATCCTGGGAACGTTTTAAACCCGTTTCGGGGAATTCTCTAAAGCCTCACTTATCCTTGAATCTCCTTTTGGCAGGTAAAGTAAAACCTTGTTTGTGTTTGGATCTGTTTTACACAATACATCCGAACTGTATATTTCCTGTACTAACCGTTTACTTTTTCTATCATTTTGGAGCAGCACAACATCTTATCATTCTTGCGTCAACCGTTTGCATGTTTGCATGCACACAAACTCTTATTCATATAATACTATAGATAAAAATATCCTCATTGTTGTATGGTTTAATGATATCATGTGCCTCACGTCATTCATATATTTTAAGCTTTAAAAAAAGCAACACAGCAACGTCTTTGTGGCGCATGAAAAAATGTTGCTATAGAGACACGTTTTTTTCTTTTTGTGCTAATGGATGTCAGTGTAAAAAACGGTGACCTTAACTTGATGCAGAGCCCATATGAACAGAAGAACCTTAAACCTGCGGTCCAGTGATACCAGATGCCCTCAAACACATCATGTGCAGTCTCCCCTGAAGGTTTTCTCTATTCAGACTGATACATCATTCATGATATTCTGAAGTATATTACATCATTGGCGGTGCGTGTGGAAATGGGCTTGCCTGCAGCAGCTACTGTAATTTTACACAACATTAAAGCGTTGATGATAGAAGATGAGAACGAGATTTTGGAACGGTGACACAAAGTACATTCGAGGGTTTTTTTATGGTTTTGTGATGCAGATGCTTCATCTTTAAGGACTTTTGTGTTATTGTGCATTATAGTTGCCTTTGAAACACACAAGTTGTGTTGGCCTAAAAATGGAAATGACACATTGGCTTCAACAGAAGCATACTTCAAGCTGGTGGTATGTCTTTCTTTAAAGGTTTTAAAATTATAGTTAAAAGTCTATTTCCTATAGAAAACACGAATGAGATTTTGACTTCTGGAACCGACTGTTGTGGTCTATTTCTCATGCGAGTGTCAGTGCCGGCGCACACACAGGGCTGTGACTCCAGGGCATTGATTTACTGAGGGGCGAGCGCTGTCTTTTAAAGATCAAAGCCTTGGCGCTCGTAGTGACAGGAGTTTGATGCCAGAGTGAGGAAAAGGGACGTAGACAGAGAGAGAGAGACATAGCAAGTAAGCGAGAGAGGCATAATATAAAATATGTGAAATTAAGCAGAAGGTTGAAGGAAATAGATCTGGCATCTTCTCTGCAGCAGTCAGTATATTCTCTTGCAAGGAGAACATTTCTTTTATTTTCTTTCTCAAGACACCGTTCTCAGTGAGCAGCTTCTCTCGAATCTGTCAGGTTGGTGGCATATTGCTTACTGTAACGTTGCCACTTTGACATTCCCAGGCTGAAACCAGGAATCTTTTAAATGATCCCAGAGGACTCGAATGACCTGCAGGGAAGATAACATTAAGATTCAGTGTTGTAAGGAACATTCGGGTTTATTTTTAACGTGTGAACCGCATGAGTGTGAGCGCCCACCTTTGTTGACGTTGTGCAAAGTGCACTCAGAGGAAATATGTTGGTAACACACAGCCAGAAGTTCAGATTAAGTCTCTTTAGGGAATTGGGGGCAATCTGTGGTCTATTTTTACAACGCTATTTTAGTCATAAAAAGACCACAGTCCTACCCGCTGACATGGGGATCTCTAAAATTACAATTATATACAAATATCTCTAAAATTACAAACCTGATCGCTATCACTGCACATACAATATTGAGCACACACATGAAAATTCACTATCCAAAAATTAATAATTTTACGATTATTTTTTAATTTGAGATATTTTTACAAATAAAATTACCATTACCATTGTTTATTGTTTTTTTTGTAGTTTTTAGTTTAACTAATTATTATTACTAAAATATTTACTCCAATTAGTAACATTTTTATTCTTGAGTCTTAGACCTTTTTATTAATATATAGTTTGTCATGATTAAAGAAGAATTCAATTATAAAATGTATAAGTGAATTGTGAAATAGTGTTTTACCTGTCAAACAGTGATAGTTAACAGATGGTTGATAGTGATAGTTCTTATCATTTTTCATGCAATAATGCATAATGAGTGATGTCAAAACAGCTATCACAGAACAGCTGGAAATAATTCTTTAGCCCTACACCACAGAAATGAAACCGTTCATTGATCTGTAAAGTCACCATAACCCAAAGCTGCTTAACCTTTATTGGATTGTGACATGATCACACTGTGTCACACTTACCAAAAATACAATTCTTCCCTTTTCTTCAAGCACTCGTATTACAAGCACCTCGGCAGTGGCCGAGGAACACCCACACAACCCTCAGATAACCTTTCCGAAATGAAACAACATTTTTGATTAATCTTTAATGAATTCTCTGTTGACCTCACCAGCACATTTCTCAGGGTCACAGAGTATCGAACCGGTCCTTGTGAGGAGGGATATATAAATTTCACAAGGAACAGAGAGGGATATGTGGGAGAAAACAGAACAAGACTTGTTTCTTGCTCTGGAGACATCGGGGCTCATGACTACATCTAGAGCGGTTTCAGCTTCTCGTAGCTCTTGAGGACTATAATTAAACCCCATGTAGGATTCCTGAGAGCCTGAGAAATCTGTAGCAGGGCTTTGGACAAGATATTCAGATTTTCAATAGGTGGGATGATAAGAACATGAATAGAATTTAATGAGGACACTTGCTGTCATAGTGTCAGTAATTAATGCAGAATGGCAGGTAGCCATGCTGAGCTATCACAATTGAAATGGTACAGCTTTCCATCTTTGGCAGGATATTAATAACAAAAGATTTACTATGTTTTTTTGGTTTTGTTTGTAGTAAAGCAATGGTAAAGCTATCAGAAATGAACCATTACTGACCATCGTTCAGTAGTCTACAAACTACACTGTATATTTATGGAAAGGTTTAAAGACTGATGAATAAACATTTAACACATTTTCATAACAATAAACACAAACTAAAAAAATGTAAAGTACCTAAAATTAAAAAATTAAAAAGATAAAAAATAAAATTAACTATGATGTCTGTAGTAAAACTATGGTTATAAAAATGGTGATCATAAAATAAACAATAATGAAAAAAACAATAAAACCATAGTTCATTTTCTTAAAGGGATAGTTTACCCAAAAATCAAATTGTATTATTATTTACTGACCCTCCAATTGTTCCAAATCTGTATACGTTTTTTGTAACACTGAACACAATTGAAGAAGTTTGTAACTAAGCTGTATTGGGTCACCATTGACTCCCATAGTACAGAAACAAAATACTATGGAAAGCAATGTCCCAAAATAGCCAATTTACAAAATTTCATTAAAATATTATTCAATTTTGTTCAGTATTACAAAGAAAAGTACAGGTTTACAGGTATAGAGGTTTGGAACAACTGGAGGGAGATTTAATATTTGGGTAAACTATCCCTTTAAAGGTGAAAAATGTTATTTTCTTTAATGAATGCTTTTCTGTGCTATAGCTATAGTATTAATGGCAGATATTATTAGAAATAAATGTACAGCATCAGCTGTTAAACCGCTTGTTTTGTTATTTCTTAAAAAGCTTCTTCTGAGTCTGGCACAAGCATGACAGAGAAGATCTGGCTCATGATTTGCTCTTTGATATGCAGGGGACAGCGCTTAAACTTAATTACATTTCGGGTCGTTGAAAGTGGATGAGTAACCGAAATTAAACTCACCGAGCAAAGAGTGTAATTTATGAACGTAATCACGCACACCTGCTTCCTGTTGCTTTCTGGACACAGGCACAACATTTCACACATTATCATCTAAATTCATTTAAATCATGCAGTCTGAGGCGAAGGCTTTGTGCTTTCTCATGTAAATGAATCATTTCACATTTGAAGTGTTTTTCACATAAACAAGTAAAGTTTATGAAACACTGAAAGCGATTTAATCGACAAGTTGCTGCACTGCATCATGCACCTGCTGCAGTTTGGAGAAAATTAGTAAGAAAGGTTTTGAAATTCCAATCTAATATATAATTTATTTTAATAAACCAAACAAAATGATTTTTATTAAACGTATACCGAAAATCTCAAGCTTGTGTACATTTTCAACTAGCGTAGTTTCACTTCACTGTCCGTTGCTCCTCATTTTATAAAAGTTAAACTTTTATGAACTTTCTCATATTGCCCATGGTTGTGTTTCTCATGTCATCTCAAATCACAAACTCTTATCGGAAAAAAACTTCTGGTTGCGTTGTCGATGCAAATCATCGTAAACAGCCTTAATAGAAACGCCATAAGCATTTCTTACCTTCATGTTTACCACCTGTTAAATATTCAGAGTATCAACAGAGATGAGCGTAATAGGCTATGGTAAAGAATACATTTAATCACATGGATTTCTACATCTTCTATCTGCATGCAGGGGAAGTAATAACCTCAGTGACATTTGGCCTCTGAGCAAACGTTTATGAGACGCAGTAAGATTCATTTCCGTATTTAAAATCTACGATACAGAGGGAATGATAAAGAAAGGAAACGAAAGTTGATGTGCATTTCCATAAGGAAGCGTCAGGGTTTGCAAGGCAGCAAACGAAAACGTCTTTTAGGGTTCTGATGTTTTCTTCGGGTTCATCCCTCATCCAAATATGTTTACTTTTCTACTTTATAGTATGCCAAAACATAGTATGTAGTTAGTATGCCTGAATATGAATTCATTTACATTTAGAAACAACAGTGACAACAAAAGATAATAATTGTTTCTTTGATATAAACATCGACTGCTGAAAGAAAAACGAAACCAGGTAACAGCGAATGGAAAAAAAGCGAGAGACTATCACAACCATTTCCTGTCTTCCTCATGTGGCCTATAATTATCATTTTCCATGGATATAATCATAGCTGATGAAGGCACGCTGAAGGATGGAGAGCAGACAGGTTACTCTAAACCCACACACGAGGTGAAGCAGAGACATTTAGTGTCGTTTCAAAATACCTTGTACAGAGTCACGCCGATGTAAACCTGCAATCACACCTGCTTTGTTGGTTATACCAAAACCTCACATTTCAGCTATTCTGCCTGCGTCCGTCTGATTGTGTGTGTGTGTGTATGTGCGAACCCTCATAATAGAAATGCCATCTCTGATTTAGACGTAATGCTGTGATGACAGCCGTTGGGAGCGGGGAAGAGCCTTCGGGCTCATAGCTCACATCAACAGAAGTGAAACTGGAATCAATATGCCAGTTTAAGATCAAGTGTGCTCGTATGTGGAGAGTGCTGTATCGCTGAAGATCATCTCTACGGATGAATCTCAGGCTTTTTGCTTAACATTTCTGAAGCCCAGAATATAATGTGTGGATATGATCTAAATGTAACAAGAGATGCGTTTCGGGTGATCCGATCACAGGTGGTCAGATGAGACGCATCACCGTTTAAATCTGGCAATAAAATGCATATTATGTGATCACTACATAGGGATGGTTTACTTGTTTACTTTTAACATGTTATGGAAAGTCTTCCCATAAACAAATGTTTCAAAATGTCATGTTTTGAAGCTACATTTTTAAAAAGACATAAGATCTTTAGTTAGGTCAGGTGCTGATGTTTGGTAACAGGGTTTGACTTGCTGTTCCTGTTCATCCCTTCATTTATTGTGGGTTTAGGTTTGGGCTTTGTGTAGGCCGGTCAAATTCTTGGTAAACCGTTTCTTTATAGATCTCATTTTGAACACATTCAGGTACCTTAGCAACAAAGGAATATACTGCCATATAATTACTGCTAAAAATATATCTTTGGATAGGATGTGTAGCCATATTTGCTGTATTTCCACGGCATCATTTTTTGTTTCCTGTATTTCAAACCCCTTATTGCACTTCGTTCGTTATTTTTCTTCATTTCGCATTTTTGACAGTGTTTAATGTCTGTATAAACTGTATCAATTAAAAAGAAAAACGTAGTACAGTACTGTGGCGGTACCATCTTAAAATGATGGTATCCTGTGGAAATACAGTATTATTTACATGGTACCTTATGGCACTGAAAGGAATACCATGGTAATAATCTAAATATTTAATTATCTAAAATTATTTAATCTAATCTCTACTTTTGGGGGATTTTTACACTTAAAATTGCCATCGTTAACCTTGGTTTTACATAATTAGTTATCTTGTTCCACATTTCACACTATTAGCGTGGTTCAGGGTTATGGTATTCTGATTTAAGGATTCACACTGTACTCATTAATGATCTAATTTTCATTTATTTTACCCCAGGGTTTAAAAATACATTTACACAAAGTGTTGTACAGCATGAAAAGTCCCTTAGTGTTTATGAAAAAAAATCTACACTAAAAACTTCTATCTACAATAGATGTTTATCCTGATACTCTGATGCTTTTGTGGGATTTTAATAAGCCACGTTAATGAATTTGAGAATTCTTCAACAAGGCTTCAAACGTCACCATGTCACTGAGCTGTCAAAATTATACTGATCTCATTTTTTTCTTTCTCCCCAGGAATCTGCTCGACAGAGACACGTTCTCCAAATCTGATCCATGTGAGTACAGCCGATGGAGGATGAAACTAAGCTTTACGTCTTTATGCATTAATTAGGCCACCCCCACTCATTCTCACGTCTCTCATCAAACATCAGCATGAATCTGATGAGCTCTTCTCATCTGTGGACCACTGTCTGTGTCCAGAGAACCTGAACTCAAATGTGCAATAGCTGTAAGACACATTGAAAAGATGTGAGATGGATAAATGAAGCTGAAAATGAGAGTAATGGAGAAAATGATGTGATGAGTATCACCATAAGGAGATAAAAAGGTCTTACTTTGCAGTGTCTGTCTTCTGTTGGTAGAAAATAGTCTTTAAATAATAATATAAATTATTATGATATGCCATTAAAATATGTATTCCTATTCATATAATAATATTTTAATCATAAAAAGAACATAATTAAAACAATATAATAAATAATATAAGTATATATTTAGATTATATATTATATTATTTTATATTCTTAATTATATACTATTATTTATATAATTATACTTATTTATATACTATTTATATACTATTATGATGACAAATACTGCATTGCAATATATATATATATACCTTAATGAATATATAAATAATATAAATTAGTTATATTATTGTTATATTTTATTAAAAAAACTAAGATGAAATATGATGATCTTAAAAATTTTGTCCAGTTTATTAAGACATCATATATGCCCAATATTGTGCATCAGCAAAGGATGCTTCCCTTTAACATTTTAATTGTATTTTTTAAGTTTTCAAACATTATGGTCCTTATTTTTTTTATTTCTTTCCCTTTTTCACAGTGTGTGTCTTGTACACTCAAGGAGTGGAGACCAAGCAGTGGAGAGAGGTAAGAACACACAGGCATGTCGGGTTTCCATAGACATAATGACTTTTATACTGTACAAACTGTATACTGTATCCCCCAAACCTAACCCTCAACCACACAAACCTTTCTGCATTTTTACATTTCCAACATAAACATAATTTAGTCTGATTTAATAATTTATTAATGTATGATTTATTTTTCTCATGGGGACCAATAAAATGTTCCCACCAGTTCAAGAATGACTGGTGTAGTTATCTTTATAAGGACAGCTGGTCTCCACACTGTAGGGTTTACCAGGACCACACATTTTCAGCTTACACAGCTATGGTTTCATCTCTGGCGTTGTTGTATCCAATCATGCGTGTCAACCCTCCCTGCGGCCACATGCGGTCAAATCGCTGTTCTACACCATCAAAACACTTCCACTGTCTTATCACTAACAAGCAACACCAAGCTCAGCATCTGTACAGCAGCTCTATATTCTGACTCAAGCCGTCATACTGAGCGAGTGTTATTTCTCCAATGGTGTCCTGATAAAGATGAGTCAGTTTCCGTACTTTCCAATTTTAGCTAATGAATCAGCAGAGGATTGTCCTGTTGGGTGTTGTTTTGCTATAATCTTCTTTTCCTTCTCGTTTGGAAGTACAACTTATATGAGGACCAGATCCATACAGAATACCTCTGAACACATGAAAGCGTGACCAGGGCTGTCCGAAATCTTGCTCCAATTCTGAATAAACACCTACTTTTCTAGTTCTGTTGTGGACAAAAAAACACCCAGATTTTTCTCACTTGATATTTCATTTAACTTGGAAATACGCTGTGGTACTGTAAAGTTTTTCTTTCATCAAAGATTGGGAAAATTGTGGAATGAAACACAAAGGTCTTATCTTAAATGAAAGATAAGTAAAAGTTTTTTATCTAGTGGCAGATGCCTTTACCGTATAAGAGTGAAAGCTGTAGGCAGACACATACACCTGCACAATATTTGTAGATTTGTGTGGAGGCGATGACAGCTCACCACAGCAATACATTTTGGCATGCTTCACTTCTCAGCTGTCTATTTTTATATGCAGTCGGCTCTGATTCAATCAGAACAGGAGATACATGCCATTAAAGCCAAGCTATCTGAATGAAAAGTAAATGTTTGTGAATTATGGTTTTTGTTTAGAAGCGTTCGTTTGATATTTTTTATATTATCCGATTCAAATGTTTTGGAAAGAGATTTCAGCAGTCTGGCCATGCTGTGTTAAAGTTCATTCTTCCGGTCTGATGAAGGGGCACTTTTGCCATTTAACACTCAATAATACATCACACTTGCATTCACAACAGCAGGGTGTAATTAGTTCTGGTTCTGTTAACCATCTTGTTAGTGTCTCTAACTACTACACAGATGTGCTGTTGTGCTCCACAGATTGACCTCCATTTTTTGTGCAGAGCTTGACTCAGTTTATGTAAAGGTTTTTAGGCGTTTATTGCACAAACTACAAACTTTCATGAAATCCTGCCCACTGTACATGCAATCACTGAGAAAGAGTTGCTTTCTGACAGAACCCTCACCTGTCAAATAACAGAAACAAATTGTATGAAATGTTTTTTACTGAAACAAAAACAACTAAAATGTCTAGGGATGTCCCGATCCGATCACGTGAATCGGACGTTACCTCCCGATCAGGTCTCGGATATATATGTATATATATTCTCATTATTTTTTATAGGAAAGGACGCCAGAGTCGGGATTCGAACTCGCGTCGCAGTAGTGCTGTATATGTCTGGAGCGCTGACCACTCAGCCACAGACTCTGACAGATTCTCATTATTTGAACACATCTATAGTTATGATGTGGCACAGAGTTAGACCTCATGACTCCACACAGCGCAGTAAGAGTTAGGAGTGCAGTTCCTAAAAGCACATAACTGCCTTTACAAACACTGTGACACTTTTATTTTTTTATTTGTTTACATGCCTGCCGGGTATTTTAAGTTGAGGTGCTATTTGTTTTTATATTAGACTTTTTTATATTTACTGTTGCACTAAAGTCCAAAAGAGAAGCATTGATGTTATTTATTACTTGATTGTTCAAGCTACCTCACAGAAGTGCTCTGTTTCTTAACAGAGTTGTTGAATGTTAAAATAAGGTGAATTAAATCAAAAATAAGGAACATCCTGGATCTGTTTCTTCGCTCTTCTTTATTCTTTTTTATGTGTTATAGAAGTATCGGATCGGGACTCTGTATCGGCAGATACTCAAAATCAAATGACTCGGACTCGAGGGCAAAAAAACCTGATCGGGACATCCCTAAAAATGTCTATAGTTGTTCTTATATAAATAATATAAATATAAATATAAATATAAATATAAATATAAATATAAATATAAATATAAATATAAATATAAATATAAATATAAATAAATACAATATATAATATTAAAATATATTGATATAAATACAATATATAATAATAGACAAAACATTTATTGTTTAAACTATTTATTTAAACTATTTATTTAAAATATTGACACACACATAAGATAAGTATTGTTTTTCCCAAATGTCCTCCACCCCCATCAAAGCTTAAGTTCCTCTCAACGATGTTAAAAAAATCTTTAAAGGATTTTTTCTGGTTCTGAAACACTGTGTTGAGTTCACATTGGCTTATGTGTGCAGTCTGAAGATATGACAGCACTGACAATACAGGTGTGTGTGCTGTTTCAACTTCCTTTAAACTAAATGTCAGTTGAACCAATTAAATTTCTCTTTTCTTCAATCTGAAATAAAACGTGCAAAAACAGCTTGTCATGTTCACACAACAAACATTTTAATTATTGGGTTTTACTGCTGTCATTTCATTTTGCTAATTGCTAATCTAGCGAAAGCATTTTTGGACAGACCATTTAGCTCTTTATGTAGTAAACAAAAGTAAAATGAAACATATACAGCAAGTCCTGCCAGCTGTCTGTTTTACACCATAACAACAGCATAATTCACATTATGAATAATGAATGTTTTCTTTATATGGCATTTAGCTGGTTGATTTGAAATGAAGGGTTCATATTCACCAGCGCAGCAGCACATCACTTGGGTCTAATGAGGTTTTACTCATTAAGTGCTTAAAAGCTTTTTGTGGATACTGCAATTAAGGTTGTTACCTAATTCTTACATAAGACAAGACTTTGACAAGGTTTTTCAAAAGAAGTCTTGATTCAATTGATTAAAAATGGCTCGTTTTCAGTTGAGAAATATGAGCGTAAACACACAAGCCACAAGTTATGTGCAGGTACAAAACACTAAAATATTGAGCATTAAAGGTATAGTTCATCCAAAATTAAAAATTCTTTCATAAATTATTCATTATCATGTCATTCCAAACCTTTATGACTTATTTGTTCTGTGAAACACAAAAGAAGATTTTTTTAAAGAAATGTCTGATGTGGTTTTGTGCCCATATAATGGAAGTCAATGGGGGCCAATGTTGTTTGCTTGTTGTAGGGTGAATTCAGGTAAAGTGGTTGAATACAATTGAATTATTGAGTTGTTTTTAATATAAATGTATATTATGTGTTAATAAAGTGTTTTTTAAATTTCTATTTTATTTTATGATAAATTAGGGATGGCCCACTTTACCTGAAAAGACATTTGCATGTACATTATAACAAAATGTTTATTGGCATATACTATCCAAATAACACATTGTATAAAATGTAAAAATCTTTTGCCTTAACCTTAAAGTTAACAAAAGTAATAATGTAATAAAGGTCTAAAAAAATAATTTCTTTATTTGAATTCACCCCATATTTTAGTGTGCCAAAATTATTTAAAAACATTTTAGAAATATCAACAAAAGAAAAGATGAAATATTTAGGTAAATAGTCACATACTTAACAAGTCTCCTGTTTACACCTCAGGATCCACAAAATGACACACCCTGTAAAAGTCTTTTACTGTTATAAGCACTTCCTAAAAGCAGAATGTTTAATTTATGTAAATGTAGTGCTGTGCTTAAGTGTTAAAGGTGGCTTCAGTTCATTTATAACACATTTAGCTGTAGAAAGAGAGGAGGGGGTCATGTCCAATTATTTTGTCTTTTAATAACAAGGGGAAAAGGGTTAATGATGGAGTAGTGTGCTGTTAGCTGGGTTTCAGAGGGGTACAGTGCAGTGTTTGGCTTGAGCCCTCCTAATTAAGCAGAGCTAATTGTCACCGGTCTTCAGATAGATGAGCGGCCACACTGCTGTAATTAGTCGCAGTTCATCCGAACGGCACCTCAGGATGCCAAAAAACCCCCCCGCGTTTCTGTAAAATACTCGGATAGTACAGACAGAAGACTGCCAAAAAGAGATCAAATCAGTAGGAGTTATACTTTATTTGAGATATTTTTGAGTATTTTGCACAAAACATTTCCATTTCCCATCTATCAAGTCATTCTGTACATTGTATCTCATCTCATTTTCTTCTCTCTGACCCTTTCTCTCCCACTTTTATCCCTAATCCACTTCTAGTTCGGAAGAACGGAGGTGATTGACAACACGCTGAATCCAGACTTTGTCAGGAAGTACATCTTGGACTACTTCTTTGAGGAAAAGCAGAATCTGCGCTTTGATTTGTGAGTTGATTCTTCTGAGCCAAAACCCAAATAATGTTAAATAATGTCTTTTATGTATTTGTGATAAGAATACACATGTAGTCCCAGTGCAAAATGAACACATTTCCATTTTCGCACAGATTAACGAATGTTTTGACAGAATTTCAATGAATTCAATGAAACCATGTTGCAACGTGTTTACCATAAAACTAATCCCTTATTTTAAAATAAGACTTTCATTGCTCATCTTTTATTTCGTTTTTATTAGAAGTTACTCAAAGTGTATCTAGACATTTTGTCCTCACACAAAGAAAATGGTGTTTTTTGTTACTTTTTTATTCAGATATGACGTTGATTCCAAAAGTCCTGACCTTTCCAAACATGTAAGTAGTATGAACTTTACATAACCTGAAATAGTAACGGTATTCAAATCAATTTCTTTAAAAAAGTATCCAAATATATTTTAGAAAGCACTCGCCTCTTCTGAGGAAAGTCATGTCACATTGTTGCAACATTTCAGTATATTGCATTGACTAATGTTAAACTGCCTTAGATATTTTAATTCATCTTTCTTACAGTTGGATCCGCATTTGAGGTAGATGTATTAGTCATTAAACAGACCTCATGTAGAATTAAATTTGCTAATTTTTTCACAGCTTTTTGAATCCACATTTAAAGAAGTTTTTGATAATAAATCAATTCTTGTTACTTAAACATTGAATGCAGTTTATGTCCGACGCCTTTGGCACGTTTTTCATGTGGAAGCAAAAAGCGAAACCATCCATAGAAGAAAATCAATATGATCATGTGATCATACAATATATTTGGATATTTTTAATTGACATGTTTCTCATGTTCACATGATTTTCATCACATCCCAGCGCATGCAAAACACTCACCTTCTCACTTTGTTCTGGTTTGACCATCTTCAACAGTGTGTGATGTGATGTCGTCCATGTGGCCGGTATTGTATTTGTGTCTTGTGCTTTCTGTTACACGCTGTGCTCTGTTGTACACGTGGCCGTCCTCCGTCCCAGAAGTCCTTTGAACTATACGTACGTCTTTGCCTTCCAGTTCATTACTAAAAGAGTGTCAAGCGGTGGGATTTGGGGAGCATTATAAGCTCTTACTGCATTTTGTATTTGATCCCCCCCTTCCTATCTAGGACTTTCTTGGTCAGATCTTCTGCACGCTGGGCGAAATTGTGGGGTCACCGGCCAGTCGACTAGAGAAACCTCTTGGGTGAGTAGATATCAAATCACTGTTGATTTGATCATCCAGAATGACATCTAATGGCTTGTTTATAGAGTCCAAAATTAATGTTTCGTCTTACGTCCCAAAAACAGTGAATCAAGTCAATTGTGTTGACTTATTGTGATACGAACAAGTCCCGACCTAAAAAGTGGCTGAACATGATTCACAGACATTATGTTAACAGATGAGGTTTATTAAAATTAAGGCAAAGCTGAGTCTAGATAAATGTCAAATCTTACTGAATTTCTCTGTGAATTTGACATTAAAGGGATAGTTTACCCAAAAAAAAAATGATGTTATCATTTTTTCATGTCATTCAAACCCTGTATATGATTCTTTCATTTGTGGAACACAGAAGAAGATATTTTGCAAAACGCTGGTTACTGGAACCCATTGACTTCCATTATATCTTGTGTCCATACTATGAAAGTGAATGGGTAACCAGCGTTTTGCAGAATATCTTCTTCTGTGTTCTGCTGAAGCAAGAAAGTCATACAGGTTTGACACGACATGATGGGGAGTAAATAATAAAATCATTTTTATTTGTGTGACCTATACCTTTAAAATCAGTCTATAGGCACATATTTTCATAGACAACCAAGGAAGTCTGGAAAGATTTTTCAAGTTAAAAGCTGTTTCCACATTGGCAATAAAAGCTAGTTTAAATGAGAAAAAAGATGAATACATAAAAACCATATACATATAGCCTCCTTAACTATGTTTGCTAGTACACTTATGACCGACCGCGTATGTGATTTACATCAACGAGGGTCAGATTATCGTTATTAACCGAGTATTAAGTTGCTATCTTTAGAAGGTTACTGGCAAGTAACTCTATTTAATTCCATGTTTCACCAATTTTACTTGAATTTGCCGCTTGGCGAACCTGCTTGTTTCTCTTGGCTGTTTTATGTTTGGCAGAGGACACGCTAGCAAAAGCAGTCATCTGTGGCCCATTTTCTCCAAAGCATTGTTAGTCTTTTCGGTTCCCCGTCATTGGCCCTGGTTGTGCAGGTCCGTCCAGATGGAGTCTGATTTTGTAGCACAGTATTTCTGGCTGAGAATCTCTTTAATTAGAGCGGCACCGTGATGGGTGAGATCAACAGATTTCAAGGCTTAGCTGCTCTTCCTCATTAGCTACAGAAGTGCATTGTGGGTAAACATGTCAGAGGATGTTTTTCTTGAAATGTTGACACATGCCTTTTTTCCATTATGTCTTACAATAGCAAAATCACAAAGTCCTGAGGGAGACCGAACTTTAAATGAAGGCTGGAAAAATATAACACAGTGACTCCTGTGTTGTTGAGTATCAGAATCTAATCTGTGGGTTGAGAAATACATTTACACGAGGATACATTAATGCAAATGACGGTATTGTTCAGATAATTGCCTCATCTTAATTCAAAGCCTTCATGCACATACTGTAAGTTTTGCCCTGTTTTCCTTCAGTTAGCACAAGGTGACGCGGCGTGTTTGCCATTGATTAATGTACGAGGAAATTGTACATTTCATTTGGAAATAACTCGTAAAATCCATAAAGCTCAGGCTGAATTGCTTCTTCCAGGTTCACAGACCATTTAGCACACTGAATGTGATAACACAGTGCGCTTAAGAGGGTAAGAGAGCATCTGTTTAGCAAATTCAGGGATATTGACTGTCAACATGTATGTTTTATAAGAAATTCAGGTTGTCCGCTAGTGTATTGTGCATAAGGCTTGTATTTCCCCCGCAGGCATCTAACTGCAGGAAGCTGTCATGAGAGAAAAGTAAATCTTAAAGTTTAATGTTTGCCTGGTCTTTCCAGGACATTTTACAGCCACAACAGATGCGCTTCTAAAAGTAAACATTATGTTTTAAAACATCTGAACTGAATAGGGGACCATTGTAGAAAAAACAAGGGCTGTCAACTATATTTTTCCTGGTTGCAGTTTACTGGCACTGCGAACTCTGAAGTGACATACAAAACGTAAAAAATGCTGGGTTATTTTAAACCCATAATTGGGTCCAAACCCAATTGTTGGGCTAAAAATCAACATGTGCTGGGTTGTTTCACCCCACACTGTAAAAACTAAAATATCCTCAAGGAACCATTTGGGGTTCTGCCACACCAGGGAAACCATCAGGAGAACCTCTGAGGAACTTCAGAACTTAATTTAAAGTGCCTAAAGGATTCCACAAGTTTGTGCAAGAATTGTCAAGACTGTTAATGGTTCCTCAGAGAACTGCCCTTTGTAAAAAAAAGTGTCTCAAGATTCTCCTGATGGTTTCGCCGGTGTGGCAGTGTGAAGAACCCCTAAATGGTTCCTCGAGGATCCTTTAGCTTTTACAGTGCATGGTGGTTCAGATATGGACGTGTTGTAGCTAAATTTAACCCAAATGTTTGTTTTGTCGCTTTTTGACCAAACCATTGAAAAAAAACCCTAACATTTTTAGCAATTTTTCCAAAGGTTTGACATTAGGTCTGTCCCACAGTGGGTTGCTGGGTATCCCGTAAGTATAGCGATTAGCGGAATTGAACTCTCTTTGCATAAGTACTATTAAAAAATGTCAAGAAGCTAAAGTTTAGACCTCCTCCCTGTGTTGAGGTCTATTACGTGTTGCAGCAGATGTAAATGTCACTGTAAAATAAATAGAGAGAAGGCAAGAGTAAAGGGAATGTTTTTAGTCTCCCACCTTCCTGGACCCAGCCAATCCCAGCGCTCTCACCACACATACGCTGAGTCTCAGGAGGGAGAACTCAAGCCCAGCCGGAAATCTGTTTTCAACGATTTAATAAGATCTCCTAAAGCATGTTTATGCATTGGGTTTAGATGACCATGGGCGTGGTTCTCAACCTCAGATTGATTAGCATACTGTTACCAATCATTCATTTTAGATCGGTCAAGTAAGAAATCTACTAAAACCTCAACCCATAACCAAAAACACACTACGAACCATATATCAACATGACTAAAACGCCTTAGAAACCACCATCAGCACCCTGTAATTTACACCATCTCCGGTTTTTGACAAAACCACCTTAATGCAGTTCTCCAAACAAGCAAACAAAAGCCTCTATCTGTGTTTTGTCCTCAATTTCCACCCCCCGTCCCTTCTGCTTTTAATTGTTTTGCCTTTAATCTTCAGGAAATTGGACCTCACATTAATTATGAGGCACAGGTCTGGTTTTGATGATGAAAGAGGCATCTGTGAGAGGAAAACACTGAGCATATTTAGCGCAAAAAGCGCCACGGATCTAGTGTGTGTGCGCGTGCTTGTCTAGAAGATGAATAATGAGCTTGTGTAAAAGTAACAAGCAATAAAAAAGTGGCAGTGCTGGGCTTGTACAGTCGTAAGCACTGGATTTGGATTTGTTTGATGATTTACAAAACGAAATAAAATATTAGATGAAAAGCGGTCTTTTATAATTTATCCAACCTTTTAATTAATCTATTAAAGCTGATCAAGCAAGAGATTTTGTTTTGTATCACAATTTGTTTCTAAGAAACGAAACTCAAAAAAAACCTGCAATATGTAAATTGACCTCCTTCAGAAAAATCACTGAAGTGTTGTGTAGAAGCACAAAGTGTTTTCACCATAGAGAAGCCAAAGTGTGTTGATTCAATTAGATCAAGTCTAACATGAGAAAGATCAAGGCCTCTTGAGATGTGTAGACAGACAGATTGAGATCCACAGGCGTTTCTCATCTTTAACATCAAATGCTATTTTTATTGAGACTCTTATCTGAGAGCGCAGATGTTTGTCTTCACTCTTTTATTCATAAAGCGGGGACTTTCTATAAATAGATGGTCAAAATAAAACCAATTTGTACTGTTCAGCACGCTGTGAGAGACGGATGTCAGGAAAAAAATACGAGAGAGACACTCAATGATGTGCAATATAATGTATTACCATAAACTGAAGTAAATTAAAGGGAATTTTCAGGAAATCAGATATACAATGGTCTGACGACTCGTATTGGACCATTTCTGTACAAATGCTTTTTAAAATGAGCGTGTTTCAATGTTTTGATCTCTGGCTGAAATGCACGTATAGTAAATAGGTGTTTCATCACAAACATGGCAGTCAGATTATCCGACAATGCATCTCAAATGTGTAGCAGATAAATTTGTGGGTACAAAATGGAATTCATTTATTTATGCATCACATATTATGTAATAAAGAATTAAAAAAATAAACTTATAATCAAGATTTGTAGCTATTGTCTGACTAACCATGATCTGTAATTATAGGCACATATAGTATATAAACCACATTAATAGAAATTCCAAAGCAGAGGAAAAGAGCGAGTAATAATATGCAGCTAAATGAGAGCTATTAACATTTCTTGACCTGAATCCTGCTCAGTTCAAGCTTAAACCTATTAAAAATACAGTTTAAATTAGTGCAGTGCAATGGGACAGGAGTGGCTTTTAACATTGGGTTTCTTTTTAGAATATCAAATTAGATTAAAAGTGTTAAATGCATGAAGAATTACATCGCTTTATTACGGTAGTGAATTGTGGCTGTGAATATCTTCTAAAGAGTTTAAAATAAGGCTGTTTACACGAACAAAAATTAAAATGTTTGCTCCATGCCATATTTGGACTAAATTATGCAGAAAGAATATCGTTTTCAATTTATTTTCGTGTGACGTCCACACAATAGCTGAGAGGGATGTGATTTAACCTGTACTAATACTGTATCTAAAAGATTACAGTACATCTGTAACTACAAGACGGATGTAAATCTCATTTATGAAACTTTATTTGAATCAAATTATTCCTCTGAGATCTTTACCATAAATATTTCATTTACATCTTGGCTTTTAAAACCTTTGGGCCATTTGCCTGCTTCCATTGTAGGTGCATTACAATAAATGCATTTTCTTTATTGAGAACTGAGTGATTCAACAGGGGACAGATTAACTTCCTATAGAGTTTAAAAAAACCAGGAATTATTACGTATGAAATTGCCTGTGTTTACTGTCCCAAATGGAAAAACAGTTTAACTGTCTTAGACCATCATAAAGCAGCATTGCCAGCAACTCGAAGAAAATATATTTCTTAATAATGAACTGAGCAAAACAGCCCAGATATGCTATGAGAGATTTCAGTGAGACGGAAATAAGGAAAGACCTTTATCTGAAATTAGCCGTCTGATTTGGGTTTCACCAGTGCAAAGCAATATCCGTAGAAACCTTTTTGCTTTCTGCTTTCGCAAAGTAGTTTGAATGAAACGTAAAAACAGAAGATTCTGAATGATCTTTTGTCAAGTGCTGAACGAGATGTGTCACATATGTCAGTGCACATACGTTTTCTACATTGTGTTGGAATCAATACACAAATCCTGCGTTGTCTTTAATTGCATTTCAAAAACAAACAATCTATATATTCAAAATTTCAGTGAAAAGTAGGATTTGTCGTATCTGCCGAATGACACCAAGCTGGAGACACTGGATTACACTAGACGTCAAGACTTTCTTGACATGGTTGGTATTACGACCAGTTATTTTAGAAGCTCACCTAAACGGTGGCACGAGCCTTTTGAGGTTTGTTATTGTGTATCTGCAGTATGCAGATGTATATAAAAGCAAGCGCATATTAGGATTTCCCCAGTTCCTGTCTGCCGTTTGAGTTTGATAAGCATGAGTATTTTTAGCGATGGCATTTTGTTTGCAGCTCATTTCTCGTGCTTGTGAAGTTTGCTGTGGAAGATCCGTGATGTGTTTTATGTGCAAATACAGATTCTGGTTTTAAATCATAACAGTGAAATTAAAGCTGCAGAGATGCATTTGAAGATGACAAAAACTCTTGAAATATTTTTGTAACCCGTCAACTAACAGTGCTTTGCTTATGTGCAAAAACATACAAATAAGATCTCCATATCTCAGTTGTTTCTTTTAGACAGCACTATTTTTTAATGGAGAACAAATGGAGAAGTAAAAGAGCCTAGTATCACAGATTGTCTCCTCTGGAATTTTTAGAAAAGATTTTAACAATGTTTAAAACTGTGTGAAAAAGTGTTTCCAATCAGAAAATCACATTATAAACTCAAACACTTCATCAAAATTTTCCATAAAGACCAATCCATTTATTTTATAGCTTTACTTTCACTGCATGTTGAAAAGTTTCCCGTTTCGGTCTTTTTTTAGGAGAAACATTTGAGACACGATACTTAAAGAAGACTTTAAGTTTTCTTTAAAAAAACATCCGTCCAGAGCTTTTTGAAAAAGTGCATCTAGACGTTTCAGTGTAGATGAGCAGCTTTTGGAAAAAGTATGAAATATGAAATTTTTTTTCTTTTTAATGCTTTCATCTGCTGTTGAATGTGATGGATATCTTCGCAGGGGAGATCGAGCAGAAGTGACGGGATCCCACACACCTGCAAATGTAACGATCCCCCTATCAGACATCCCTCCCGCTGGTCATGTGACCTGCTTTAATATTGATTAAAACATCACACACACACACCATCCTTTCCCAGACTAGAGATCCACATTTATCAAGATAACCGAGTTAAATTCAGTTCCTATTTACCCATCAGCCCTTGCAGGAGGAGAGCGAGGAGCTCGGGGGCGAGCTATTCTTAGTCGCCTGATGAAAGATGTGATTTTTATCACCTGTGGCTCTTTGATTGTTCTGGGTATGATGACAAGCTCGACATGTAAGAAAGATAAAGGGACACAAAGGCCAGGCGTAATGCTTGTTCTATCGCTCTACAGTGCCGCTGAAGAGTAATGACCACGCATGTACAGTAATTAGTTTTTAGGGCGCTTTTATTTCTTCCTTTAACACACACATCTTTATTTTCTCTCTCTTTCTACACTTTATCTCTTACACTAAGTACCTGTGTGATAAATGGCCACACAGAGGGCCGATCATTTGTGATCGGAAGCAGAACTGGTCTGTTGAAATTGCAAATGCTATTGCGTTATAAGTCTGTGAGCTGATGTTTTTCTCGTGGTTTCTGAAGGTTGATTGAACACGGCAGTGAAGAACGCTGTTATACAGTCTGTCGAGTACAACAGTAGGTGCTGGAAGTAAAAATAGAGATTTTAGTTGTAAGGGTGTTACAATCTTATTAAGGGTGTTACAGTTTCTGACTTTCAGCAGTAATAGTGAGGCTTGCCTTGCAGTGGCAAATTAATGATAGTGTGGATTAAATTCAGATGCTTTTACCTCAAAATGTAACTCTTTTATGAATTTAGAAATAATAAATAATACATTTCAACGTTTGGATTTAAGGACACCGTCGTTTATTTTGTGTAAAATAAAGTCTAAATAAAAAATGTCCAGTGTAGAATTAAAATCTTGAAGCAAAATGAGTTGAATAACACATTTATTCGTTCTTCTGTCAAAAACTGAAGAGATATTTAAATATTTAAACTTCAATATGAAACACTTCATTTCTTACTAACAATACAGTCTCTTGATGTTGTCGTAAAATCTGCGGACAGATAAATATTAAACCTTCAGCTGTGAGATTTCACAAGGAAAAGAAAAAAATATAATCAAGAAGGATGAAACGAGAAGATGAAAGAGTCTTTCCCACAGCTGTGCCAATGAATCAGCTTGTCATAGGAGTGTTACAGCAAAATATCTGTATTGTGGATAAAACCCACCATCTGTTTCTGTGCACCTTTACTGAAATGTAACTGATATGTGATTTAGAAATCTATACAGTCAGGAACTTAAACATGTTTAAAAATCAAATATTAAAATGTCCCTTTCCAAATTACTGGCGTTTTATATGGTAATTAAATTAATAAAAGCAATCATTTACATAAGCTGTTTGATTTACTATAGACCATTTCACAAGATGTAAACAACACTGGTCCAGAAGCACTTCCTGTTACAGTATTTTTATATTTCACATCTTCACATTAAATCTTAAAGATGTTCGTTAAACATTTTGATTCCATTGTAAATATTCTTTCTGTTGGTTGTATTTTGTTCTGACATTAGTGTAGTGTTGAAAAACCAGGACTGGACCAGAGCTGTTTATATATTGTGAAATGGTCTATACCACATGACACAGACATTGTGCTAGTAAATACTGTACTAGTATTAACTGTGTGGATTCAGGTCAGAATTTGCAGCCAAAAGAAATTACACAAGAATAAAAACATCATTTGGAGTTGATTGAGATGTTATTGAGTGGGACATTGACAGGCAGTATTTTATATTTTAAATGGTTTATGTTGGATGGATGAAACGTACTGTATAGCAGTAAGACGTAACACAACAGATGTGTAGCAGGAACATCAATGAGAGGACAGTTTGGGCGCTGAGTCTGTTTTTGGTGCAACACATGCTAAACATGCGCTATAAAAATATTCATCATCACAGCCTTTTGTAATATTATTTTATTGAAGCAGTCTGAATGGTTAACTCACTTATTGTAAAAAAAAATCATCTGTAAAGCTTAATTCAAACAGGGACTGACACACAAACACGTTACATTCATTAACTCAATCCTGACAGTTATAACCTGAGAAGTGATCATTTGTTTAAGGAAAAGATATGAAAGATTTTTTTAAATTTTTTATTTGAAGTATTTTTAACATAACATTGACAGATTTTTTTATTATTTAAAAACTGTCACTGAACATATTGAGCATACTCATGGAAATGTATATCCACACCACAATATTTCAATTTAAAATGCATTTAATTTTTTTATTTGTGTTTCTTTCTTTTATTATCTTTTTATTTTTAGGTAATTTAAACCGATAACTGTCACTACCTAGAGAGGAACACTTGTTATTTTCCTATTCACAATTTCAAAGTTGAATTTTAATATAATCATGACAAAGTATAAAATAATGGAAAGGTATAAGACTCGAGATAAAATATTTGACAAATTTTCATAACAATAAACATAAACAAAAATTTTAAAAAAAAGGTGATGTTACTGTAATTTATAAAAATACCTTAAAATACTTAAAAATGTTTAAAATAATATAATATCTAAAAATGTTTTTAAAAAATTGTAGTTGCAATAATGCATTTTCTTGTGTATAGTTGTGTATACATTAACATTTTTATTTTGTTTACATTGCATTATTTACATTATTGCTGCAGATGAAACACTGTTAGTGTGTTTTTGAGAAGCACTTAATGTTGGTTCAGTACTTCCAGATGAACATAATAACTGGTAAACCCATGAGAATGTGTGATGTTCAATAATGGAGTTCCCTGACTATAACTGTCACTCGATTGCATGTAAAAAAGCACTCAAGTCGATTCTTTTGTATGTGAATAGTGTAAACAAAAGATTGAAGGGGTTTCCTGGTGAGATGTCAAGGTGTTTTTCCTGACGCTTAGTTTGGAGCAGGTTCTCTCGACAGCCTAATTCATCCGCAACTCATTAATCCCGCCGTTTGAAAGATGGCACTGCCGTTCTGACACCTCCTGTCTTCATTATAGATGACTGCACAGAAACCTGCTCTCCACACCCTGCTAATTGGAAAAGTAAACTTTTTCTTTATAGCGTCATTAAGAGATTTGTCACATAAGTGATGCATTGAAAGATCAGCCACTTACTTAACAGAAAAGCGGAAAGTTGTGATATGTGTGTGGGCACTTAAAACACTTACTGTATCTAAATATTGAACATATTTACTGAGTAAATACAGTACATGTGAAAATAAATGTGACAATGCTATTCAGTCAGAAAGTGTGAGAGATTTTTGACCTCCGGATATGCTTGAATTATATGGGTTATCTCACTAATTCGTTTTGAAGAGAGAGTCGGTCATCACTGTGCTCAACTCAAATAGATAATGGCCTTCAATAGAAATGACTGGTGACTCTACGACCACTGCCAAGACTTCTTATTATATGTTCTGGCTAATCCAATCATGTCAGCATGAGTGTGCCTGAATGCAAATTATACGGTAAACAACCGTAAAATTAGATGCCAGCAGACAGATTTTTCTCTTGGCTGTATAATAATCGCTTAATTCCTAGAATCTCAATACCATCTCCCATGCAGCAGAACAAATAAGAGGTCACGTTTTCCGTTCACCAGCGAAAGTCATGCTGACTTAATTGCGTCCGGCCGCATTTATAGTCTGACTCGCGGGTTGATAATCTGCACGGCGCTATTTGTGTGGGAAGTACCACTCCACAAACCTTTGTGTTTTCCCGTCGCCTGCGAGAACCCACACACATATGCTTGTTTTGCACAGGTGTGCTCGCCGTGAGCGTGTTCCAAAAAATGAATCGCATCACCTATTCAGATACCGCCGTGAGTGAGTTACCGCTCTCCCTCGTTTTTCATAGACATTAGCGTCCGACTTGAAGGGCTACAGCACCTGCTGTTCAGAACATCATCCATCCTTTACATCCATAAATTTATAACAGCCGCTTCCAGACCTCTGCTGTTTCTTTTTGCCGTTGTGCGGAATGATGCATGATCCACTCCTGTGAGTTTATAAAAGCCATTGCCATTTTTTATGACTGTGTAGATGTACGACCGCCGGGATGCTGTATTTCTCAGGATTGAGGACTGCAGAAGTCTTCCCTAAAAGTCAGATTACAGTTGTTAACTCCACCGCGTAACTGCCAAGAGAAGTAGCCCTTGGCATTATTCGCTTTGTAGCGAGCTAGCCAACAGAGCAGGCACAGCACAACATTAGAAAGTCATTACTGTGACTTATTGTACATTTTAATGCCTTGAGAGACTGCTGCTGAGAAGTGCTAACTGATAAACAGAAGGCAGCTGTTTGTACGATGAAGCTCGAGCTGCTGAACAGTGAGGAAATGAAGATGCAAGTTTCCTTAAACCGGTCTGAGATGCTTTGCTGGTCATGGTCTTATAGTTCATCCTAAACCCCATAAAACTTAAGCAAATCAGATTTGGTTAACTTTAGTTAATAAGGCTATGTGTCTGATGTATTCTTTTGTTGTTTGCAATGAAAGGGGCACGTTTTTAAAAAGCAGCAGCAGCAGGTTTTATGTCCAGCGTTTTTTGTCGTTCAATATTGGGAAAAGCTTGTCAATGTCAGTTTTTGCTCAGCCGTCCAGTTACAGTTACAAATACTATACCAACCAATCAGCACATCCTACTTGTACAACTGTATGTTTGTGTACAAGGACTTAAAAACAATGCTGAAGATGAAGATTATATTTCTTTCTTCAAATATTTGTTTCTCTACCAAATGATGTACCACAATACTATCTGCAAAAATAGATACGAGTACCACATGACTTCCGTATCATAGGAACCAAGCGTTTTTGTAACGCTTCGGTGTATGTGATTTTTCAGCAGGGAAGACCTTGTGCGTTATTTTATATATTAAAACTAGATTCATCACTAATGAAAATGCAAACTGTTTATCACAAAGCAGTGTTGGAATCCCCTCCATGTGTTTACCTGTTGGTACTTACTCTCAATCAAGACAAGATTGCCACACAGCTAACCATCTCCACTACATCATCAACTGCCATCTTCTACATTGCACCACATGCATATCCAGAAGAAAATCTGATGAAATGCTCATATAACTACAGGAAATTCAAATTACCTCTCTCTGCGCTGCCTGGAGAAAGTTTCTGCACCCCCACACAAATCTCTGCAGCTCCCAAGGCAAATATGAGATGAATATGTAAAGTGCCGCCTCCATTATTACATTTCTCCTTTTGTTAGTTTTCTCTCTGTTGGGTTTGTAATTACGAGCTCTGGTTGCCGCAGAGAACAAAGGCAGTAAAGCGGGGAGTCATGATCCAGTCGGCGAGCGAACGCTTTGGGGTTTCGGGAGAGAACAGGAGTCCACATCTATTTGATTAGACCTCGATTCCATTCCCAAAGCGCAGCTTAGCGAATATATAAGTCCAACTCGAGTTTTAAAATGGATGGGGTGCACAGAGCATCTCAGTTCCTTCGGGAGGCAGGAGATTTATGTGCGGGCCACGTGGAACTTTGCAATTATAAGGATATTCTGTCATCGTTTAATCACGCTTACATCATTCCAAACTACGGTAGCTATTAATTTTCCTGTGGAAAACTTTTTAAGTATGGTTTTTGAGAAGACTTGTCAGTCATGCTCCAAAACAACAACAAAAAATCATGTAAATCAATCAAAATTAGATTTTTATTTTTGAACAAAATAACAGCATACAGCTTTTGCTATGGGGGTAAACATTGTTTTTTAGTAAACAAATCCTTTAATTATATATCTGCATGTATTCAAATGGCAGGGTACTAATAATAAAACACCTGATGTTATTTAAAGATTTATACAAATAAATCTCCAAAAAGTTACACGAGCTTCTGTAGACGATCAAGGTGTTCTGCGCACAGACAGAATAATTGACAAACCGGCAAGTCGTGATGCCCTTTGGGGTAAATAACAGTAAAATAATTGATAGTTCTGAAAGATGTCTTGTTATTTAATAAACAGATGGATGTGAGCTGCATTCACACATACAGGAGAACTCTTGCAATGACTCACAAAATCAGTATTCATTTTATATGTAGTGTATTATTCTCAGTTCAAGGTGACAAATATAGCAGATAATTAATACAGCTACTGGAAAATCTTAAAAAGAAAATACTGAATAAAGAAAATATATTAACTTATAGTATGTGATAATTCTTTAAAAAGAAAAGAGCTATAAAAGTTTGTGAGGTAATGAAGCCACACATTTAAAGAACTATAATATAATGTTATTTCATTATTCACTAATATTATTATTCATTAATATTTCATTGTTAAAGTTTAATCTTATCATGACAAACTGTATATTGATGGAAAGGTATAAGACAGTTGACAAATTTGACAAATTTTCATAACAATAAACATAAACAAAAAATGTATCAAAAAAATGTTAATGTTACTGTAATTAATAAAAAGACCTAAAATTAGAAAATGATGTTTCAAAAAAACATCTAATATCTAAAAAGTTGTAGTTCAGATGCACGAGTACATTTTCATATGTCATTTCTGCTGTGACAGGAATCAGGTTAAATTTATTATTTATTAAATCAGTAAACATATATTTCAGAGGTCACTAATTAACAGGCTGTGAATATTTGTAACCAAAAATGTATAGCTGACAGAAAACGAGAAGCTCATGATAGAATAGATTACAAACAGGGATCAATAATGAGACAACTGAGTTTTTGTTCACATGTTTCTTTTAAGGAGCTTGAACTGTATAGAAAGTTAATACAGTATGTATCGACTTATGCAACATTGCTTTCTGAAAATCAAAAAACGAAATTCATAGATGTGTGGTCCACATCTCTAAAGCACTGGATCCTTAACCTCAGATTTCTCCAGGGGGATTTTTCCTGTACTTTGGATAAAAACATCTGCCTGCTTGTCATGTAAAACAGGGTTTGGTCAGTCGTAAGACACAGTTACACTGTTTTCTGAGAGATTCCTTCAGGAGAAACACTGAGCAGTGTGTAGTGTTAATCATAATACTTCCAGCAGGCCGTTATTTCAGAGTTCAGTTTGCCCACAAAGGAAAACCTTTCACATTCAAAATACAACCTTTAGTTCGCTGGATGGTGTCAACAAGACTGATTGTCCTGTTTGTTTCTTTCACCAGGCCTGTTTTGTACAAGGTTCTTTTGTAATCATACAACAATATAAACTGAGACTTCCAGGGGGAGGATTAAGACTGAGTAATGAACCAATTAACAAACGCTTGAGTGTGAGAAAACACCTGTGGGACCTCCGTCCAAACAGAGGAGATGAAATGGCATTTTCTTACCTCAGGCAGCCTGGAGTTCAAAAGGATAATAAAACACAATACAGTTTGCACAGTTAGCACAATATTTTTCCACTGAAGGATATTGAAGTAGAGATATTGCCAAACAAATCTTGGTTTTTTACCAGTCCACATCGTCATTGAGGTATGAGATGGTGGGTATTCTTCATTCTTCACATCTTTGTTTAAACATTTTAGTAAAAATGATTGTGAATAAAATAGTTAAAATAATCCACATATTGGAGAAATCAGTCATGTTAATAATTGTTCAAAATTAAAAACTATGTATATGCCCAAGTAAATAAAAATATTCATATTCAAGTATCTAAAAATGTAAAGTTTAAAGTCATTTTAACCAACACAATCTCACAGAAATTCATGCGTATTTTATGATGTGACATATTTGTACGAATTTTTATGATGTACATTTTAGTATGATTTGCATTCACCTCAGAAACATTAGGGTTGAATGTGTTACTGTTAAATTCATATGAATTACAGTACGATCAGGTTGCCTCAGATAAATGTAAAAAGTAACCTGCAATTTTATGTTTTGAACAGAGATGGCGATATAGAGACATCACAGTTCACACTTTCACAACACACGTTATTGTTTGCTCTTACATTTGCATTATTTTAAGCGAGTGGGGATCGCGAAATACTAAACCTGAAGTGGAGTTATGATGGAGCGGAGTGATTACTTTATTTGTATACCTGCAATATCCATCTCTCAGTTGTGCTGTCGTACCAAATGTCAGTCTGCCTGCAGCGCTGTGAGATTCAGTATCACGTATTCGTTTCAGTAGAAACCAATATTTTGGCAAATTGTTTTGTCTCCTACTAATGGCATAAGCCCCAGCCCTTGAGACAAAATGCAGACTGTCCATCTGGTGAAAACAGAACTTTGTTATACAACAATCCAGTCCCAGTGCGCGTGATGTTTGTCGACAGTAGCCATGTGGAGCCATTATGGTTTTCAGCTAGAAAAACATGTCAACAAAATGCTTTTCAGTTGTAAACACGTGTCCAATGTGCGAACACAGACCGCATACATCTGTCTCTATTGCAAATGAAGAATCCTACTGGAGAACTTAACCACACGGAGAACACTGATGCTAACAAAACATTGTATGCCCTTCGGGAAGTGCATTTTATTTTATTTCCCGTTTAATGCCAATTATCATTTTATTTTCAGTTACATGTTTTTGGCACCATCTGTATTTTCGTCTCAGTTTTATTTGACTTTATTTCTGTACAGCTGTTGCGTATTTAGCTCAATAGCAAGGTCATGGGTTTGATTCCCATATGTGGACTGACTTGATGAAAGTTTCTACCAGATTAATTGATGTAAATGTAATTACTGTGAGTTCAATATCTAATGGTGTGCATGTCATCTTCATCATCTATTTCAGGGGAATACCAGGGAAGAACTGTGGCACTATCATCTTAAGCGCAGAGGAACTGGGGAACTGCAGGGTGAGTATCTTGAGATGTACAGTACTGTTTTATATCACCCAGGGGAGGTCAGAAAAGCCAACAATGTGTTTAAAGCATATGCCAGCAATTTATTTCATGACCTTCAATTAAAAAGACTTTGTCTCATTAAGGCTCGGCATGTGCTGCTTTACCGATAGAGAATAAATCCTGGTTCTTTCATTTCATCCATGCGAAACAATAATGAGACTTTCCGCAGAAGTCTTTAAAATAAGTGTTATCTTGCTTAAAAGATAACTAAGAAATATGTTTTGGTTTTTAATTGTTTTCTCATTATCTCGGTTTATTAATTATGGTATAGTACAACCAGTTATTGATGTTGTCCATGTTGTCTTAGAAAACAAAATCATAGTCTTAGTATCAGGCCAGCAAAGAAGCTCTTCTGTTACGGAGATCAATTCACAGTGTGATTTTACAGAGCATGGCATATTGTCAATAAGAGGGAGTGTATTTCACCTTCATTATAAAAGAACCATCGGAGGGGTAAGTGTCTAGCGATACGAGCAATATGAGAGTTCATTGTGAAGCGTTTGTGCGTTCCGCATCACGCACGCTGCTCTCTTGTTAGGACTGTGACCGGACTGTGTTCTGTGAAGCACCTTCATTACAATTTCAAAAGGATTTTCTACCGCTGTCCTGCTCTCTGGATCAATGGAAGGGTTCATTTGTACTTCTTTTTGCTCCGCTGCCCGTATTTTACACACCAAAGCTTTCGCCTGCGCTTAAGGTAACGTGATCAAGCTTGGATGGACTCTTGTTATCATGCATGATGCATCCAGCCCGGATCCCTCCTGTGTGCTCAAGAAAGTCAAGAGCTTTTTAAGACCTCTGAGCTCCTAAGACAGCTTCCTCATTAAAGTGTGAAGAAGTGGCATAATGCTTTTAATTTTTACACATCCTTTGGGTAGAGACCATCTGTTGCAAAAAGAGGTCGGGTTTATTCACCCTCATTTCAAACCTGTATTACAAACCATTGACTTCCATCGTACGGACACAAAACGTAAAATATCTTCTTTGGAGTTCCACAGAATAAAAAAATGACACAAGGGCAAATAAATGAGGAATAGAATTGTTATTTTTGGGTAAAGTGTGCTCACATTTTACTTTTTTACTTTAAATTTGATTCCTATTTCTGTTTAATGGTGTATTGAGTATAAATTGATGTACTGGACACTGTATGTATAATGATGTATTTTTCAACAGTTATACATCCTGAAGTTTTTTGGCTTTTAGTTTGATTGTATGTGAGTATGTGCATTCCAAACTTACAGTCTATTGCTTCTATCAATACAGATGAATACGGCTTTTATGACATCATTCTGTATGTTAGTTTCTCATCAGATTATCTAAGAAAGCTAAAAATGTATATTATCAATATTCATTATTAATATTTTTAATATAAATATTGATCATTTTAAATATTTCACAGTTGATTGCATGGTGCGTAAATACTTTTGCCCACCATTTTAAACTTATGCTACTCTAAGAAAATACAAAAATATGGATTAGTGCCAAAAATAGTAGACAAGGGGTGGAGCAGAGGATGCAGGGACTCTTTTTTAAAACCAAACTTTTATACTTCTTTTTGGTCCAAGTAGGTGGCATAGAAATTACACATTGCACCTCTAAATATATTGAAGGTATTCAGAGTATTTAAATATTTATATGTATTGTTACAATTAAGGATGTCCCAAACAGGTTTTTTTGCCCTCGAGTCATTTGATTTTGAGTATCTGCCGATACAGAGTCCCGATCCGATACTTCTATAATACATAAAAAAGAATAAAGAAGAGCGAAGAAACAGATCCAGGATGTTCCTTATTTTTGATTTAATTCACCTTATTTTAACATTCAACAACTCTGTTAACAAACAGAGCACTTCTGTGAGGAAGCTTGAACAATCAAGTAATAAATAACATCAATGCTTCACTTTTGGACTTTAGTGCAACAGTAAATATAAAAAAGTCTAATATAAAAACAAATAGCACCTCAACTTAAAATACCGGCAGGCATGTAAACAAATAAAAAAATAAAAGTGCCACAGTGTTTGTAAAGGCAGTAATGTGCTTTTAGGAACTGCACTCCTAACTCTTACTGCGCTGTGTGGAGTCATGAGGTCTAACTCTGTGCCACATCATAACTATAGATGTGTTCAAATAATGAGGATCTGTCAGAGTCTGTGGCTGAGTGGTCAGAGCTCCAGACATATACAGCACTACTGCGCTTCAGTGACGCGATGAGTTTGAATCCCGACTCTGGCGTCCTTTCCTATAAAAAATAATGAGAATATATATACATATATATCCCAGACCTGATCGGTCGGTAATGTCCGATTCTGATTGAGTCTGAAACCATGTGATGGGATCGGGACATCCCTAGTTACAATGTAGAATTTTGTCGTTTCAGTTCATTTTCTTTATGTGTGCTGGCAAAGTAGAAACTATTACCTGAATTTAGAAAGTAAAACATTACTTTTGTGCTGCTTTTGTACCATCATTGCATTAACTGTGACGTATTTAGATTCAAATATGAATTTGTTCTCTAAAGCAATGACACACTCAGCAATGATGTACTGTACATCAGCGTAGTTAAGCTTAAATTTAGCTTATTCCCCTATAGGCTCAGTAGTATCATTATAGAGAACAAAGACGTTTACAGAATCCAATTTGAGGCAAACTCAATGAGTTATGCTCCAATGCCAACAGGATTACAGCCTGCCCAGCATCTGTTAAAGTGTGCTCCTAAAGACCAGGAGAGGACTACAACACTGATAATATTGATTGGAAATGGAATTGCTTCTAAAAGATGTATAATTTTGAGATTTTTCTCTGACTTCAATTAGAGATGGTTTGCTTCTTACTTTTACTCTAAACTGAGTTAATGTTTTAGCCTTGAATTTGATTTCAGTGTGCTTTAGAGCTGATTATCTGCTTTGGTTTCAATTTTAGGCAGAAAATCTGCTTCTTCCGAGATATTACTCGTGAGGCAAACTTCCCAGTGCTGTTCATTGAATTTCGGACACTGAAACCACAGGGTGTTTTACACACTGTAAAAGCTGATGCTCAACAGATGCTGTTGCACATTATGTTTCATCCTCTCTGAATTAATTTTTCCATGTAGGACATCTGCCTGCCACATTTTTGTTGCTACTGGAACAACATTACTATCAGCTAATCAGATTTTAGGGTTAGGGTGAGTGATTGGGTTTGAGCTACATTAACCTACATTATTACACAGCGCACTAGAATACTTGATTCTGATTGGCCAGTCGTAAAATTATAAGGTATGTAATTCCCAGATAACAACTGCTCATAATCTAATAACAAAGGGTCATAATCTAATCTAATCATGACAAACTACATATTGATGGAAAGGTCTAAAACTTTTATATTTGACCAAATTGCATAACAATAAACATAAACAAAAAAAATGTTAATGTAATTTTTAAACGTATCTAAAATAAAAAAGATCTTAAATGAAAAAGATTGTAGTTCGGATGGTGCATTTTCATGTGCATGATCAATATGTGCAGTGACAGTTATCAGGTTAAGAATCTTTAAAGAAACTTTTGATCAAATGATTGAAAGATGTTTTTGTTGTAATACAGTAGGTTTGTGCAACATCTCATGTATAAAAGAAAATATCAGGCTCCTGTTTCCTTCACAGCGCTCATATCCAGCAACACAGCATGTATTTATGAGGCTTTAGGGCATTGAAAAGATTTAGTGTTAATAATGTTGTGCAGTAGCTGCTGTGTTTCTATGTGCATCCTGAACTTTCACCCTTACTTGGTTTTCATAAAGTGCTCTATTTAAGGAATGTGTGCTTGAGACGGATACCCAATTTTCAACTGGTGTCGGTGATAATTTCTAGTAAGCTGCCCAGCAGAGTACCCGGCAGCTGCAAAACTGTCCCGTGAATAGAAAACAGAATGGTGTTATGGGGACTAGATAGATCTGATCTGCCATGCCAAACTATCTCAACAGTTGAAGGCATAAGGTCAGGGGTACTGTAGCAAATTGGACAGTAATAGGAGATACAGTAAGGTTGGAAAATGCAGCCTTACAAAGCTCAGAATTTGCTGATATAGCAGTTCAGGAATGAGCTTTAACAGCAGTGCATATTTAAATGCGTAAAGCACAGCATCATCGCGTATAATAAATGCAAAAGTCATCAAAACTGTCAGCCACAGGACTTGCAATATAACAAAGTGTGTTTACATCAGAGCTCTGCAGATAACAGGACTGCTAGATTAGCCATGCCTGACTCCGGCCCTGTTATCATCCATGCTAGAGGATGTAATCTACAACACGCTGTACTTTAAAGAACTTGATTTTGATTCTTGCCATCCTCTTGTGAAACATGTTGACTGATTGTCAGAGATGTTGTTGCTGGGATGTTGCTCTTTATCATTTTTTGAGATTTTAAAGAGGTGCTTGTTGACATGGTGCTAGTTCCTTTCAGCAGCCCTGCAGTAGAGGGGTGACAGGGTTGCCAAATCTTCTTTAAAAAATCAGCAAACGAAAACAATCCCAAACAAATCTTAATACATCCAAATGCTTTATGTTGGAAATAAGATAGAAATACCACTACCAAGTAATTTTACTTTATAAACTTTATAAAAGTGGCTAGCTTAGCGTTGTGAGTGAAGACCAAGCAACAAAAAGATTTTTTTAAAGGTGGACATTGCAACACTGCGAGAGCGAATTGTCTGTGCAGCTGACTTCCGAACATAAACAAATAACTTTAATAGCAGATAGCAAACAGGTTCAACTTCCTGTTTTACAGCTGTATTTAAATGCACTCCTGAAACTTCGCATGCCAGTGTGTACTGTAGGCCTACATGGTGGTGAGTCTCAGGAGAAACATCTGAGAAGCAAGAGACGTCTGCAAAAATCTTTATTTACATTCTATTAAATCCCATTGACAACTAAAAAAGAGTTGAAATATAAAAAAATCTAATTTGTAATATTTATATCTTAAAGGTGTTGTTGCAGTATGTTTTGTTACTGTATTTAAATAAAAATAACAAGAAGTCAATATTGGTCCGATTTACTTTCCTAATAAATGTTCCTGGTCTTATGCGGGTGATTAATCAGCTCATATTGTTAAGGGTGTTTGTTTTTATAATCCTTCTTCAAAATGTAATAACTTTCACCACCTCTGAAATTACTTTCCTGTGGATGTAACCAAATCCACATAGACAGAGGAAAATAATATTAACCAACAGCATCACAACATCCAATCAAATCCTACTGGATAAAATAAAGCCCCAAAAATAATCCAACGGAAAATTTAGTTTAACACTGAAATGCAAAAAAATACATTGTGAGCCTTTTTAAAGCAGAAAATAAGGTTTGTTTGTTGCGTGTGCTTCATCTCCCCGGGTACTGCCCTGTTGACCGCTGTCTCTCTTAAATCGCCTTGCAGTGGGCGTCTAGAAGTTGTTTAGCTGTTTGTGTGCGTGAATAATGGGGTGTAGGTCTCTTCTTTGACTTTGAAAACATTTGTTGCTGATCTAGTTTCTCAGAAAGGAGGAGTAGTGGATATGAGTAGGGGCATATCCTTACTAGGGAAAGGGAAATTGATTTCCAGGGCTCTCTTTGAAGAATTGAGATGTTTTCATTTAAACAGTGTCAATCATTAAAGGTAGAACAGAAAGTCTCTGTCAAACTGAGAGGCTTTAGTGTGTTATTTTAAAGGGAAAATTTGACTTGCAAAAAACATCTGTATGATAAAGAATGAGAACAAATAAAAGAAGCTATCATGTTTTCAGATGTGTTTGTGTTTTGAGTGTCCATGAGGACAAAACGAACACATTATAACCTTGTAAAACCAATGAAAATTGCTATTTATCTAACATCGTGATGCCATTTGAGCAGCCATCATATACAATTAAGGCATTTCAGAAGAAAATTTGACATTTGTTTGTTGGGTTTGTTTACCTTTTAGCTTTTCTGCATTTATATGGTGGTAATGGCTTTCATAAATGGTGTTTAAATCGTCACATGACTTCAACTCTCAGCGAGGAACACATCTAACTGCTTTGCCACATCTCTGGGGCACAAGTGGCAACAGCACTGTGATGAAGAGACCAGGATGCAATCTATATCAGGAACGGCTTGTACTCAAGGGGCCATTTAGATACCAAACTGCTTTACCACTGGCTTTTACTGCTGAGTCCAAATAACAACCCTTGGATTTTCATTTCATTCATAAGTATCTCTGTAATGTACTGTATATGGGCAATTCCATGCAAATGTCAATCTTGCTGTGAATAATTACATTTTTTATCAAAGGTTTTCACTATACTGATCTCTCTTCTATGTTTAAAGCATGATTTTACATAGTCAGGTAAAGTGCTGTTTTCAAAATTGCTCCATTTTTGGACGTAAATGGGAGCATGACATGTGAAAAGAACTATGTGATGTTCTTTAAAGAGTCATCTCTTCTTCATTTATTGTGTATGTTGCCTCTCAAAAACATTTTTGTCACACCCATAAGCCATAACAATTTTTTTATAATAGATAACTCCTGCATAAAGTGATATGTCTGCACTCTATCAACAGAGCTTAAGTAAAATAGAAACAGATGATCCAATATATTAATAATAAATACATTCGGTGAGAATTTATCATTTTTTAAGTTTTGACTAAAATGTCAAGTCCACAACGCTGGAATTGAGAACTTTATAATTCCATGATAAAAAATCTTTCAGACTTTACACTTTGATCTTAGGAGCGAATCTGAAAATTACAAGCGTTGTGTTCATTTGCATGCAAAATGATGAACCCGCAGCAGGAAACTGCTGATCCAGGATCCGGTGCTAGACATCGTCATATACATCATGACAGCTGATCTCAGACCAGCACATCAATAATAAAATTCTTCAGACTTTACTTTTAGCTATTGAACTGAACTGAGCTGTAATCCTCAAGTCTGTGTACTTGTTTTTCTTTTGTGTGTGTTTATATCTGCACGATCCAGCTTTAATGAGCTTCACCTTCTCCCCAACGTATTAGATAAAAGTGTTCGGATCTGTTCTCTCTGCATTGTTATCATTAAAATGCACTATATATTGCAGTTTCTCAGGTTTATTTCTGTCAGCACGCCAAAAGGAAAAATGGGAGAAAGACAATTTATGACTTTTTGTTGTTTCTTTTAGGACAGTGCAACGATGCAGTTTTGTGCCAACAAATTGGACAAGAAGGACTTTTTCGGAAAATCCGATCCATTTATGGTCTTCTACAGGAGTAACGAAGACGGCACGTAGGTGTCTTGTGTCTTTTTTAAGCCAAAAGAGCACTTTGTGATTGATTTTTTTTCTTCTTTACTACCGTTGCATACAGTATAGATTGTAAAACATGAGCCGTGTGAAATGTTATGTTAAAGTCAAGGAAGGCTGTGCATAATATATAGCAGTCATTCTGCAGGACTGGAAACCTACATTTCAGCAAAAAAAGTCTAAAATAGGAGTACATATTTAGCTCTAGTATAACAAACAAAATATTTTTGATTTTTTAAAGTTCGAAAAAATCATGTCCAAAATCATAGTGTGCACTTGGCTTAGAATGGCTTTGTGTTAGACATCATATGAACGGTAAAAAATAATATTTTCCATAATTCTAAGCGCCCACCTTCACCCCCATATCTGATAAAACATCTCTGTGCTCTGTGGGAAATTTGTGGGCTGAAAATGGTTCTCATCGTGTGCGTAGAGGATCAGGAAATGACCGTCTATCCTGGTGTTACCCAGAATGCTCTATAAAAGCTTCTTTACTTAAGTGACCATGAATTCACGCTTTAAGAGCTGCCGTGTACTTTCCCATTTTGTCTCCTAACGTAAAAATACTCGGCAACTAAAAGGTCTCTGTAGAGGCTTGGAATGCTTAAAAACAGGTTTCGAGTGTTTTAATGATGCTCTCCGGCTCTGATGAAGGGGCTCATTAGCAAATGTTAAATAATTTGTGTTTGTAGAAGGGAAGGATGATACTGTTTGTAGTTAGATAATTAAGCTAAAACGCAAATTGAAACTTTAAAGATCTGTCGACTTTTGCTGTTCCGTGGGTGATATGCAGTGCTCCTTTTTTCAAATGTTTTTCAGAACAGAATTGTGAGAAATCTGTGAATATACAGTATTGTAGTAGCATATAACAGAAAACCAACATGATCTTCATAAACTCCGTGACAGTTTAGTAATGAAATAATCTTATTTAACTAGGCAGGTGATGAAACAGTGTTGGGTTGTCCATCATGAGATGAGCCGAGCAGGTGGCTGATGTCACTTGTGTTTCATCTTCACGTCTTCTCTCTCTGTTTCTCTCCTCTCAATGTGAAGGTTTACAATCTGCCATAAGACAGAAGTGGTGAAGAACACATTAAACCCTGTTTGGCAGCCGTTTACCATCCCAGTCAGAGCTCTCTGCAATGGCGACTACGACAGGTAACACACACACATATATACCGCCAGTGGCTCTGTCTTAACTAAATAAAACCATTTTTACCTCAGAAATAAACTTTTTTATTTCTTAAAGATGTATTTTGCATTAAAGATTTAAGATTTAAGGTGACATTAGAACAGCTTTGCTGTCCACTTATCCAATAATGTAACAACTTTTGTAACATGTTGTAACATGTTATTCTGTAACCCTTGTAAATTTGTAAGTCTTCATAAAATGTCATTTGCACTTTTCAACTATAATTTCTGAACAAAGACCATTGTGTGAACATTAGTCATGTTTCTAGCAATCAGTTTTAATTGTGCATTAAAAATGTACATAGTCAATTGAATTGGAATAAACTTTGATTGAAACGCATTTATGGAATAAAATCCTCAATGCACATCACAAACAGTCATGTGACTCGCGTAACTCAACAGATCACAATAAGAAAATGGCGGATAGTTAGAGATATGTTTCTTCATAAGATACGACTGACTCACTGGATGGAAACGGTACTTTATTCGCAAATGTTTTATGAAGTATTCTAATTTTGCATTCACTAAAATGCACTAAACTACAATTAAAAAAAATTTAATTAAAGTATTTTTAAAAATAACATTAACATTTTTGTAATCATTTTTTTTAGTTTAGATTTTTCAAATATTTTTCTGGAGTATTGGCAGGTATAGATGCATCTTTTCAACATCATATAAAGAGAATTATGACTGAGTAGCTTCAGCAGATAATTGTACAGGACTGTATTCTCTGCCCACCCCCTCGCACATCTGTCGTGACCAATCAGCTTGGGGAACCAGAACCATGTGTCAAAAAAATTAAGTTCTTGGAAAGCTCCTGCCTATGTGCGCTCCAGCTGCTCTCCGGGGTTAATCTTTCATGACAGGCACCACGCTGCAATACGGTACAGGGATGTGGTGCATGCCATGCAAAATCAAGAAGCATGAAGCCTTTGACAACATTTCATGCTCCCCGCATTCAAGAGACGAGGGCTAAATCTACAATTTACCTCTTTCATTCAGTGGCACTTTCTCAAAGGTGCGTCATATCATTTTGTATATAGATATATAGATTAATACTTTTTTATTCTAGATTAACTGAGAAGGCAGCTGAAGTAAGTCATTCTTCATGGGTTAATTCCTCCAAAAAATTGTCAAAGCCTCAAAATACAGCAGCCAGTCTGTACTTTACAAGTGACGCATTTTAACTTTGAAACCGAATAGTAAACTCAACGCTAAACTACAAATCCTTAGCACTTCTAAACATTCAGATTCTTTGAGCTTTTCTTATTCTGCATCTGGCAGTCGTCTCTGACTCGTTTTACTCCAGCGCCTTTTAACTCCACCTGTCAGACGGGCCAGTATTTTTGACAGGCCAAATGCATTATGAAGGATTGTTATCAGCAGGGAATATAACAGGATATATATATAGATGTATATTGCATTAACTATTTATAGGTAGAAGTTTACGTCAAGTTTTCATTTGTGTTTCATTCTGTGAAATGAAACCAACATTTCTCCCAAATTTCAAAAAAATATATAGATTTTTATTTGCATTTGTTTTGCAGAAAACTGAAATGGTACAAACTGGTCCAATTAAAAAAAAAATATTGCAAAGAAAACAAGTACATATATTTATTTTTAAACAACACAACACAATACAAATGTATTTTAGAATCAGTTAAAAAGTTTTTAATCCCATCTTTGGCATTCTCTCAGTCTTTCACATTGCTGTTGGGTGACTTTATGTCACTCCTAAAGTTTCTTTTGCTTGAAAGTCAACAGACACTGGACTGGAATATTTTCACAGCTGTACATATTCTGGTTAAACTGTGAGAGCACTGCAGGCGGATGTGTGTTTTGACCTGGGAGACTGCTCTGATTTCTGTGAAGAAAGTACCCAAAGAAAACACCCTCAATTCATGGCACATGTCATTTATTCAGAGGGTAACAAATTACAGCTATCGAGCCCATTAAAATAGATGTCAGCGTGCGTTCATTTCATTCCATGTCTAAAAAGGGAAGATAGGCAACATCGCTGATTTTTTATTTTCATCTCAATTAATGTAAAACACTAATAAAATGAATCACAGACGTTCTTCTTTAGACTAAGAATAAACCGCAAGGAAGCAACGTGCTCCGTTTTATCTGGGAAAAACGTAAGGCAAAAGTTTATAAATTGCCAGAGGATTCAAATATTCACTTGAAATCTTTTTCCAGCATACACCGACTGTCATACAGACTTTAAAAGTACAAGTCAAAATATATGAATATTTTACCAAGAGACTGCAACAGTTTTGCAATAAACGGCGATGTTGACATTTGCAAACCCACACAACGGGTATTCGCGCCATCAAAGGTTAGCGCCCACAGCAATGGAAAACTCAAAATCAACATTCGGGTTTGAGGTCAGTGCATGGGGATTAAATACAGCCCGGGATTGTACCGCCAGCCTTCATCCGCATCTTCTCGCTGTCTGGGCTCAGAGCGCAATCTATTTTCTTCTCTTGTGTTGTGTGGCTTGATAGACAGATGCCTAGGGATCCATCGTGCCAGCTGTACTCTCTTACTGTCAAAGAACATGACACACAGGTGATAGACGCTCAGAGAGGTGCTGACTCCATACTTTGAAGATAACGAACGTCAAAGGACGCAACCGCCCACAATCCCGCAAAGGGAGCGTGTTTTTGATGCCTCGCTTCCTCGACTACAGGAGATCGTGTGATATTTTGTATTCTCTTCATAAGAGTCTGCATTTTAACTGGTGAGGTGGGCAAAACTTTTTGCCTACACGTCAAAACGATATAGTGTTGGTGGGGAAAAGTTCTGAAAACAACCAGTCAACTGGAAAGCTTAGCAAATGGGTCACGTTGATGTGTATAAATGTAGTTCTTATTCTCACTGTATGCTTTATCAAATGTATAGCAGTTAAAGCTGCTAATCTGTCTTTTGGTTAAAAATACGCATGGAGCAAGTACTTAAATCATCAGTGTTCAGAACTGTCTCGATTCACAATGGTAAGCTTATATAATGATTCATAAGTTGAGTTGTTAAAGACAATTTCGCAGGAAATGTCGGTTTGATTTTATTTGACATAATACGGTATATAAAGATAAATGATTAAAGTAACATGCAATTTTATGTTTCAGACAGAGATGGCGATAGAGAGGCAAAAGTTATGCATTGCAATGATTAGCACACCCATAATCATAATCAACTTTTTTCTTTTTGTAACTTGACACTTACATTGTCACTTTAGTTTTACTTTTTACTTTTGCCTTTATACTTTTTCTTATTGTAAATTGCACATGGTTCTCTTTTCTCATTTTTAATGTTATTTTTATTTACCTCTTCTACCTGTCTTTCTGGTGAGAAAGTAAGAATTTCATTATACTACATATGGCAATACAGATCTTTCATCTTAAATGTAACTCTAAACATGCCATAAAAGTCTACATGACTTCCAAAATATCTGCGTAAAAGTGAAATGATGTGTTGATTCAATGTAACAGATACTACCTCAACCTCTTACTGTACACAAATGTATAGTGATCATGGGACAAATTAGCCCTGTGCTCAGCAAAACCAACACACACACCCAAGGATATGAATTTGTGCTTTTTTTTGGAAACTCTCCGGGCATTGACTTTGTCAGTGTAATCATAAGAATTATTCACTTTTGTCATAAACGGCCATAATGATTTAAGTGGGAGTTCTGGATGGTGAGCAGAAAGAGGTAAACATTAGGAAAAGCTTTCTGAAATGCCTCTCAGTCCTCAAACACAAATCGTGCTAATGAGCCAGCTTTAGGAGTGTGTTTCATCCTCATTAATATGGACAGTAGCTAGTATTTTTTCTCTCAGTCTTGTTGATGTAAGCCGTTGAGCAAACACCTGCCACAGGACACGCTCATGTTGCTGTTTTAATTGTGACTGATGACTCAATTTAGACACTAACAGCAAGAGACCAATCGAAGTGAGCTGAACAAAGTTCAATGAAAGTCTTGCATGCAAATTTATAAAGCAATTAGCTGGAATATACCTCTGAATTAACAAACATATTATGTTAAAATAAAGAAAAACAATAAATCCTAGCTCAGCTTTTTACAACTTAACCTACTAACTGTCATTGCAAATATTAAGCATACACATGAAAATGCATTATCAAAACTACAATTTCATAAATTTTTCAAATATTTATTCTTGATTCTTAGACCTTTCCATCAATATATCATTTGTCATGATTAGATTAGAATTTAACAGGAATACTTTACATACTTATCTTTTTTTATGCAAATTAAAGTCAAATGACTTTAAACTGATATTTCCTGTGAAACATTTCACGACCTAAAAGCTCAAAATCATTACTATAAGCTTAGCATGCACATCACGTTATGGTAAGAAGACTGAACACTGACTTTTTAGTGCTAAATGTAACAACACTATAAAATTAGGGATGCACCGATACCATTTTTTAAAGACAGAGTACGAGTACCGATATTTTTTTCCTGGTACTCGCCGATACCGATACCTGTTTTTTAGGATCTGCCAGTTTTCCAATTAATGAGTGACAACACAGTGAGACTAATAATTTTAGGACAGCTTATCTGTAATTATGAACAACTGTAACTCAAAACCATTTTTTTCTGCTTGTCACAAGGTTATCAATGTACAAATAATTTTCACAGTATCTAATAATTTCCAGAACCAAACCAAGGGTATAATAAAATATTATTTATTATGCCCTTGGTTTGTTAAAATATTTGGTTTGTTAACATTATTAAAATATTATTTATTAATACATTCTGTCGCTGCTGCCGAAGTCTCTGTGCACTGAAAGTTCTGTCGATGATGTCACAGGGTATCGGCCTTTAGTATCGGAGTGTTTTTACGAGTACAGTAGAAGTACATGAGCCCAGTATCAGTATCGGTGCATCCCTATATAAAATGATTTGTCAAACATACCACTAACCCCTTTACCTTTCTTCTGCATTTCAGAACAATCAAAGTGGAGGTGTATGATTGGGACCGTGACGGCAGGTATGTTGACAGCTGTTTGACAGCTAAGTGAAATATGTTTTACTGAATCTGTAATTCTTCTTTCAGCCATGATTTCATTGGTGAATTCACTACCAGCTACAGAGAATTAGCCCGAGGTCAGAGCCAGTTCAACATATACGAGGTGAGATGTTGATTTCCATCACTAACCTTACTTTCTTCTGTAAGTCAAAAAATATGTTATTTTACAGACTCTCTTTTTGTTTAATGAAAATAAAAAGGGGCTTCAAATATAACAACACTATAAAAGTGATTCATTTGACAGGTATAATATATTTAAAGTATTCTGAGGATGTACTTTTGCTTTATGAGGGAAAGTCATTATTACCTGACAAATCTTTCTTACAATATAACTCTACTGTAACTCACAAAACTCAAGAGTTTAAAGTTGCAGGTTAAAACAGTCAGTACATTATGCAAAATGTGTCATTTCTCCACAAAAGAAAGAAAAACAGACAGGACAGGTTTACAACAGCACAAGAGTAATTCATGACAATATGTGAAATTTGGGGTTTATCGACTAACACAAACATGTTTTCTACCCTCAGTGTTTTTAACTCCAAATATAAAAATTATTTTATTATTAAAAATTATTTCATTATTTAGAGCCTCACAAATGCATTAATACGTAAATTTTTTTCTATTTATGACTCTTAATTTTCATTTATAATTGATATATAATTTATTATAAGTTATTGTAATAAAATACAGATGTATCATTCACTGTTACAGGTATACAGTGCATGGAAATTATGTTGACGTACAGTTGAATGTATGCAAATAGGAATTACTTAAAGAACATGTGCATGATTGTAAATACATATGTTTTCTATCCTCTCCATATAGAACGCTGCTCATTTGGTTAAGAGAATAGTTAGAAAGTATCTGGTGTGGGAAAATTATGTTTGTTGTGCTTTCAGGGCTGATAATACATTCGTGTCTCTTTGGGAGGTTACGGTGTAAAGCGGCAAGTCTGTTTGGTGACCTTGAATGAGATCTGGTGTAAAGATTAGATTGCTCTCAGAAAAAAGAGGTCGTTTCAATGGGTTCTCTGAGCGTTTGTCGGAAATAGTGTAATTATAGTAATGAAGCCGTGCGTGACCTTTATATATGTTAAACAGCTTTGACATCTTATACATTCGTACTCAGTAATTTGTTTGTGCGAACCTAAAGGGGTGATGGGTCATGAGAGCATATTGAACGTTTTCACAAACTCTTTCATCTCCAGATCTCAGACTCTATTTGAGCCATTGATTGCTTTGTGTTTGGAGATGAATGGGGCGACCGGGGGTCTGCCAGTTCTTTCTTCTGTACTTCACCCCGTGAAACTATGGGGTCGTCTGGATGGTTCCACTTCCATTTGTGTGGATCTCAGCATCATTATCTGTCTTATTTTTCCTCGTATGGCCACTTTCCCTTATTCCCAATGCCGTTCTGTCTTGTAGAGACAATGACTGTATTTATTTTTTCAGCTCCATTTAGTCAATAATCCAGCATTCCTTGTCAAGTCTCATTACTATTGAATCATTGCGCTTAGAAATGTCAATTATTAATGGTGTTTGCTAAAGCAGAGATCATGTTTACTTCATCATATGGAGGGTTATGAATCTGAACTAACCCCAGATCCTGAGGATTACAGGCATATCTGCACACCAATTGTGATATGAGCGTGAATGATAACTTCAATGATGTAATACAGATGTGCTATCACTCTTCTGAGTGACTTATGATACATTCAATAAAAATTTAATAAATGTAAATAAAGAACAACTTTACAACTTTTTACATTAATTATTTAATTTAATTTTTTATTTTAGGTATCTATCATTAACATTAACATTTTTTATTATTTTTGTGCATGTTTATTGTTATGAAAATATGTCAAATATTTATGCTTGTGTCTTGAGTATATAGTTTGTCATGATTATATTAGAATTCAGCTATGAAATATTTAAGTGAAATGTCGGTGTTCCTCCTGCGGAACAGTGACAGTTAAGGGGTTAAAATATCTCAAATTTTCAGAGACTTATTTTATGCTCAGATTATTAAATGTGTTGACAATATCGACAAATATGTTTTTAATATCATGGTTATTGTCAGTGTTGGTATGTTGTAAAAATGAGATTTTATAACATATCCCTCTCAGATTCATTGTCATAATCGCAGAAATAAAAATAAAATAATCTGTTTTTTGGAATCTGACCAGATCATCACTGTCTAAACTGTCAAACCAGATTTCACGTAACTTTATCCATCATTCTGCATGTGCAGTATAGTCTAAAGCTGTATATATACACTCAGTAGTGAGTAGTGAATGAGAGTTAGTGGTTTTTGACATAATATACACATGAATGGAGAAAATGCCTCAGTGGCTTATGTTCTCTCATGCGTCTCAGGAGTTCAGAGATGTCAATATAGATATGAGCAGAGGCAAAATTCCTCGTTTTCTGTCCTCCCGTGACAGGCGTTGTAGCATTGTGAGGACGCTCACATTATTACTATAGCAACTGATGGAGACACTAAATAAAGACTTTAGATTTGTGTGAAGGGTGAACAACACCATGAAGACTTGAGCGCCTACACCAACCACATACTATAGCAACTGCTAAAAGTATATGCTAAAAAGCATTTTGGAATGTTGCACAGACATGCACCAAACAAATATTTTAATGCTGTATGAACAACTAGACCTGACATCGCATTTATTCCATAGCTTCTACCTGTAGCGTTCCATCGATTAGTTTCTGAGACGCAATCAGTTTAATGAATCTAAATCTCACATCTCACCAATCTGACTTGTCTGAGCCTACTTAATCTGCTTTCCCTTCCCTGTTTCAGGTGGTGAATCCAAAGAAGAAGATGAAGAAGAAGAAATATGTAAACTCAGGCACGGTGAGTGGAGGATGTGAGATAACATGTTTTACGGATGTGATCATGCATGCACATGTGTTTCAGAGAATGCAATTTAATTACACTGGTTTCTTGTGTTTAATTATGGGATGGGAGAAGCAAAGACATGCACAGTAGCTTTCAAGAGTCTTCCTGCAGTAATGACTATCTCGGCTTATACTCTTGCTAATTAAAACAAGTGCTAAAAACAGAGAGAGAGCTTTTCTTTGTAGCGGCTCAGACACACTGTTTTTCCTTTGACGGGTCCTTATGAAACATTGTGTTTAAGCGATTGTGTGTGTGTGTGTGTGTTGGCATTGTAAGCAACAAATAATGGAGCTTGAAGTTTAAATAGGGAAATTTACATAGACAAAACGCAAACAGTAAACCAAAAGTAATGTCTGTGTAAACATTTCCATAATCTTTTTCTTTTCCTTTCTACATGTTGAACCATAAGAAACCTGTAGTGTTTAGAAAAATCTCAAACTGTGTTTAGATTTGCTCATGTACAACTTTACAAATGATTTAACCTGTTAGCTATCACCGCTGGGGTTATTTCACTATTCACTTTTTTCATTTGAATCTAATCATGACAAACTATATATTGATGATAAGGTCTAAGACTCGAGAATAAATATGTGACAAATTTTATAACAATAAAGATAAACTAAAAAAGATTAGTTTAAAAAAGTTAAAATAAAAAAATGAAGTTTGGATGTGTATGAAATCTTACGGTTATCTTATGTTGTAATATTATGTTAACAATTGTCTTATTTTATGAGAAACATGTGGAACAAGACTGATGGCATTTTTAACTAAACATAACAATAAACTCTAACACTAACTCTCCCGAGCAATGAAAGAGCAACAATCTGAGCAATAAAAGCTTTTTTGTGTGCTGTACGTGCATGTAAGCGAGAAGCCGAGTGGGTGGGAAGTGAATGTGAAAGCAAGATTTTGTAGTGCAATAGAGATAATGTGATAGCAGCGTCCTGCTTTGATCGATGGTTGTGCCATAACCGGCTTATTGCACTGTATTACGAGATCAGGCTGAAAACATCGCCTCCCTGAGGGTCTCATCCATACTACCAGCAACAGAGACTAGTATTAACACTGCACGCATCATGTGATACGCAATGAAAATGTGTTCATATTTGGTAAATCAGATGTCTGCTTTGATCTGTTTTTGATGCAGGTGACACTGCTGTCGTTTTCTGTGGAATCTGAGTCGACTTTCCTCGATTACATCAAAGGCGGGTGAGTAAGAAATGTCCTCACATTTGATGTTCACGTGGTATAAACCATCCATCTCTTTTATCTCTGTGATTTAATGTGAGAGTTTGTTAAAGTAAAGTCTTTAAATGATTTTGCGGTGATAAACGTCACAGATTGACATTTGTGAAAGTGTCAAAATTTGATCCGAATAAATTTAATTGCTGTAATCACATGATGGCTGTTGGGTTAAACTGTTATCTGACATTTCACTAAAAGGACAGGGTCATCTCTTTGCATCAATCTGCTTGAAGCTCTCCGAGGTTGTTTGACTGAATGTCACACGTCCAATCAAAATCAGATTTATATCTGAAAAAACCTCTCGACCTTGGTGCTTGTATGTATGAAATAGTGGGTTTTTCAAAGTACTATGTTGTCAGTCAGCGCAGCGAGAAATCTCACTCTTCCTCGACTTTTAACCTTGAAAAAATGTTCAGCCTAGACTAATGGAAGCATCTTTCAGGTTCACTGTAAATATATATTTAAAGCCATGCTTACTGCAGGCCATTAGGCATTATTGATGTGTAACAGTAAATGGATTTGTTGTTTACTTCTGTATGCACACTGTAATAAACTGGTGTGTCACTTGAGTACTACTGTAATATATTACTGTACATGTAAAGTTGTATCACGCAGCAGGTTCTTGCCTCCGAGGCAGCGAGGGAGAAAAAAACTCCTCAAATAATGTACAGTAGAGAAAATAAAGTAACTTTCAGTCATGTCTGAATCTACATGAATTTGTCAGTCGCTTTTTACCATCTCTGCAACCTTTATTACATTTACTGTATCAAAGAATGTGACTCATAATAGTAGTGACACATGAAAGTATGCTTGTTACTGTATTATTTTAGTTATTCTTGCTGAATTCATCCAAGTATAATCTTTCAAGGACTCTATCTCTATCAGAGAACCAGCACACAGTTATGCCCAAAATCTCACCAATATAAATCATCTGGTTTGACTGACACCAGCGCACGCTGTTCTGTACAACATTCTCATTTCACGGCTTTGTGCCCGACACTTTTCCCACATAGGCGTTTGTTTCATTTATTCACCTCGCAGATCGACAAATATTGTGCATTTTGAAGAGCAGCAGATGGCACATATTTAAATAAAGAGGTGTGCAGAATACCGTAAGTGTTGTGAGAGACGTTTTGTTGTGGACTATGAATAAAAAACCCAGAAAAGTTTGTTCTCTGTCGTGGCACTATAAATCTCATTCTTCTGCCTGTTCAGGTGTAGCAGTACCTATGAAATATAATGTGGTTTGATGAAAGTAGAAGACAGTGAAATATTACAGGATGTTTCGAGTCTAATGTAAAGTGACGGTCAGGTGAATCCCTGTCATTTTCGACAGAGCACCCAAACACGCTCGGCCCTGATGGGGTTGGAGGGTTTATCGCCGCTGGGTTACATAAACATCAGGAGACCGCCCGCAGATTTATGCTTTCCACAGTGAAATGTGAAGTAAACAAGCATGCGTGTGGGCATATTCGTGTACGCAGATGTACTCATAGAGATGCAACGTTGTGTGTACGCACCATGTGGCATTCTTTAGTGGTCTGACTAGAAATTGATTAAATCCTTGCTCAAATGAAAGCAGGAAATTGCCACTTAGAAGAAGCAGCCCATCGCGTTATTGACAAATATTACTCTATAAGTAAGTGAGTATGTAGTTGCAATAAACATACAGGATGAAGAACATCGAAACTATCTGAGCAGCTTAATATTAAGCAGCTGCTGTAAAGAAAGCCGATCAAATTAAAGGCCTTGGCCAGGCTTTATAAAGTGACCAATGATAGCCTTTCATTACAAGATGAATAACTCATTCAGCAGCCAAGCAGAAGGGATAAAAATATCAGAAACGCTACTCTATTAATAACAGGAGTGTGGAGGATGCTCGGGTCCCGTTCGATAAAGAACGTATTTGCTCCGCAGCGAGTGTGCGTACTTATTAAGCGCTGACCTTTACCTGGGTGGAAGTTCTTATGGCTGAGAGGCAGATAACCTGTTATAATGTGCTTCAGGTCTCCGGCCAGCCTGCGCATCCCACGCAGAGCCCGTCTTGACAGTTCTATTAAGGCAGATGTGATTGCGCCTGGCCGGGGCGAGAGACTATTATGTATGTGTGAGAGAGAGAGAACGGAAAGCTGAATTTCTTGAAGGTTTTGGTGAGATGCGAAACATTTTGTGGGACAATATGTACCGGGTTATTTCAGTATTTACTTCAATATTTTATCTTATCATGACAAACTACAGTATATATTGATGAAAAGGTAGACTCAAGAATAAGACAAATGGACAAACAATAAACAGAAACTAAAAAAATAACAAAAAAGTTCATTTTATAAAAATAAATAAAATTGGAAAAGCTAAAACAATCTAAAACTGTAGTTTGGATAGTGCATTTACATGTGCATGCTAAATATGTGCAGTTATTTCACATGTTTCAATAATGTTTTTTACAGTATTGTCAAGGCTGTCCAATTCCAAAGCCATATTTAAAGCCGGTTTTAAAGGTTTATTATCTGATAAAAAGATCATAGCAGAATATATACATATGACAGACCCGACATCAGCTATTATAGTCAAATGCATGATGGGAGAGTGCCCTGAATTAATGTACCGCAACATAAAAATAAACCACAATCTCTGATGAACACAGCCTCGGACAAATATACAAAGCCAAGTAATTACAGCGACACAATAGCTTAAAGGGAATATATCATGTGAGGCATACGATATCTAGCAGAGGAGAAATGGGTATGTATTCACATTCGGAAGCAGTTTTTCAGATTGCAGTAATGAATAATGTACAGTCGGCGAGTCATTAGCACAAAATAAAAGCCTGGAGTGATTTTGAATGAATCCTCAAGGGTTATATTTTATAATATTGACCAGCTGACTGTACATTGTGCTTATTACACGTATTCTTCACAAATAAATCAATAAATGGGCGTGAGATATTGATTTATTATGGGAAAGAGAGAGTGTTATTAGAGACTGGGATTGACCAATCAGAATCAAGTATTTTATTTTTTTAAGCATTTTTTATAAAAGAGACAGATCTTATAGTCTCTTCATCTCTGGCTTTGCTCTCCAGTAGAGTTTTTTGTTACTCTGCAGGTCTTTCCTGCCTCCCATAGCACCACAGATCTGTCGGCACTACACCTGACAAATGACAGGGGGACACAGAGCGACATGGACATCTCCGGAGATCGATTTTTGTCCCTGTGTTTACTTCATCTCAAAGAGACCTCTGGTGTAGCGCTTTGCACTAACCCCTAACGCAGGAGATCCTTTCTACAGCCCATTAAGTTTCTGGGTCGTGGAAAAGCCCTCGCGCCACATGCTGAATTGGCACAAAAGCACTGCTGAGAGTCGCTGTAGTAGATTTGATTCGCTCTAATTTAGGCATGCTCATAAAAAAGGAAAAATGTGAAATTTCTTCAGGTAAATTTTGCTCCTCGTGAATGTTCAATTAAACCGGGATAATCAAATATAAATGTGAAAGTGTGTTCGTAGAGAATTTATTTAATTTAGAAGGTCAAATCAAACGGTCAGATGACTTATAGTCAAACAGTCACCTAGATTCCTAAAAAAATTTTTGGATGTGAAGATGCATAATGAGACCCGAGAGTAAATGGCTTTTAATGAATTAATAAAGAGGATAATTGCTCTCTGAGCTACACAGAGGCGCGAGTCACGTATTAGCCTGGGATTCGAAAGGTTAATGTAATTTTCTCTTCTTTTCATTAAAATTTGTATTATTTTTTCCTCTTTATTTCTTCCTATCAACTAAAGCACTAATGGCACGCAGCTGGATGTGGTCTGATAGACTGTTGACTGCCGCACATGTTTTTGTGTAATTTAGGAAATTACATTATTATTTCTTTTTAAGTGCTCCATTATATTAATTATTTGGCATTTGTGCATGTCTGAGATTGTGTTTTATGCTAATGTCATTTTACATGAATTCTGCAGAAAATCGATTGTGTCTGGTTAATTGGCTGTTAATCTGTTTAATAACTAGATGACCCCATGAAATCATAATGACAGCTTTGTGCTTTTTTCCATTTCTTGTACTTTAAAAATTGATCTATATGTTAGTAAATATTGACAAAATGCACTTTTTTGATGGATAAATGCATTATGGATTTACAGTGTTTCGCTTTTGGTAAACCGACCAAGAATGTTAATGACTCATCTTGCACATATTAGATTTTTTTCCAGCGTTATGAATGTGACATTTTAAGTCAAAACTTGAAATATAAATTCTCAAATATTGTATTTATTACCAATATACAAAAATTTTTACTAAAGCCCTGTTGATAAAGTCCGAACATCCAAAAATATCAGTCTATGCATAGGTTATTCTTTTAAGACATAACATACTTTGTAGGATTTTTGTGAATTAAAATGCACAAACAAGAAGCAATAATAACCAACAAACAGAGAAGAGATGAGTCTTTAAAGAACATCAAATTGTTATTTTATTATAATTGTCATGTGTTCATTTATGAGGAATATGTACTGTTAATAAATGTGAGAATTCTGAATACAGCACTTTACCTGACTATGAAAAATCATGATTTGAACATACAAAAATGCTTTAACAACTTTGAGAGAGACCTCTCATGGGTACCATTTAAACCATCAGATATTGACATCTGAGCTATCAGTATGATGAAAACCTTTCTTTTCTTGCGAAAGTTGACATGGAATTGCCCAAATCTATTTTCTCTGGAATATAAATGCCAAGCAAATTGCAAGTTAAAGTTCATTTTAAACAGTAGTGTTGTCGACAAAGGAAAAAACCTGTGTTGGACGAGCCATTTCAATCTCTCTATGAGCCGCATGGGATTTGTTAAGCAGGGAGAGCTGTTGTAATGGATGTTTAAAATGATCTGCAGAGATCATGAACTTACTGATAGACATGTGGAGTAAAACTGATCATGGCAATTCAGAAGTAATGTCTCATTTTGTTTTTGCCAATTAGACTGTGCGACTGGGCTTCACTACGCACACCGGCCATCACTTACTGCACTTACCTGCAGTACTCAGCACACAGATTTACTATATACGTACCTGTCTTTTCAAATCCTGCTGCGAAGATCGTTTTTGCTTATTCTTTTGTTTCTCATTTCTGCTTCTTTTCCCAGGACCCAGATCAATTTCACTGTGGCCATCGATTTCACCGCTTCTAACGGTAAGTAATTAAGTGGAGAGAACGGTCTGTGACCTCTTAAAAGGTTGGGGAATCCGAACCGAATCATTGGTCTTTCTCTGAGAGCGGGGCACGATTGTTTCTTTGTCGCTCGATACGTCCCTATTAGTCGTCAACGGGCGGCCCCCCGTGCCGCGGGGCTAAACAGAGAATTGCATAGGGGTTCGAGTCATGCTGAGAGGTGAGACGCTTGCATAAAGTGCTCTAAAATGACCTGGCTACTCCAGCCGCGTGTGAATGGGACGCCCTGTTGTTTTCAACGCCGCACTTGCTGTTCTAGTTCAAATAATTACCCTTCTTTTACAAATAACTGCTTGCAAACATCTTTGAATTATTCAATACTTAAACAAGATTTGCTTGAGAACGGTGTAGCGGAGGTTGGAAATAGAAGGCAACATATGGGTTTTGCTTCAAAGAGATTTATTGAAGGTGACTGTGACTGCGTGCAGTGAAAGAGAACCCAATCGCAAAGTTAGTTTAGTAACAATTCAACAATCGCAGACTGTTTAGATCCCAACCGGTCCAAGCTCTGAAAAACATCAATAGCTTAACAACAGGCTTGGAGCTCTCATTTGTTTCTTAAATATATTTCCTGGCATGCTTTGGCGGACAAAATGAGTTCCAGATAAAAATGTGGAAAATAATTAGCAGACAGACAAAGAAGCTGCTTGCATTACAGCCATCACACCATCAGATAGATTCTATCAGTGAGTTAAAGGGACAGTTCACGCTATCAATCATCCTCAGGCTGTTCTAAACATTATGAAGTTCTTTCTGCTGTGGGACACAAAAGGAGACATTTTGAACACCGTTTACCGTTCTTCTGTCATACAGTGAAAGTAAATGGGGACATTCTGCCTTACCTGTCATTTTGTTCTCAATAGAAGAAAGAAAGTGAAACAGGTTTGGAACAACATCAGGGTGATTTTTTTTTTAATCTATCCTTTTATTCTCTTTGAACATCATTTAACATGCAAAACTAGTGATGTTTTATTTTTATTATGTTTTAATCATTTATTTTTTTAATTAAGCTAAAATAAATTGATGTTTGAATGATAAAGTTGCATAACTGAAGCTGCAATACTTTCTTATTATTTAATCCTTTTAATATCATTCCAATAAATAGACGAGATTTATGATGATATAAAAATATTATATATGAAACTAGGATATTTTACAATGTGGCTAATTTGTATTAATTTGTACAATATTAATCAGACATAAACGTAACGATTATTAGAAAAAAGCATTGATAAAAGCCCAGCCGTGACCCTGTTCCTAGCCCTGGAGAGAGCACCACATACTGAAACATACAAATAAAATCTACCAATTTATACAAATTAGCCACCGGGTAAATTATCCAGTTTGCTGTTTAATTTCCAGGCAACCCATCCCAGTCCACGTCTCTCCATTACATGAACCCTTACCAGATGAACGCCTACGCTCTGGCACTGAAGGCTGTGGGTGAAATCATCCAGGACTATGACAGTGACAAGATGTTTCCAGCGCTGGGCTTTGGAGCCAAACTGCCCCCTGATGGACGAGTGTCTCATGAATTTCCCCTAGTGAGTGAGCTGATGTTCTGTTTCCTTAAACACCCTGAAGAATTTGACGATGCATGAGCCTCTATCATTCTGTTTCTCTCCATCTAAACATAAAAAATGTGTTATTTCTTTGTACTTTGAGACAGCATTATAGCCTCCACATGCTTTGATGGATCTTAGTTTGTTCACTGCAGCTGGGTTGGAAAAACAACGAAATTTCTAGATGCTGTTTTGCTTGTAATTTGCTCTGCTTTCGTTTCGTTGGTGCTGTGAAAGCAGTTCGAGAGACCATATGAGAGAGGACTCTAATTGGCAATGCCCGACCTGCGGTCTTATTGATTGACATAATCCATGTTTTCTTGTTTCAGCAGTGTGCTTGAACTGAACTGCTATTGGCTTAAATAGAGACGCATGTGTAACAATTGATTCCTGTCTTTCAGAATGGCAATATTGAAAATCCATACTGTAACGGTATTGAGGGGATACTGGAGGCATACCACCAGAGTTTAAAGACCGTCCAGCTGTACGGACCAACCAACTTTGCCCCTGTAGTAAATCACGTGGCCAGGTGGGTCTTCAGAGAAGCCAAAGCGGTGTGAACATGGAAAACATTTTGTGTTCGTTAATTTTAATATTTAATATTATTTATTTTCACGTAAAAAAGAGAAAGTTTCCAGTACACTAAAAACAGTTTTACATATAATCTGTATTGTCACATGGCTATGAACAGAAGGTTTAAAAGTGACTGTAACGCGTTTTGGTAAAACCTTTTTATGCCTGATGATTAAATCAGAAGTGTAGCTCATCAAAATTTGCCAGTAAAATATTGAAATATTTTATTTATATCACCTAAAAAATTGTTTAGGTGTACTATTTGTAATTTAATTTCAATGCTGCATACTGAAACTGTTCACCATATTGTTATTAATTTAGAGCTGTTTCTCTAGCTAACCTTGACTTTGACCGTTTGCACATCATTTACAAATTTACCCCATTAAATTGCCATTTAAACCGTTTTCCCTTGTTTTTGTTTCCGTGTAAAATGTCAGCACATTTGCACTTTGCATACAAATGCCAAGATTCGTTACGGTGTGCAATGAAAATGCCATTTTCTGCATGAATGGTAAAACTGATCTTTGCTTAGTTTTTTTGGGAGTGTTTGTGCATTGCATATGAACAACAGACACTTTATGAATCATAATTAAGTTGGATTCTTAATAACTGGCTGAGTGCTTTTTTTGCCAAATACTTGGTTATGGTTATAGATGGTTACCTATGGCACGATGTTCTACTTTTATCTGTCCATGACAGTGAAAAGCTCAAGTCTGAAATGCAAACTTTCAAACACAAAGCTGCTGACACAGAACAAGCTTGTTATCCGCTTGTAAAGCTCACAGCATACAGTAGGTGTCATAACAGACTGGCACAGTACTGACTACAGATCGTTTTTAATTGTCATTTGAAAGGATAGTGGGTGTGTTTGTGTGAATAGTGTGAAGAGATCTCCACCCCCTTCTTCATATCTCAACATCACACAACCAAAGCATTTTCCATCTGATTACACTGCATCCACTGTGGTAATTAAAAATGCCATCTCTACAGATTGAAATGAGACTTTCTAAGTGAAAGCACAATGCACCTCCTCGGGCTCAGAGCTGACGCGCACAGAGAAATATTAAACAAACATGCGTTAGATTAACATTTCAGAATACACGATAAATCTTTTACAGGATCTCATATAGTAACAGACTGGATTTAGATTTAATTAGATTTAAAAACACTTTTTTTAGTTTTATGATCCATTCATTTTTCTCCCTTTTGAAGGTACGCAGCTGCTGTCCAGGATGGTTCCCAGTACTTCATCCTCCTCATCATCACAGATGGAGTCATATCAGACATGTCACAAACCAAAGAGGCCATTGTGAATGTAAGTGCACCATATTTCAGAGAAGAATGCACAAATTGGGCATTATCATATTTAAAGGCGGTTCTTTCACGTTCACCTGCTTCTTTTGCTATTATAAATGACTGATCGGAGGATTTTAAGATACAGTAAAAGCTCTCTTCTAAGGCAGCATGAAAACTCAAATGGATTCTTTATAGGGGACTAATTTGGACAATACATCAGTACAAAACTTTGGTGTGAGGTGATTTATTATAAACATTAACATTAATGTTTGAATCTTAGATTCATGTGACTGCATTGCATATTGAGATTGCTTGTGATGTTGCCTTAGAATAAAGCTAAAATAAGATATCTCTAGGATGCTGCATAATTTTTATTAGTCTTCACGTCAGAAGTACGCCTACGATGCCTTAAAATACTGACTACTGGGGGCAGCTCACTATTTTATGTTTCTATGTTCAGGGTTTATGACAAGCCTGGTCTTCTCTAGGATGTTTTGAATGCGTAGGCTCTATTAGATTATCTATTATTCAAATGTAGGCTTCATGACATGCAACATAAATGACTCATTGTATTGAGGTCACCATTTCCGCTTAAAAGCTCAATTTTGTCTCCAGCAAAGCATGTCTTTCATCTAGCCAACGAACAGGCCCGACTTCCCAGCAGACTGGATTTAAAGGGAATTTGCGACTGTTAATCAGACATGTAGAACAGCCACACCTTCCTTTTAAGATCTTGCCTGCTGCTCTTTCCCCACGGCCTGCACCTGCCATGACGATCCACATTTCTGCCACATTCCAAAGTATGACAACTAAAGGTAAAAACCGAGCAGGTTTTTGTTCGTCAAACAAATCAGATGTTTGCACAATTCACAATTCAGTGAATTTGAAACATAGACGTTTTCCTCAAAATGTGATTAAAGAACTAACGGTAACGAATGTTAAATGTAGAGCAGCCTGAATAATTTCTCCAGGTGTTGAATGTGAAACAGAAGATATATGCAAATAGAAAGACCGCTGGTATCTAGAAGGGCTGTGCAGCTCTTAATCAAGTAAAAAGGTCATATCTTGATCTTGCTGTGTGATTAGATGTGCGAGCTGTAATATTTTCAGAATTACTGTATGGGCTCAAACTGCATTTTGCGCTATGAAGGAATAGTTCACCAAATACAAATTATGATATTTTCAAGAGATCTTTTTTCGGGGAATCGGGATGTCAAAATTCTTTGTAAAAAAATGAAAATGTGGTACTAGCAAATATCACATTTAAAGTCATTTTAGTCTGAATAGTCTTTACTCAAAGTGTGTGTATTGTATGGTTTCTGAAGAATTGCAAAACTAGGATTAATGATCAAGCTGTGTGTTTCTGTCTACATTAATATATTCGGCATTAAGTACTTTTTTTTTTTTAAAGTGGTTATTGCAATCTGCACTGCAATATGTCAAGCAAAGTATGCTGGTAAAAATGTTTATAATAGTGTTCCTGGTCTACAGTAGCAATACCAAGATCATAGATTTGATTCCCGTAGTACATGCAATACAAACTAATAAAACATACAGTTTAAATGTGCTTTAAGTCACTTTGGATAAAAGCATCTGCCAAAGGCATACAAATAAATAACCTGCTAAATCAACTCAAACACTCGTTATAAAGTAACTCGAACAGTTTGTGTAAAAAGTTTATAAAACACGTCCGAACGGACCATTAACAAAGTTATTTTTCTAGGTCCTCCATGCCGCACGGTCGGCCACGTGCAGATTTATGTTCAAATACTGAGTGTTCACAGTAAATCATAGAGAAACACTGACCCACTTCTCTCCTCCGAGCGCAGCATGTATCATTCATGAGAAAAGCTGTTCCTCCAAACAGCCGTTTGCATCTCATCCTCCTCGCTCTTCATTCTGTCATAGAGGAATGGACAATCGCCCACGGAAGGCCATTTCGATCCAAGCGTGTTTCGACAACATCTCTTCACTTCCCACAGCCGCTGACAACATCCTATCGCTTAGCTGTCTCATTACAATTCAACAGATATGTGAATGTAAACATGCCGTGTGGCATATGTGTGTATGGAAATAGATGTAGAAAGAAGCAGTTGAGGCGAAGAGTACATTGTTTTCACGTTTTATATGTCAGTTATATGTCAAATGTCAGCTACTGTATATTTAGGGTTTCAGAATAGGGTACTGGTCAAAAAAGTTTCTCTTTTAATCTGAAGGTGTATATTTCAATGTTTGAAATGACTTCTGTAGACAAAAATGTAATTGCCAGCATATTAATTTCTTTAATAAGAAAACTTTTTTTAAATATAATTGAAATGGATACAATACAATACTGAAAGCAGCCAGTAAGAGTTAGAAATGTCTTCAGTGATGTTTAAAAAGCTTCTCAGGTGGAAACCTCAAGAAGCTGAATGATAAAATGACAAAAGTATGATTTGATAAATTCTACACAAAGAGTGACTACTTTTGAAGATGATCGAATATAACACGGTGTTCATTTAACACAATTCCCAGTTACAATTGTGTTATTTCCTAGTTTTGATGAGTTTACTACTATTGTAAAATGAGAAAACATCAAAACAACAGCGAGTAAGTGTTTCCAAACCTTTTGGGTGAACTGTTCCTTTAAATGGAATAAAATGCAGTTGTTTTCTGCCGGTCTCTGACAGACTCTAATGAAGCATGCATATTCATCTTCTGTCTTAGATAATTAGCATTGAAGACTAGAATCCTCCCATCCGTCACAAAAAGACATGCAGCCTTTTTTATTTGACACGGTAATTACGAATAACAATAGTCACGGGTAACGGCTAATCGGAGGACGATAATGAGAAACAACAACATTAGAAGCGCATTCATTTGTCATGTTGGATGTAGGCAGGCCAGTCAGGGTGCTCGAACGATCGCAGAGGTCCGTCATCAGCCAATCAGAGATGACGTGCGACATGAAAGACGGCAGGATAAATCAATAAGACGGCTGTTTGTCAGATGAACTGACTTGCTGCAGGCGCTTGCTGCGTGACTGATTACAGTCTTAATAGAAGTTTCTGTCCTCAGTCGCACCCTGACAATGTTGCGTGTCATTTCTGCCTCCATCTCGCCTCACTCATTTAAAACAATAAGCATTGAACTGTCCATACAAATACTTACAGTGTGTTTGTAGATTCATGAAAAGGCGAAAGCTCTGCTTAGTGTCCAAAATGCAATTTTATTCTCTAGAATCGTGATAATTTCCTACAGCAGCTGGATACTAAAGACATTACATGAATGTTCTTCCCCAACCAAATAATAATGCTGCCAGCATGAGCCTGCAGCTCGTGTAATAAAAAAACATTTGTGGGTTCTCAGAATAGAGTTTTTTGATTTCTTAGTCTGTGTTCATATGTGTATGAGCTGTTTTTCAACTGTTGTCAAGGAAACTATAGAGAACTAACAGTCTGTTTTGTTTTCTCATTACTTCAAATATATGCTGTCAATCATGACAGGATATGATGGCACAAATAGAGCAACCAGCGTCAATTATTCATGGGGCCCTGCCTCTCTCTCGTGGCGTGAGGCGTGACAGGACTGTCATGAACTCGGCTGTGCGCTGATAATTTAGGATTGTGGAAGGTGGAGACGATTTGCGCTCGCTGTCAGTAGACGTCTATTTGTGGTTGCGTTCTCGGACCATCATAAAGGAATGTTGTTTTTATTGTCGAACATCTCAAAGGAGTAGATGGTGTTAATATTGCGGGCTGCCATCACGGGATGGTGAAAAGCTAGAGAAACTGTGGCAATAAACATTCATTTGTGTGTGCAAACTTTGGATTTGGGCAAGTCAAGCATTATGGATGTGATATTTTCATGTTTGAGATCAATTCTCACAAAATGAGTCCAGACATTAAAAAATATTACTCAATGCACTAGTTAAACTAAGTTAGACTAATGGAAATGCATTATGAATATGACAAAAAAAACCCACACATTTTTGAGAGTCAACATACTTTGTAGGATTTCTGTGAATTAAAATGCACAAACCAGAAGCAATAATACCCAACAAATGAAGAAGAGATGACTCTTCAAAAACACCTGACTATGAAAAATCATGCTTTAATGCTTTACAAAATTTGAGACAGACCTCACAAGAGTATTTAAACCACCAAATATTGACAAATATTTAGTTACTACGTCACAAAATAAGTGCCTTGAAATGTTACTTAACTGCATTAAGATGTTTGTTTGTGAACGTGCAAAACCATTATAATCTACTAATGCAAATTGCTCTGCTGTGTGGCCAGTGCTATTTGTACCGGGCTCAGAAACCATTACTTCATAATTAAATAGAAAGCATAAATGATGCAAAATGCCCATTTGTGTTAAATGAGTGTGATGTGTACAGAATGTTAAGTGGTTTTAATTTTCTCAGATATGAAAGCTGAAGTGTCTGGAGGGTGGCTTGCTAAAGATACGGGTGCTGTGGTGATTATATCGGCCCCGTCTCTGTCTCCTCCTGCAAACACCCTCTAGAACGTTCTGTTCTGTCATCGTGAAACCGCTGAACATCTCTGTTCTGGACACATGACATGTGTTTACTGTACCAATACTTGTTTGTAGTTGTTGCATTTAATGAAATCGCTATTTAGATGTGTTTTGATAGACATTCTGTGGGTTTTTTTGTTCATTATAGATATTAATTTTGAGTACCACAGGTATTCAAAGGCATTACTTCCACAAGAGCAAAAGCCTTTCAAATAAAAACAAATACAGTAGGTGTGACCGTTGAAAAGTCATTGTTAGTTTTTTATTTTAGTCTATATATGAGATTTCCACAATGACATCTGTTGTCTTATCTGTTATTATAGAAATCACGTTGATGGTTTTACGCTAAAAATGTATGTTTTTGTTTTGCCATCAGGCTGCAAAGCTTCCCATGTCCATCATTATTGTTGGAGTTGGCCAGGCTGAATTTGATGGTAAGAGCTTGAACACTTTTCAGGAACTAAATCGATAAATTTAGTTTATTGATTGCAAAAAAACTCTCTTCTTTCCTCTACAGGTATTTATCTAGCACTGCAAGACATTGTAAACTTAGTAAAGCACTTCTTAGTACTATTGTTGCCGTGTGTCGCTTCATTGTCTCCTAATATTTGTAAGTGGCTTTGGATAAAAGCATCAGCTAAATGCCTAAATGTAAATGTAAATGAAATCTGATTACAGAAATGTATCATGTAACACATTCTAAGGTTTAGTTGTTGAGAAAAATAATCAGATTACTGTTCAACTCTCGGTTCTGCACAGAAAATCACACCATTACTGTATTGAACCGTAGATGTTTAGACATTGTATACCATGCATCGTTAACAAAGAGCACATCATCACATAGTAAACAAATCAATGATTGTTATTTTTTAATGAACCATAAGATGTTTACAACAGCTGTTATTCAAACTAATACTCATACAGGCGCAAACAGGGTTGTTTTTCATGTGTGTACAGGTAATCTTTGCATTATGCAAGAGGTTCATCACAGCACGAGATGTAATTATCCACAATATTGTGTCAAGTAACAATCACATCGTGTCAGGACGTAGTCGTAGAAAGCAATACGTCCACTTTAAAAGTTGAAAGGTCGAGAAAGGCTTTAATCAATATTGAAATGGAGCGTCCGAGAATAACAACACAGAAGATGAGCTCCGGTTGGATGAGGTTAGCAGGTCATGTGGAGAGAGCGTGTTGTTTGAAGAGTCACTAATGGAATTCTGTGTGTGCACTCCTGATGCAGAGACCAATTACTTACAACTGGTGTCAATACAGAGAGAGAGAGATGATTAGGGAAATGATGGCCTTGGGTAGACACTCGCAATGACTTTTTAAATGACTTCATTACTACCAATACAGTTAAAGCTGTGCGTGTTGCTGTGTGACATTTAATTATTACACATTGAAATGTGTGAGGTCACACGGCAGCTGGAACAATTTCTTTCGAGACCCAATGATCTATACTTGATTCTATACTTTTACTGTATGTCAGCAGCTGTCTTATCTCTGACCACTTTAGTTGTCTAATTTGAAGTGATTTATTTACCTCGGTGTCTTTTCTCACAGCGATGGTCGAGTTGGACGGCGATGACATAAGAATCTCTTCACGAGGAAAACTGGCAGAGCGAGACATTGTCCAGGTGACACCAGAAGTCTTTTCCTTCTTTCTTGTTTGAAATGAATACGTGTCGTGTGGAACTTGTGGTTTTAAATAGCTGTGACTTGTAGCCCTGTGTTTCTTTTTTCAGCAATTAAATCTATTAAGCGTGAAAATTGTAATCACTAATCCAGTCACTGAGCTGAGCCCTTCACACCATAACCCACATTATTATAAACAATTCATTATGCAGGTCCCCGGTGAATGCAACCTGTCATTAGTAATAATAAGAATATCTCAGGCTACTGAGTCACAGCCTTGAGTAAATCTGTGAGCAAAGTGGAGGTAAATCACTTGAGAGTTTAACTTGTTTTATGCTGGAAAGAAGATTATGTGTGTCATCCTTATTTTGTCATGAATGGATGGACAGATGTTTGGAGGTGAGGAATGGGTGGAAGGCTGGATGGAGCAGTTAGTATGTGATTGACGCACTGATGGAACGAAAGAAGGAATGAAGGAATCAACAAATGATTGAATGAATTAATGAACAAATGAGCAAGTAAATGAATGAATAAATGAATAAATAGAGATGAGGAATAGGTGGAAAGATAAATAAATAAATGAGTCATTTAGAGTCACATTGACTTACTAAGGGTTAATTGATGAATGAACCAACAAACAAATAAACAAAACAAACAAATGGACAAATGAATAAATGCATGAATAGATGAATAGATAGGTTAGATGGATAGATAATATAGTAATAATAGACTAAATGGGTTTGACTGGATAAAGAATGAATGAAAGGGTTCATTGGAATGAATGAATGAACATAAGGAATGGGTGAATGATTTACTCACTTAAAAGGGTTAATCGATGAATGAACAAATGAATGAACGGACACAAACAGATAAAAAGATAAATAGATACCACAAATGGATCAAGTATGTAAGAATGGTGTCTGGGTGAATAATTGTGGTAAGAATTAAAGGGTTCATTGAATCGAACAAATCGTTTGGTATCTAAAACAATGTTCACTCCCCTTCACAGTTTGTGCCGTTTCGAGATTACATGGACCGGACAGGAAACCACGTGTTGAGTATGGCGCGGCTGGCCAAAGACGTTTTGGCTGAGATTCCTGACCAGTTCATTTCTTACATGAAGAGTCGAGGAATCAAACCCAATCCAGCACCGCCCCCTTACACACCCCCAGGACACACACACCACACACAGATCTGAGCCCACCCACAGATGCTTGGAGAAAGCTAGTTTAAGACATCAGCCCTCTTCCTGGAATTGTGGGGTAGCAGGAGCTCTTAAAGGTTTGGCTCCAGAGGTTACCGTGTGTTTGAACTCTCCAAAACACAGTTTGAGGTACAGTGGCGCTTGTGTCTGTTTTTAAAAGGTCTGCCCGTTTTCCTTGGGTAGTGAGACAGTGAGATTCAAGAATGTGATCCAAGGGCAGCTTTTTGGTTTGTTTTGTTTGAAATATATATATATAAATATCTTGGCCTGTGACTGTTTCTTATTTTGTCAATCGATTGACAAGAGGGGACGAGAGCCTGGAGGTGCAAGTAAAGAGGCAATGTTTGTGGTTTCAACTTGTGCCTGTCTGTGGCTGTCTCAGTGTAACAGGACAAATCTGCCCTATTCTGACATCTGACATCAGTAAACTAAAGTGTGTGTGTATGTTACGGTGACGTTTTAGATCTCTATGGCTTTATTTTGTATCAAGTCACGCATGTGTGAAATTGATTTATTACGTTAAGCTTATGAAAAAGTTTCTTATTTGATTCTCTGTCCATATCCATTATGGTTTATGAAAGCATGTGTGAGTCTGTAGAGAAACCATTTTTTTGTTTTTCAACATAAAAATTATTAAAAGTGCTATTTTTCCACAGTTCCACATAGGACACCAAGCTACAGTAACTGCAGAAAGCATTTTTTGGTCAAAATCAGCATGCAGGATATGACCACCAAAAGTCTTGCAAATAACTGCCTGATTTCTGATTCTCACGGGCTTCACACATACTGTAGAAAAAGGTCTGTCTCTCTGTCTCTCTCTCTCTCTCTCTCTCTCTCTCTCTCTCTCTCTCTCTCTCTCTCTCTCTCTCTCTCTCTCTCTCTCTCTCTCTCTCTCTCTCTCTCTCTCTCTCTCTCTCTCTCTCTCTCTCTCTCTCTCTCTCTCTCTCTCTCTCTCTCTCTCTCTCTCTCTCTCTCTCTGTCTCTCTCTCTCTCTCTCTCTCTCTCTCTCTCTCTCTCTGTCTCCTCTCTCTCTCTCTCTCTCTCTCTCTCTCTCTCTCTCTCTCTCTCTCTCTCTCTCTCTCTCTCTCTCTCTCTCTCTCTCTCTCTCTCTCTCTCTCTCTCTCTCTCTCTCTCTCTCTCTCTCTCTCTCTCTCTCTCTCTCTCTCTCTCTCTCTCTCTCTCCGGGCAGGAATAGATTGTGCACAGATTGGTGTCATGCACTCAGATGCAGTTCATTCACCAATTCAATTGTGTCAAGAGGCTTTTAATCAAATTAGAGTGTCTGATGTATCTGCACACTGCCAGTACAGGACTCAATAGAGGAGCATTGGAGCACATTACTGTCCTGTCCTGGTATAATAACCATGAGCATTTATCCCTGTGATTGTGCATGGGGCATTAATTACCTACAGGCCGCTAAAAGGTGAGATGTACTGCTGCCAACCCATAAGACTTTGTGTTACATGAGCGTTTGCTCAAATCAGTGGAAGATGAAAAGCATTACGTTTCTTTCTTTAGCTCATAATGTCATGTGTGCATTGAGTTTCCTGTGTTATCAGCTGAACTTCAAATTAATGTTTTTTGTCATTTAAAAGAGTTGATTTAAGTCAAATGTTTTTTTTTTCATTGTTTCCTATGATTGTTATTGCAATGAATATATTGTAAATGGTGTAAAACACATTTCTTTACACACACACAACATTATTGATGTTCTTCAACACAACTTATTTCACATTCCTGTGTAGTCTCCTGTTGACAGGCACAATTTAATCATTTATATTGATTCAGAATTAGATCATTAACTGCCACTTTTATTAATATCCTGCCGTTAAGATAATCATTGAAACGGATTCGCTCAATGAAAGACAAAGAGACCAGCTGCTAAACCTTAATCCTAAATTATTAAATGTAAATGCCAGTGAGATAATTGAATCCAACTTAACTATGCATATCATCTAATAATTTTAATGCACATGGGCTATCATAACACAGAAATCAAATCCGTCTATTCTTATTGAATGTTTAAAAGCAAACACAAACTTTGTAATTACTAAACAAATAACGGAAAGTCTAACTGCCTATGCTCATTTCGGTTTGTTAAAATGCACAACCAGAATGAGTTACAATCAAAAGCTTCAATGTTTACACAGACGAAGAGGGTCCATAGATCATCTTGGGAGGCATTGATATGCACCCAACAGAACGTTTCTCTGATCCAGTCACCAGTTAAGACAGTAATTGTTTTCGTCCAATGCCTTCAAATTAATGACCTTTATTCAGTAACAACCCCACGCTATTCAAACTGCTCATCTGTTCATCGGTTCTGTGTAATTTGCAAAGTCAGAGACATCGATGGCTTTTACTACCAGGGAAGCTATTGTGTGTATTGTCTGATAAAAAGCTTGGCTGTAAAGAATGTGCACCGATGAGATTTGCTCTGTGTGTTTATCAAGCAAGGCACACAGGGAAAAAACAACCCGTTTGCATATTCCTCCCTGAAATCACTATAAGCATCATCGCTGTTTCTAAAAGACCATAAATAAAAAATGGGTTATACAGAGTAAAGAAATGACTTCTGAAAACTATACTGGTATGATATTTTTCCTGTTTATCCATAGCACACACTTGCAAACGTTTACAGTCTGTTTTCATGAGCAATCATCATTCCTCTAAAACATTTTTAAGGGAGCACTTTACTACAAGTAAGTTATAGGTCTACCTTAAATGATATTCATCTGTATGTTTCCCTTTTTTGAAACGAAGTTGTAAGAATATATATTTATTTTTGTTCCTGGAATGTACAATAAGCCATTAATTGCAGTCCTTAGAAGAGAAAAGACAATGACCAGCATCCATGAGGACTGAATCATTTCATGAGAAAGATGTGTATATTACATAGCGTGTGTATGACACATGCTGTTATCACATTGAGCTCTGTCCACATGTAACATACTGTAGAGAATGATTTCATTGAAATACTTGTGCATGTATGGCCTGATGTTTAGTGGATTGACCGAGTTTTCACTTGTTATTTCTGTAGTTATGTTGGGACTTTTCCCCCTAATTATTAAATAATCATTCATTTCTACTTTTTTTTATATTTTTTTTCCAAATTAGCAACCAACCAGCATCATGGCCATCTCTTTTATTATTTTTATCATCATTATTTCACTTATTATTATTATTATTATTATTATTATTATTATTTAAAGCTGCAATTGTCCTCTCTTTAACCAATCTTGAAATATAAAATTGCAAGTTATTTCACAGCTCACATTACAAATCATTATCATAAGCCTATGATTCACCACTGTAAACAACAGTTTTTAACACTGATTTTTTGATGTACTTAATTTTTGTTATTGATTTTTGTTTATTTACTAAAAGTTATGGATTGCAGCTTCAAAAATAACAATTATGTTACAAATATGTTACAATTACAAATGTTTCTTTCAATATTTTTGCTATTGTTTTTACTTTTAGGGTTTTTATTATCATTATTTCTTTTGCATGTTTGATCCCAACAAATTCTATTGTACATGATCTTTGTCATACGGTGGGTTGTGAAATGCTTTGTATTGAACTGCCTTAACTAAATATTAATAAACTGAAGTCTTTTACAAACTCTTGTCTAGTGTGGAGAGTGCATATATAGCACTGCTGGTGAAGTATGTAGTGGGTTGTGTATTGAATAGGTCAACAGTGGGCTTACACCATTATCACATGTTCTCAGGAAGACTGTGGCCCCTAATGTGAAGAGCTGCTGTTCTGCGCTTCTGTGGAGTCATGCCTGTGACATATTCACCACTTCTTCCATGATAATGAACAGAACAAGATCAATTAGACATGCAGGAAGCAACTGCATTCAGGTGTGCTGATAACCGTCACATTCTATTTTAAGACAATAATGAATAAATAATAGTTTCATGTTATTTTTATTTGATAAATCACTTTTGACTAAATTGCAAAATGTGAAGAAACAAAAGTCAAAGACAAAATAAAAATACAGGATTATTTTTAATGCATAATTAGGCATCAAGAAGTCAGTGTATGCTAATTCAGAAAGACGTTTATTCTGGCATTTGCCCCAAGAATAAACATATTTAAATATATAATGATACATATATAATCTTATAAGTCTTGTGTAGCACAACAAGGACCATGAAACTCTAATTGTTGTATTCAGAAAATACAGGCTGGTGTTTTTCCAAAGCGACCTAAAGGTATACATTTTGTAATCTGTTTCCATGTTTGCTGCGCCGCCGGGCAGCTATTTAAGTCATGGCAAGACAACAGTCCCATCTACTTGAATGGGGGACGACAAGAGATATTTCTGACATTTGCAAAAATCACAAATACATAGTATATTTCCGACCAAAAGTTAAACCTGGCATCAACCGTACCATAACTTTCCCGTCTTTAGCTCAATTTGCGCTAAAAATCACCTTTTGGGGGCCGCTTCCGATACTACGCATGCGCACAGTCCCCATTCATAATAACCGCAGTGGCGCGTCTTACTGTGTGTTATCTTTGGTCGATCATACCTGATTGGATTCCGCTTCAGAACTGAGGCAAGTGTAGTTGTTTACCCGTGTTTTGGCAATTAAAATCATTTTAACAGCCACTCTCAAGACAGATCTATTATTGCAAATCTATTAACATTAGTAATAATGTTATCTGTGAATAGTTCGGAAACACCATTGCGCAGTCGCAGCTTGCGTTAATCATCCATGCATAATATACAAATAATAAAACCAACAAAAACAGCTTCCAATGAGCACTGAACAAGTGAAAATGTTTCTGATGAAAGCTGTGATTGATGAGACTGAGATGTTTAATGCTGCTGCTACAAAAGGTAGGACGTGTTTTATATTTAATCCATTTTGCTGTGAAATGTATGTAATCTTTGGCCTGTGTTTGAGACTCATAGTCGATTAACTTTACGTGCTATTAAAACAATCTGATTGTCGGCTGTTGTTATGACTGTTGTTATCTGGTTTGGAGCGATTGTCACAGTATAAATGGCAGATAGTTTTGTTCGGTGTGTTTATATCAGCTTGATGAAGTCTAATCTGTTGCAGGAGTTTCACTTTGTTAAAAAAACTAAAAAAGGGTGTGTTATTTTTTAACACATTTTTTGTGTTATGCTGTTTAACACATAATGTGTCATTTTGTGTTAAATACATAAAAGGGACAACACATGTTGAGTTGAAAGTAACACAAGTTGAGTTAAAAGTAACACAAAATGTGTTGTTTTTAAATGAACACAAAGATGTGTCTAGTTGAGACGCATGTTGTGTTATTTTTAACACATCTGTTTTTAGAGTGTAGATATGTGGTATAATTTATAGTTTCGTTATTTGGCAAAACTGGGAGTCTTGGTGTTGTATGACCAAAGAAAATGTTGCCATACATACATCATGTGTCTCTTTGATCCTATGACCTTTGCATTACTATTGACACGTGTTACCAGTTGAGCTCAGGCATATATAATGTCTTCGATCTACTGTAAAAAGATGAAAAGACACACTATAATGAATTGGATCCACAAAATAATAAAGGGTCTAGATCTGATCAATCAGTCAAGTATGAAAAGCTTTGTCTCTGCACCACTCGTAACTGTTCATTATTTCCCAATTTGAAAAAAGGCTTGAACTGTCAGATATTAGATTTACGGCCACGTGAGGATTGCTATGCTTCAACTTAATTGCCACTGATTAAAGTTAAAGGTCAGTATCACAATGCGAATACCAACCGTGAACCGTTCCTGTGGCTTATATCTAATTGACGCCTGAATCAATGAGGCCACGAGCTCTCAATGAAAGCGATGTCATATCTTCTTTTCCTCTTACGCACACGCACATTTACTGTCTTTAATGAGAGGCTATCTGAGGGAGTCCAGCAGCTGTCAGAGGCTCAAATCTGATCTGAGACCAGGCACCTGGTGGCCTCCTCTGCACCCACACAATTAGAAACACATTCTAATAAGAACTCAGACTGAACTGGTGGTTGGTGGCATGGGGTTGTGTCAGGGCTGACACATGTATCCAGACCACTGCTGCAATAACCGTCTGTTCCCTTTAAATTAGTGCTACAGGACCTGCATATGTATATTTCTGTTACTTTGTTGCAGACATTCAGTAGTTGATCTATTTTTGTCATCCTCTAATTAATCCAGGTTGTGATTATACATAGAGTTCTCTGGTGCTGGGAACCCCTGGGACTCTTTCTGTGATGAAAATGAAGGGTAGGCAAAATTAAAGCTGTGAAATTTCTCTCTGTGGTATACTGTGAGATAAATGATGATACTGTAGCTGCATTGAAGATATCAGAGCCGCACAGTCAGTTGAGTGAGCTTGCGTGTGTGTGAGTCTTTTCAAGAATTCACCTCTACTGTGACTGAAGTGTTCATCCATTAGTTTTAAAGTGCGAAAAAATGGGAAAAAAAAAAAGTGCGACATTTTTCTATTTATCTTTGGGCTATATACATTAAAGCAGGGCTACCAGGCTGAAAGTGACCTGATAGTGATTGGATCCATTCTTGTGGGTGTTTAAGTCAGATCGGTTGATTAAAAATAATCAGTTGTGATTTTCATGTCTTGAAGGAATAAAGTTCATCCAAATATATCTGCCATTATGCCACAAATTCTTGCCATTACATGTTATTATTCTGTGGAACCCAAACTGATTTTAAAAGAGCCTTGTAACAATTTTTAATACATTTTGTGTTCTGTGGAAAAATAGAAGAATATGGATTTGGACAAGTATTCTGGTTTTTATGGCGATTTCGCATCACTTTGAATTAGGGCTGGGCGATATGGCAAAAATGTAAACTTGATCATTTTTTCCCATATTGATCGATAACGATATATATTTCGATATATAAACTGTTAATGCTGCCAGCTTTAAAAGAGGATCCCAACTATGACTGAAGCCATAAAAATTCATTAAGTACATTTTAAAGTAGTTTTTTGTCGACAATTTCATCATTTTTGGATAATAACTCGAGGTTAGTTTGACTTTGGTCGCTGCTTCCACTTATTTTTGTCATCCTCGTGCCGAGTTTGCTTTGCAAAGTGCCGTAAGAAATTGACTTTGTTCTTTGACGTGAACGTTAAAAGCTGCACGCTGATTGGCTGTTGTCGCATATTTCTGCTGTGTGATTGGCTCTTATATTAATCCATATTGAGTAAAAATGCCTAGAGCTTATCATCGTTATCGACATATATTTGATCGCGATTCGATATGATATCGTTTATTGGCACAGCCCTACTTTGAATGTAGGAAAAGTGCAAAGCACTTTCTAGAGATGGATCTAGAAAGAGATGTCCCACCTTTTAATAAAACAGGGCAATTATCATTTGATAAATACTAATGAATCTGTGCAAAAACATGTAATAATTTTGTCTGTAACATGTTATATTATTGTGACTATAGCCAGTCATTTTATAGATCTGTCTTTGCTCAAGTGAATAGGACTTATTCTCATATGAATGAACTAGCTCCCTGGAGGTGTTGCATATAGCTTAAAAGGAACAGATTGCCTCTTTTTCCTTATATTTCTTATATTTTCTATATTCAGATATCTTCCATATGTGTACACCAAAATTTTTAAATTTCTTTAAATGCAATATAAATGTACAGACAGGTGCAATAATACCTTCAAACTAGAAATAGTGAAGTGAGAGAGAGATGCTGTAAAATATAAAACATAATGAAAACCAGAGCATACCTTTCTAATCACACTTTGTAATTGGGGCACACATACATACTGCACAACATTGTTGGGTTTTATTTGAAATCTACACGTTTTGTGTTTATGTAGGCCACAAATTCAATCTTGTCTTTATTCAGATGGGTGTGGTGGGCCCTGGCAACGCGTGAGACAGTAAAGGTCTATTATTATGCGACACCTCCCTCTGCTGGCCGTTTAATACCCGAACATCTCAATGAGAGACGTGTTTGACTGCATGCAGCGCTGCGCAGATATTAAAGTACCGCGAGAGTACAGCCTTAGGATCCGTCTCGCGGTATCTCACTGACAGGTCTGCGCAGCCCCGCATGAGTGGAGCGCACCCAATGACGTCAGCGCAGTTCAATATATTTCCGCGGCTGGCGTTTGGGCGGGTAGACGTCATTTATGTAACCGAATGAAAGTGATCGTAGCTGTGACGACAGTTTGAAGGCAACGTGAGGGAAATTTGTTCATATTCTATGTCATTACGTTCAGGAAGCTAGTCGCTGGTGTTTTAACGATCACAGTTGACGCGGAGACCGTCTGTCAAAGAAGCGGCCTCGGTGTTTACGTGACGGTGACACGGCAGCGCGAGTGTTTACCTGTTACCTGTGTACCGAAGACTCGAGCCGGTGAACGGGATGTCGCCAGCGGACATACAGCAGCAAACATTCACTGTCATATACTGCCTTTTACATGGGGATCGCGAGGACGGGATGATCCAGCACGATGGTCCCGAAGATGGTAAGCGCCTCCTGTCTGATCTCATTGTTGTCATAAAGCTGTTTTTCAGCTTTGTGGTTTTAAGTGTATTAATCGCGTGTATTAATGATCGATTACTGTTTGTATTATCATTTCGTGGTTATTGTAGAAACCGTGGTTTATTTTCTCAAGGATACGTCGTTCAGTAATTATGTTTGTCGGTTTTGTTTTCTGATTCGAAAAATAAATAGAAATGTTTATAAACAAATACAAAAGTTTATATAAATATATTCGACACATGCTCCACAATACCGTATTTCCTGTCCTTAATACTAGATGTTACTTTTATGGACATTTTGTGATGCAATCTCACAAAAGAAAATATCTCACAGTATAACGTCAACAAAAAGATGTAATAATTCTGTATATAGAAAATGAAACCTACATATAGGGCAAAGGTCAACCTTATCATGACAAAAATGCTTTTATCGAGGGTTGTTAAATATTTGGTGGTTTAAATACCCATGTGAAGTTTTTAAAAGTGTGTTCATTCTGTCACACACACATATATTTCCATTTTGTAAAATAAACAACTGATTTAATATATTGGTAAATAAATATATTCTGTAAGAACTTGTTATCCAAGTTTTGACTGAAATGTCAGATCTGTAACGCTGGAATTGCTGTGTATCGTTTTCCATTATGTTGTTATTTGACGTACATTCCCCTCATATCTGTCATACCCTCTATACATTTTGCTCTTGCTTACAAGCACTACGATTTGTCCTCCAGAAAACTCATTTGACCCAGTGAAGATTGCCTCTAAACTCAGAGAACTGGGTGACGATTATGATGAGAAGTTTATTCAGCCGCTGATCCAGAATGTGCAGAAAGCTGCAGCCGATCAGGTGAGTCTAGACAAAACTGACGATCAGACATCATGTTATCTGTTTTATCATGTGTCAGTCATAATGACAAGGAACTGTAGGCCTTCTTTCATTTCCTAGCAAAAGCGAAACTGCTATACAGTATGCAGTATTCCTGTTTAAGATGATCGAGTCGATAAACACATGACTAAGAATGAGTCAACATCTAATGTTTCACAATCAAAGTTCAAGTGCGCGCACTGTTTTGTGTGTCCTCCAGGTGGTGAGCGCGTTCGCTGATAGCGTGGACAGTCTGTGTAAGATGTGGGTTGTGGAGAGAGCAGAAGTGGCTTCAGAGAAGCAGCTCCTCAAGGCCACTGTCACACTGGGACTTGTTATGAAGAAGAATTGCCCTGATATGACCGGCATGATCGAGGTGGCAATGGCAGGATTTTTCAACAACCGTCTAACCAGCTGGATCGCTCAGCAGGGTGGTTGGGTAAGAACAGATTTCCATTGATAGTTTCCAGTAATCAAGTGAACCTGAATTTTTCTTTCTGTTCCATTGCCACAACAACATATTGTCATAAAAAGAATGTCATGAATGTGGTATGTTTTGTGGTCATGTACAGGACGTAACTACTGCATTCAGTAAATTCCTTTTTACCACAGTCTTAACATTTAGGTAGTTGATGCATGCCATAGTGGCACTTACTTATTAAACTGACTAAAAAATACAAAACTAGTTATAGGCTATTAAGATTACATTTTTTGCTATTTGGCAGAGTATGAAAAGTAAGGGATCACCTTTATATTACGGAACATTTGAAAACATTTGTCCTTGATTCTGATTCTGTCAATTGCTGTGTTTTATTCATGATAAAGCACAGCTATGAGCGCTTTACCCAACGATTCTGTGTTTCACTTTACAGCACCCTTAGCAACATAAACATATATCACAGTCGCTCACTGACTGTTGTTCCAGTAAAAGGAAGAATTTTATTGTTTTTACTTCCTGTAATTTGCATTAATACATATTTTTAGACGTTAATATTTGTATTGTGTGGTAAGTGTTTTATAAAAGCAACAACAGTTTTTAATATGATCAAACAAAAGGCATTGCACCAGCTATTGTATGGTCATAAAAGTCTTAAATTAGTGTGTAAAGTTTACATTAGGGGTTTAGTAGTTACTAGTATTTAGTATTTACATAATTATTAGTTGCAGCATTTGTTCTCAAGAACGTAATCTGCGTAGTTTATTAATATGATGTTGACCTTTATTGATGTTGTTATTAAATATTGTTAATTTCAGCAATCTGTCACAGTATCCATTGAAATGACAACATTTATACTTGATACTGTGTCTGTTGAACTGTATCCACCTTATTTTTGGCGTAAATATGGGCGCCGCCATCTTGAGCGGTTTGTGTTAAGACTTCCGGTGATGCGCTACAGCAGCTGAGTGAGACGAGTGTGCCGACAGAAGATCATCTTTTCACTGAAAAGCTATTATGCTCCAATAAAATAGGAAATAAATAAATATATCATCATATGATTTATCAGGCCACTTCATTATTTCATCCTCACATTGTGTTTTACATTGCGGGTGTGGAAAATATTTCCCATAACTGTTTTTAATCATGTTTTACGCCTGATCCCACCGCATTGTTTTTAATCTGCTGGCTAATAAAACGTAAGTCTCGACACAAAAAGGAAGTACGTCACACCGTTTACTTCCGCGTTCGAAAAGAAGGTGGATAAAAACAAAAGCAGTCCTACAGCAGCTGTTATGTTTATATGTCAGCACACCGTGATTCTCTCTTGCTAATGTGATATTGGTTTAGTACTTACCAATGAGATTTATTCACATTTTATCATTTTTTCTTTTCCAGGCATCTGTCTCTAAAAGTGCTGCGTTTTGAGATGATTGGAGATTGCAGTTTTTTTCTGGACTCTTGATTTGAAATGCAAAATCCGCTGGAAACTTTTCAGGTGCCAAGATGCTCTTTCAAAGACGATCACACGACCAGCAAACCGAAGAGCCATTTGTTCAGCTCTATTAGCTGAATGTTATACATGTGTAGAATAACCAATTGTTTCAGGGATTTATAGCCAATGGTACACTTTTAAAAGTCTTAACAATGGATTTTTTCTTGATAACTTGATCTAGTTACATCTCTTGTGTATTTAATTCTAAATTATGGACTATATGAAATTCCATAACTTTTACATTATGTGTAATATTAACGGTCTCTTCGAGTCCTGTTGTAAACACTAGAGATTTGTATTGAAATGTGTAAATCCTGAACTACGCCAGATTTCAGTTCATTAACATATCAAATTAAAATGCATTAAAAAGAGGAAATGGCTAAAACATGTTTTGTCATTTTTCTTATGTAATTTCCCACATCAATAAATTACAGTATTAGGAAATAACATGGTTACTCAGTGCTGGCATCACCAAACCTAACCGAGTCACTTTAAAACTTCTTTCGATAAGTGAAAATGACTTTGTAATCATGTCCATGACATTGATTGACCCATACAGTTGAAGTACACTTTGCTAAATAAACTTCTGCTTTATTGTCATTTCATCACAAGGGGGCATCACTGTACCATATTACCATCTGGTGACCACTTGTGTTCGGCACTTTCTGTGTATAATGTAAAATAAGACCTAAAACCGTTTGGCACACATTAAAGGGAAACTGAGGTCAGTTGTCAGGATTGATTACTATTCAGTGTGCGGAAACACAGAAACCTTATACGCTTTAATGGATACCTTGGCTTAAAACCTATTCAGGAAGTTTGTGAATGGTTTTTTAACAGGAAGTACCACACAAGACATTACCAGCCTTTGCAGAAAGTCTTGTGAGAATTGATTTGGTCATGCGTACTCTCAAAGACTAACTAGTCCTTGCTACTCTGAAAAGGTCAAGCCATTTAACAGATTAAAACAACCTTTTTCAGAAGACCCAATAAGTGGCGTCGCCTTTATTCAAGGACAATAAGTCAACATGACCATGACCAGTCAGTAGCAAGTAAGTGAAATGGAGTGATTCACAATCAAGTTCTTAGCGCACCGTCTGTGTGAGATTTAAACATTACTGAGGTCTGAACATTTGAGCTATTTAACTGTGATGGTCTTTACAGGTTATGCCTCATTTATGTTACAATGAACCTTATTAAGCAGATTACAACATTAGACCTCCGGCAGTCTCATTCACGGTTTGATTTCATTCATCTTTTTTTCTGTTTATTGTTTCACGGCATTTCATGCTGATGTTCTGTGCTCCATCTTTCAATGCAAATGTCTGCAGCGAATTCTGACGAAATAGATGAAAATGTAAATGTCAAAAGTTCTAAAAACGAAAAGGTAACATTTATGTTTTTGCAAAGCTGCCTTTCAGTTGTTATTGTAACTATAACAATGGAGAGATGAGTATTAATCACAGGAACTCTTTAAAGGAATTAAAACATTTCTAACACTGCAAAGCAGGACTGTCATGTTCCTCACGCTAGACCAATGAAATCAAGCAAACTCGAGACAAAATGAGCCTAGCTGCCTTTAGCTTGTCGTGAAAAGCAACAAACGCCAAACTAAGGACAAATAAATCGGTCATATCTGAAAAGAGGAATTTGTCAGCATGAAAACATTTTCCCACAATCTTATTGTCCTATTTCAAGATTCAAAGTCTGCAAGCAGAAACTGTGTTTACTGATGTTTGTTGTTGTAACTAAAAGACAAATTTTACACTTTGTCTGCGCTTCTTTAACAAACAACACCATTTTGTGATGGCCACTTTAAAACGTGTAAAACGGCACATTGGCAAATAGCGATATATGTTTTCCCACGGATTCATTTATATAATGGCCCCTTAACAATGGTGCAATTCGGTCGATGCACCAAAGACCCAGTAACTGAATCCTTCACAGAAACACTTCCATGTAACATCCGGTGTTGTGTGGAAAACATCTCCTGATGCACAACAGCGTATCTCAGATACTTTTAAAAGTTTCTCTAAAATAATACATTTTTTAAAAAAGTTCACAGAGAGAAACCAGATATCAGATATCATTGTGCCTCAGTCTTTTTTCTTTGCTATCTCTACGAAAGTTTGAGCGATCTCGCAGTCGTGGAACCTCCCTGCAGCACACGTACTGTTTCCAGATCTTAACGAAAGCGTTCCTGAACTTCGTAATCCGGAACGCGTAAACAATGGGATTGACGGCGGAGTTGCCGTGACTGAGCAAGATGGCGACGTAAAGGAGGTTTATGGAATTGTCACAAGTAGGGCAGAAGAGAGTGATGCAGTTCAGGATATGCAGCGGTAGCCAGCTAACAGCGAACAGGAAAAGCACCAGCGCGAGAGATTTGGCCAGCTTCAGTTCTTTTCCGTAGTATCGCGTGGGGTCGGTCTGGTTTGTGGTGACCTTTTTATTAAGCTGCATGTGGATCATGTAGAAGATCTCGGCGTAGATGAGCAACATGACGACAAGGGGTGGCAGCACCCAGCCGAAGAAGTTGAAGTAGACCATGTAGTCCATACTGATGACGTTCTCGAACTCGCAGGTTATGAGAAGGTCGGCACCAAGAGTCCCGTTGGCCTGCCGTAGCTTCTTAAGGTTGTTCCAGCCCAACATGGGCGTAAGGCCGACGATGATAGCTACCATCCAGCACAATGCCACCGCTGTGCCCGCACGCCTCGGGGTCACCACTCTTTTATAGCTGTGGGGGAAATGAAACAATGTTAGAAAAGTGATCATTAAAAACGTGGTTAAAATTAAGCTTATTTCTATGGAAGCACAAATTGTCTTTACTGAGAAATCAGTTTCATAACTTGAAAACTGGAATAAAGAAGCGCCTGTGGAAAATCAAAATAAAAGCAAACTCTGCTGGGAAAAATTACATTTGGATTCAGTTACAATCCGTTCTCTGTAGAGAGCAGCGACTCTTTTCATACAACACAAATGAGAAAAGTGAAGCATACTATTCACTCAGCTGGCAAACTGGCGCTAGTCAAACAACTAACTAACTACGTACTTGTTCCATGTAATGACCACACACAAACTCTGACTAGGAACAGGATGTAGCAGTTATGTTCTTCAGAAATCTTTCAAATAAATGATGTGAAATTTACTGAAGCACTGGGATATCATGAGCAATGCTGCATAGCAGCTTTTCCTGATTATAAGGGACCGTCTATAAATGATCTGCTGTTAAAGAATAATGTTAAACAATGTTTCAAATCAGACTAGATCTTTAGTACCTGCTGCACATGAATTTAAGAGATCATAAGCAGGACAGGAAATGAAGACGCTGTTTTGAAGGTGACTTTGAAAGTGGTTTTTACAGCAATAAATTCGGACGCTATGCAACCCACGGCAAACCCATGGTGTGGGAAAGTCTGTCGTGAGTTTTTATTCTGTGTGCCTCATGTGAGGTCTCTCTAAAGCATGATGATGTTTAAAGCATGATTTTTCACAGTCAGGTAAAGTGCTGTTTTCAGATTTGTCACATCCATAACAGTCCATGTTCCCAATAACAACACATTCATCAAATAATGTTTAGTACATTAGATTCAGTACGTCAATGCATTCAGGCCACTAGTTATTGAGATACACAAACTTCTCAAGATAATTTTAGAGTTCAACATTCTGTCATCATTTATTCACCCTCATGTCATTAGAAATCTGTATATAAACCTTTCCATGTCGTAACACAAAAGAAGATATTTTGAGAAATGTCTCGGTGGTTTTGTATCCATACAATGGAAGTCAATGGGGGCCGATGATAACGTTTGTGTACATGAAAATATTTTCTTTTGGAAACTCATACATGTTTGGAATGACATGATGTGGATAAATGACGTTAACTATCTTTGAAGGCTTTCCACTAGAAATACAGAACACGTCCACGTTCGGGGTGGTCAAACATTTAACATGTTATTCAAAGTAAAAGCCCGAGATGAATAAACCTCCAGCATGTTGACGTTACCTCATCGGTATCTTGACCCTCAGGTAGCGGTCGATAGCAATAGCCAGAAGAGCAAGTATTGAACTTTGCGTTAGTACCAACACAGTACACGCCACGAGCAGACAGCTGTAGAAATGAGTTTTCAGTCCGATGCTTATGGTTATAGCCAGAGGAATGACAAGCGCCCCGACCGCAATGTCCGCCAGAGCCAGACTGACGATAAAATAGATGGTCGTGTCCCGTAGAGATCGATTAATCCTTACAGCCCAGACCACCATCACATTCCCAATGACAGACAGAAGGGCGATGAGCACCTCCATCCCAATGTACACAGACAGTACATCAGGCATCCTTGCTGGGCTTACAAACAACGCGTCTGCTGCAATGGATAAGAGTCTCCCAGGCTTTTTTTAACAAGAAGACTCCTGGTATCAAATACACACACTGATCGTTGATTTCCTCGGCGTGTTCATTTAAACATTGGCCCTTTAATCGATTACATGTCGGTGGCAAAGTTGCATCAAGGATGTACACAAGAAGAGGAAAGAAGAAAGGACGCGTCCTCTCCAAAATGCATCCTCGATACCATCATCATCATCGTTATGTCCGGATGGACCACAGAAACCGGTATGAGTCACTTCAGATCCTAATGCTGTCACAGTTTATGTGAAGCGCTATACGCGTGACTCAACACCTGTGCACGAGGTGATCAGAACTGCGTCCAGATGCATGAATAATAACAAGTCCATAAAAATGTCTGTCGATGAGTCCAGAGAGCTTTGACGTTCACTTTAACTTCAAAACAGCGCCATAACGTAACGCACATCGAAAGAGAAGCATGAACACGAGAACAGTGTTTTTGAACAGAAGACGCGTCCGACGCTACAGTTTCACCAATCAGATGCTGCGCGCGCCACGAGCCGAGGGAAGAGAGAAAGACGGGCGCGCGCAGCACAACCTGATCGACCTGACGAGTCGCATGAAACCTGTCTTACAAATGACTTTCATCTCTGTGATACTTGCGTTAATGAAGCTGCCAGAACTAGTATGCAAATGGAAAAGTGCGTCCCAAAGGAAGCATGCAAACAGTGCCCGAATGCGCACTTTTTATGTGCTCGTTTGTTTAAAGAAAATATGAGCAATAAATGTTAGGAAGTTGCCATTGTGATTGTTAAATGTACGACTTTAAAATGTAAGGCATTTAAATAAAGTGTTTTTAAAGAGCAAAATATGGACGTTAAAGCATAAATCTGCCTCTGAGATCAGAAGACCATTTGTGAAATCATACTGCTCAGACTTTAAATCATTGTTTTAAGTTTAATGTTGAAAATTGGGGTGAGGAAAGTTTTTAACACATAGTTTCATACACTGCTGATTTTCAAGTTTGGTTGAAATGGTTAAAATATTAATGTTTACATGCAAACAAACAGTAAAACAGTTTTTGGGTATATTACTGGTATATTGTTTTACTACATCCACATGTATAGTCATTTAGAATTCTGGGAAATGTACTTACAGGTTTAGTTTTATTTGTCTGCCGTTTTCATCCCAAAGTAAAGTAATCTCACCATAGCACACATTGTTGTCAATAAAATCACAATTTAAGACACTTTTTAAATAAATGGTCACACTTTAAAGTGGTCACATACCCTTTGCTTCTTATTGATTTAAAATCAGTTATTGACCGCTTTATTTTGGCCAAATGATTATTTTGAAGGAGAAAAACATCGTTCCCAGTGCATTCAGAGAAGAATGTTGAAATGAGCCGAACATAACGAAGACAACAGAAAAGAGAAAAATCAATTAGTGAATTCCTGATTGTGTGTGTCTTGTATAAAGAATACCAGTCATGCTCCTCTCTTTTTTTTCTCCAATAAAAGGAACCAAGAATGACACCCGTCACCAGCACACTGCAGTATCATGAATTTTGAAGAGAATTGACTGTATGAGCAAAAGTGGTTTCCACAGATGGCAGAAGCTTCTGCCCACACGCTGGTCTTTCAATAATGCCTCTATCACAGACAGCCAGCCTGGTGCATGCTGACGTCCTTATTGTGCCATCTGAGAATGAGATTGAGCCAGTGTTGAGCCAGATCCCAAGCAGAGTTGTCATCAACCTTTATAGACGAGGCACAGCACGGGTGTTTGTAAGCAGTCTAACACAGACACACGCCATGACTTTGCAACAGGATGTTGTGGCACCACACATTACTTGCACATATACCACAGTGCTCTAGAGGCTTTGCATTTCGACTTGAGAGCTTCTTATGCCAGCGCAAATCAACAGCATTATGGTTCTCATCAGAATTGATCTTACAAGGACAGTAAAAATTGAAATTGTCTGAAGGTGAGGACAGTCAAGAGGCTTTTTTAAGAGATTAATTTTACAGCGCAGACAGCACAGGAGGTCTTTCGACGTGGATGAAATACGTTCGCCAGACCAAATGCTTATCGGCAAATAAAAGGCACAGGAGGGAGTCACATCATCCCTACTACATTGTATGTCTCTGTATAGCGTAAATGTCAGAGGGCCATTGCTTTGATCGCATTGGGTGACGCTGATGACATAACCCGTGAAGAGGAGCAGATATTGGCTCTTTGTTTGTCTGGCGTCGTTCGGGGTCTTTTTAGAGCCGTCGCATTTCAAGCAATTTCAATAGATGAGAGATGGTGTGCAATTTGCGCTTTTGTTCCTGGAATTTTCAGGTGATGTTTCTAATGGGTCGCAGTAATAAGCAGAGACTCTCTCCCCTCACAAATTACTGAATCGAATAGTATCATGTTTTATTTCTATGAAGTTTTTAATGGACACCACAGTCAGATGGTCTTAAGCTCTTATAAATATACTTGCATTATAAGGGAAGCAAAGAAAAAATGGATGATACTCGTCACAAGATTTCCATATGGAGTAATGTAACCTGGCTTTGGCAGAACAACACATCATTTTTAAGTTTTTGTTTTTTCACACACCATCCATTTTGACTCCTAAGTCCCATTTGTATGTGGCAAGCACTTCCAGCATAACAAATATGTTTTTGAAGGGCCCTCTGCAGCTTTTACAAGATAACATCTCTTCAAAGCACTCCCCCTCCTTTCATAAGAAAACCAGTATCAAACGCAATAGTGCTTTTGACATCGCTGCATTTTTACAAAGATAGCTGTTATCAGTGGACGGTGTATAAAACACTTCGCATCGACGATGCAAATTCTTTGTGCGACTCGAGCAGTAAAAGTGAGAAAGGTTTTTCCCACCTGCTGATCCGTGAGATATCTCTTCCGAGCGTATGAGTAAACGCAGAGATTATATTACGATTTGTCTTGTCATGTGAAATCCTCCCAGCGTCCCACTTATGCAAACTGGCCACGTGGACTGCCAAAACAAACATCTATAACCTGGTGCTGGGGCTAGATATACGCCATATTTTTATAACCCGAACCGGACATTTATTTGTCTTTCGGGGTGACCTCATGCATTCCATGTGGAATTACTACCACAAGAGATTTACTAAAGCTGTACTCGGTAGATGACACATACAGCGCAGTTAGACGGTTATGTCTGCTTTGATTCCCATGGACTTTGAACTTCTTTGGATTACTGGAATCTGTGTTAGACATGCAATGAGCCAAACCATCATTTATTGATGGATACCAGATACTCCATAATCATAATTTTAGTTGCACAACCACTGTGTTTTTATTTAATTACGTGTTCTAACTATAATATTACTTAAAGAAATCGTATTTTATGAATATACAGACTTATTTTGAACTATAAGTTCCAGTCCTTGATTCTGATTGGTCAATAGCTGTGTTTTGGCTGTGTAGCATGTTCAGACGGGAAAGGTCTGATATTCCTGATATTCCTGATTGTTGTGAAGTGGATGGTACATTTTTTAACACATAATCAAGACGTAATCTCTCTGCAAAATTCAGGTAGAATACATATATGAAATCTGATAGTTGGCTCGTGTCCTTATGCTCTTTATTCATATCTCCTCTGTGGCCTTGAATCATTTGCTGGCAATAAAAATTCTTGTTTCATCCCATGTGTTTTTTTTGCTTCTGTCTTAATAGAAATTTTAAAGCGTACTTAATAATGTCTGTACAACTGGCAAATCTCACATCAGAAGTCACACACAACAGTCTCACAATCCGATGATCAATAATGACAATGCGCTGCTGCTTAAATACAGAATTTGATCATGTGTGTGTGTGACAGTAGTCCAATAGACTAAATACTTCTCGTCTTGTTGTTTTCCGAGTCCTGCTGGGCTTAATGGTTATATCACATAACTCCTTGATAATGGACAGTCTCTGTATTTAATGCAGACAGCTTGTGGCTGTTTACTTTTTGGTCGAGATCTCCTCCACAGTCATATTTTCTACCGCAAGCACGGCTGGTTTATTCCAAGGTCAGAGCGTTGGATGCTGGGAAACGCAAGAATGTTAACATTTCTGTTCATTTTAAAAATAATGTTAAAGGGCTGACAAAGGAAGAAAATGTGTTTGATCATTTGGTCTCATAGTCTGTGTTATCTAAATAAGGGATTAAGGAAAAGTTACATGATTATAAACTGTTCTTATTTATTTGTTCATATTGGCAGCAAAAAAAGTGTGCCATTATACTTTTTATTTTGCTAAAACAATTAGTTTATTTGTAATTTTGTGTATCAACAGTTTTTTAATGGTTACCACCGTTATTTCTATTTAGTTGTTTTTTGGTTGAATTAAATGTTTTAAAGCTCATAATAGAAAGAAACTCTTTCATAGTCTTAGTAGAGAGTTTAGACCGACTTGATTCAGCACTTCTCAAATACACTTGGATTGCAATAGCTGAAATGACTGCCATCAATCATTGGGCATTTTTAATTATAATCAGGATCAGATAACATTAATCTTGTTGGTAAAGAGCTTTGGACTATTACATCCACAAATCATATCTTCATATCTTTATATCACGCTATGCTATTTGTAACCTATGAAACTGATCTTTTATTCATTAGCTCTTTTAATAACCCACATTTCATGCTTAACTTTTTGAATCTGTTCATTCTAGGGCTAGAAGTAGATTGTATATAAAGCAGATAAAAAAATATATAAAATGCTTATACTCTTGTGTTATTTAACATTAAATGTAAGGGAAGCATATTTAACATTTTGTAAAGTAATTCAACCTTGCAAACCAGATATAAATGTGGAGCATTATCATTATAGATCCGCTTCAGTATTTATGTACTGCTCATAGCCACACTTTATAAATGTTGAATGATATCCCATCCAGGGTCGGTTTAATAACAAGGAATTCATTACTTATAGGATAAACATGTCTTAACAGCATTTAACATTTTTAATTTGGACAGGTTCAATCGAGAGAATGAGATAAGCCTCATGGTTTGTTTGAGAAATAAAATATTTGTATTATATATTACATGATGTTATATTATGATGAACTGTTTCAGTTTCATGTTTAGATTTTATTTGGTTTTTTCTACGTTTTTCTCGCCAGGTAAAAGCATAGATCTTTCGACCTGCTGAGTGTGGATATGACGAGAATAACAAATATATATATATATGTGTGTCACATTTAGTGTTCTCTCTCTTAACTCTGTGTGAAGCCATTAGCTGTATCCTATGTGGAGAAAAACAAACAAGACCTCGCCATATCCACACTCAGCAGGTCGAAAGATCCATGCTTTCACCTGGCGAGACTAAAAGTGATGCAGCACATCAGGACCAAATTACTTGAAGTTTCAAACTACTCTGAGCTTATAGAAATTAAATCACATAATTATCTAGAAAATCATGAATTAGTATTATTCATGACAAACATTTGCTGATTAAATTTTATTATCAGTTGAGTTATATGATAATCTGGTGATAAGATAAACAGGGTATTCTTATTGTTTCCTATGTGGAGCACATGGAGCAATAATTTAGTGTTATGGCTTATGGTAGCTTAAATATCTGTTCTAATTGTTTCTAACATATACATGTCCCAGACATATTTGACCTCAAAGTATTCAAATACTGTGCAGAACCCATTTTAACATATACTCCAGCATACTAGAGAGCCATAAATATCTCTGATTTATACAGGATCAGATCCCTTCAGGATTCCCTTAGATTGTTTACAGTACAGTAAAGTGCATATAAACTATCAACTAAGGCTGGGCTTCTGTCCTATCTTAATATTTATAAGATTGAAGCAATAAACGTTTTTTGAATGTACAGTAGGGCTGGGCAATATGGCAAAAATGTAAACTCGATAATTTTTTCCCATATTAATCGATAGCGATATATATTTCGATATATAAACTGTTAATGTTGCCAGCTTTAAAAGAGGATCCCAACTATGACTGAAGCCATAAAAATGTGAGGGTATTTTTGGATAATAACTCGAGGTTAGTTTGACTTTGGTCGCTGCTTCCACTTATTTTTGTCATCCTCGTGCCGAGTTTGCTTTGCAGAGTGCCGTAAGAAATTGACTTGAACGTTAAAAGCTGCACGCTGATTGGCTGTTGTCGCATATTTCTGCTGTGTGATTGGCTCTTATATTAATCCATATCGAGTAAAAATGCCTAGAGCTCATCATCGTTATCGACATATATTTGATCGCGATTCGATATGATATCGTTTATCGGCACAGCCCTAATGTACAGTACCGGTCAAATGTTTTAGATCACTTACTGTATATTCTCAAGTCACCCCTGTTAAAACTTTGGAAATATAAATGTATAGTTTGTAATTAATATGTCTGCAGAGTTATGCTGCTGCTGCAAAACATATTTCATGCATTCAAGCATACGCCTTCAGAATCAAAAGGTTTAAGAACATGAGAAACATTTCGGTCAAGTGCAGTTGACATGTAGTGTACTTTTAGCCCAAGTTTGGTAACAACAGGAATTTTACTTCGACTAACACATTTAGGGCTGTGGTTAAAAATGAACACCATAAAGGGTTTTGTTTTTGATGATAATAAATATGTACGTCTAAACAGCATTGATCATTGCCGGCTGTAATCTGTAAAGCTTTAGTAATAATGGAGATCCCATCACTCACACATCCAAACTTTGTGGCCTAGAAAAGTTTTTTGTCTCCTAATAAGTTGCTTTGGATAAAAGCGTCAGCTAAATGCCTAAATGTAAATGTGTTTACATGTATTTAGATTTTCTGTAATCTGTTGCATATTTTTGGAGAACTTTAATCTATCGTCAATATCGTATGAGAGAACTGTTTTAGATGACAAGCAGGTTATTAAAACTAAAACTGTTTGTGTGAAGTAGAGAGTGATTTCTCTCCTAATAGACGTATTAAAGAATATAAATGAATGGACACAGAGGTTACTGTTTTGAAACGCATAAGATGTTTTCCCAAAAACAGGCAGAAATGGGATGGAACGATCTCGTACCATATGGTGCTTCTCTCTGTGCACAGCCAGTGAATAAAGTCTGTTTATTAACACTTCATGCCAGAAATAAAAAATGAGATTTCTGATGTGATGTAAAACTGAGCCAAAATCATCAGGCATCATGTAAATCAAATATTTATTGTGCATTTGCTAGTCTTTGACTAAAGACTAAACAACACGTATCTCAAAGAAAACAGATATTGTTTGTGTAGTTGGCTTCTTACACAGATGTTTCAAAAACAAAGGGAACATGCCAAGGATCAACATTCTTTGTCAAAGCAGACAACCTTGTTTTTATAGAGGACGTTTTTCATTAACGTAACACCTCGGCAGTCAAGCAACAAAGCCGATACATCACAGACGCTCTTTGCATAAACCATAACGCTCATGTCCAGATGGAAAGAAACCAAACTCGACCAATCATCTGTCAGATGGGAAATTGTGCATCGCAATAATCCTCGGCGGTACTGGGAGCCAGACCTATTGAAAGTGACATTTCTATCCGTGTTTTGTGATTTTAGGAAGGGATGCGAAGGAGTCATTTGATTTATCGTCCCATTAATGAAGAGACTGATAGCACCTGCTTGGCAAATGCAGACACATCTGTGCTGTATAACTGAACGACAAACACCAAAAAGGTCACGGTATAATTCACACCTGATGAGTTGCGACCCAAATATGGCTCGCAGGACTGTTGTGATAAGATCACACACAGCAGGGAAATGTAGTAAATGCAAATTTAACAAAAAATAGAAACGAGGAAGAGGACACACAAGCTATAGATTTTGTTGTTAACGTCCTGCTAAAATGTTATTCAAACTTTGCTATTTGCTATTCCAGGGTGTGACTATAAAACAATTGCCTTAGTTTCTGAACATGAAAGCGTCTGGCATTCAGAAGGGTTAACTCCTAGCTTGTGTATTGTCATTACAATTCAAATCAGGCCAAAGGCAGAGAAGAGACCCTGTTCCGCTTGTTTATCTTGAATCTCCCCTGAGACGTCAGCAGCGGTTAGATGGGAATGAAAGGAGATGTCTTCCATTCACGTATCTATTATTCTGATTAACTGAGCTCCCAGGATAGAAACTGTAGGTGAATGTAAACAGTGTACTTTCTTGGACTTCCTGCTCGTGTTTCATTCATGAAAAACTTACGGGTCCGTATACTGTATAGGATGCTGAAAACAAACCAGTTTTGATTTGATATATAATTGATTTTTAAATGAAGTATATTCCCTTGAGTTTTTGAGAACAATCCCGTTAACTATCCGTCACCTACTCATATCATCTGTATATTTAAATATTATATCTCAAATATTTAAAGGGATAGTTTAGATAGTTGGATCATTTTTTCACCTTTATGTCATTCAAATCCTGTATATGATTCTTTTTGTGGAACACAGAAGATATTTTGCAAAACGCTGGTTACCGGCACTCATTGACTTCCATTGAACCTTGTGTTCACACTATAAAAGTGAATGAGAGCCGGTAACCAGCGTTTTGCTAAATATCTTCTTCTGTGTTCTGCTGAAGCAAGAAAGTCATACAGGTATGACATGACATGAGGGGGAGGAAATAATCAAATCATTTTTATTTTTGGGTGAACTATCCCTTTAATTAGTAAAAAGAGGTTGAGAGTAAACCTCCATTGGATCCTCAGAATTGGACATCTGTAATCTCTCTGCTTCTCGACAAATAGTGTAACATTTGTAAGGCTGGATGGGAAAAGCCACCCAAAAACCACCCACTGGCCCAACGTAGGAGTCCAGTGGTAATGGCATGGAAAGGTTTCAGCTACTGGTCTTTTCCTGCTTTATTCTTTACTTTTATTCCTCAATTTTATCTGACTCCAAAAGATAAAACCTTGTAAAGGTTAAGTTAAGATTCTTAAATTTAGTTAAATGTTTTATCATTCTATTCAACTCACTATTATTATTGGACTTGTACACCAAGGTTCTCAATGTCGCTGGGGTCCTCGCACCGGCTGTAAAAGCGGCCCACGATCACAAACTCGACCATATAACCAGAGGTTATGGCTAAAGCAATTTAACAATGTAGCTCCCGCTTACTATTGTTAAAAGGTACCTATGTAGCCCCATACAATCACCTATATAATGCAATTGCATAACAACTTAGTTAAAGTTAAGTAATTTAGATAATCAGAGGTTATGGCTAAAGCCCCCATACAATCGAACTCTTCTCTGACTAAACAGAGGATACACAAAACTCTTCTCTGACTAAACAGAGGATACACAAAACTCTTCTCTGACTAAACAGAGGATACACAAAACCCGACTGCATAACAACTTAATTATTTCAATATACTTAACCCTGGTCGTAGTATTGCGGTAACACGGATGCATCATAGTCTACTAAGCCAATAATTCAGAGTATTTAGAATAGATACAAACATAACAATTTATTAAAACAGGTAAACGACAACAATGATTCAATATCTAATTCAAACAATTTAGTAAAGTGATCAATTCATGTGAAACAGTCAATAATGCAGAAATGAGAGAATTTAGAAATGTTTACCTGACAATCAAAACTACGCTTTCAGCGATTGAGCCGAGATCCGTTTACAGACTCCAACTATAAGAACTACACACAGTGATTGTGCGGGAGATCCGTTTACAGACTCCAACTATAAGAACTACACACAGTGATTGTGCGGGAGATCCGTTTACAGACTCCCAGAACCTTTTGCTTGCTTCCCTTAAATACCCAAATCAAAGTATACTTCCTCCAAATGGAGATGTAATTTACATAGAAAAGACTCTGAACCTGATCAGGCCCAAATGGCCATTTCCATGAAAGAGCCCAGGAAGGACACACCCCACAACAGTGAGCAGAATATCTCCAAACTCCTTAAACCTTTGTTATGATCTGCTCTACTGTTGTGGGATAGGACCATTGTGTAAGTCGCACTGAGACATTTCAAATGATATGAGACATGAATATTTAGATACTTTGATCACACAGAATGTGGTATATCTTAAATACAGTTCATTGATGAGTTTTGGGGATCTCTGAGCTAAGGGGAAGTAGATGAAGAGAGGGGGAGAAAGAGACAGATGTGAAGGTGTGAGTTCGCAATCAGCATCCTTTGAGGTGTGCTATTTGAGATGGGGATGCAAACTCTGTGGGGAACTCAATATGTTGGAAAGAGTCCTTTGTTCCCCAGGATGTGATGTCCTGTTGGTTTGGACATCTTGGCACCAGTCTTACACATTGTAACACAGTAGTTTGTAAAATCATCCTCTTGACATTTTATCATCCAGCTTCATAAGGTCTCACCTGAGAAACTTTAAACAGCAGTAAAGAAATCTATGCTGGACTCTTATCGGCTGCTTTTTATTCATGATTTGCTCCAAATAATCCTTTTAAAATATATATAATATAAATAATAATAATGTTGTCTACAAAATCATTTTTAATAAACTTTAAAGGATTGAAATGTACACCTTCAGATTACCAGATTTTTAAGATCATGAGAAACATTTTTGGTACTGGTACTGTATGTTCATGGCAATAATAATTTCTTTGGTTTCTTTACTTGCACTATAGAAACTTAGAAAGGCAAAAGCTAGCACTGATAACACACAATGCATATGATAAAATACACTGCAGATTGCATTGGATCAGATGAGAGCAGCAATGCAATCATTAATTCTGGTTTGCTCTCGGAGGCAGCGCAGACCAAGACAAACGGATCTAATAGCTTTAGATTTCCATTAGTGTTAGTGTTGGCTTGTGTAGCCAGTATATTGCTCAGTAGCACATTTGTTCCAGAACAATTTAATTATGAAGGATGAAGATTAGGTCTTAAGATGAAGTCTTCAGTGGGAACCAAGTATTTTCTTCAAAAGAGATTCAATGATCAGTTAAACGTTCACAAAGCTCATTCGTTGATTTAGGGATTTCTTTTGTCAGACATTTTGTACCATTGCTCAATACTGACGGTCAGTCTCTGACAGTAACGGTCAGTTCCTTGTTTCGTTCCTGGCTTCGCATCAGAGAATATCTCATCATAAATGATAGAGCAGCTGTGAAGACTTCCTGTAGATTCAGTCCTCCAGAGAACAAACCATATTTCAACAGAAATAGCACCATGGATTTGAATGCTGTCTGCTCACAGTGACAGACATAATTACATGACATTTACATGATGTTGTATTTTTCTGCAGAACAGAACAAAAGTGCCATGCAGGCAGAAGATACAAGTTTTGTGTCATTGTGTGTGGGTTTGAACTGTACAGTATAATGTTTGAGACAGTATCTTAAAGTGAGCATACAGGTGTTGAAGAAATAACATGAGCCACAATATGATGACATTTTACTATTTTTCAAACTATCAAACTATTGTTTGTTTGTTTATTTGGTTACACTTTACAATATGACTGTTACAGCCTCACGTTTCCCCAAGACTCCATTGCCCATAATCCCTTGCACTCCACGCACCTGTTCCTCATCACCTGCCTCCATCGTTGATCACCTTCACCTGGCACCTTCATTAATGGACTTATTTAATCCATGTGTTTTCCTTTGTTCTTTGTCTAGTGTTGTTGTTAGTTTAAGTTGGTATCGTGTTCTGCTTCTTATGTTCCATTGGATGTATTCCCTGTTTGTTCCAAGTAAAAGTGTTTATGAAGAATTCCTGTCTCCGCGACTCCTGTGTGCACGGTACCCCGTAACAGTGGTTGTATTTGTTAACATTACTAAATGCAATATCTAACATGAACTAACAATGAACTGTAAGAATCTATAGTCTGCCCCGACCCAGACTCCACTCCATAGTATATGTTTGATCATGCTCATTTCCCTAAATGGCTTAATTATCATAGAGATGAAGAGAGTCAACAGTTATGTTTTAGATCTAGATCATTTGGGATGATCACATCCTGAGCAAATGGTCTCCAATTGTAAAATGGGAATGGGACACAGAGAACCATCTCACACAATAGTGTGTCAGGACTTCATTAACATACAGATGACAGATGTTACGATAGGAGCGACTTCGTTTACATTAAGGTTAGTACAATGTATTTGTATAAAAGGTTTGAGTTTAGGATGCTCGGGGTTCATTCTGACTCAGTGCTATATGTATTTTGTCACTGTTACGTTGGAATAAAGATATTCTTCACTGAGAGATCTTCAGCATCTTCATCATTTTTTCTTACAGAACTTTATAGTTTTTTAGCATTTATTATTGTGGTTAACACCAGTACTGTAAAGTTGTTTATGTTAGTTCACTGTGCGTTAACTATGGTTAACAAATCAGTTTTAATTAAGATTAAAACTAATGCTGTACAAATATTCACCCTTTTGTAACTAATGTTAATAAGTGCAACGTTATCGTAAAGTGTTACGATGACATCATGTTTGCCACATGCAGTTTAATGTAATAGTCGATATGCATTTGTTTACCTCACAAAATATTTGTTTATTTCACAATTTTGGCAAAATACCATGAATGTGATATTTCATCAAAAATGAATATTTATTGCTATTGATAAAATCACACTGCTGTCTAAAGATGACATCATTGCTCCATTATTAAAAAATCAGCAACCACTATTGGGTGACATTTCTGGTTGAATGTTTAAAGCAGACACATCATATACAGTAAACAACAGACAACAAGCATGTGTTCATTATTTACACAGGAGGCTGAGGTGAGACATTGCTCGACCTATCAGGTTTCAGTAACATCACATCAATGGGCTTTGACAGCTCTGTGAAAGATCGGTCCTGACAAAATGTCTTGCCAGTTCATCCATTTATGCACCGCACAAGAGCCCCAGAGGGTTACGTGCCCAGAATTCAGTGTGTCCGTGCTGGACTGCACGTCTCTCTAATACCATTACTGTCCAAGCCATCCCAGACAAAACTTTCTCAAAACACACTGTTTCATCACATCGAGTGTTTCAGGGGAAAAATGTCCCATCGAGGATGAATACTTGTTATTTTGTGTATTAAGATTTTCTGTTCATTCCAGTTTCAGGCTTTAGATCACTTTCCAAAATTATTTGCTCACCCTCGTGTCTTTCCAAACACACTGTTGATGTTTTATGATGTCCGAACTATTAGTTTATAGAAGATTATTTCAATCTGATCTTTACACAAAGCTAACACACGTTATAAAGTTGCGCTGTGGAATACTTGATTCTGATTGGCCAGTCGCAACATTTACGTTATTCCCCGATAACAGCCGATAAATAAAGCTTCATGTAAATATTCTTGAAAAACAAATCATATTAGGTATTTCTAAAGACAAGACTTTCAGGCAGGGGCAGTTCTGTTGGGACATGAAAGCAATTTATGAAAGCCACAAAAAATGACCAGTGAGCGTCAAACACGATCTAATCACCTTATTTATCACGAGCAGGACTGATAGTAAATTTGACATCTAATGACTGTGAGAAACTTCTCTGATTGCTTTCATCTCTGAGTCTCTGGTGTGCAGTAGATCATTCCTACACCATCAGCTGTGGGCCGAGCATCAACGCCGCAATGTGACGAGCAAGACTTTGAAATTGAGTTTTATGCTTTTACCGTTCCGTGTGACCGGACACATCCCTTCGCTGTCCTCTGAGGTATATTTCGTCTCCCTGAGGAAAGCAAAATGTTTTACACACAACATAACAAAACCAAAACGTCTATACTTGTTAACGTTCGAAGGCTGTATTGCATCAAATGAATGCAGAAGCACAAAAGCAGAGAGCAAATGAATCTATTGTGACTTAATGATCGCTTGGCTGATATGAATGTGGCCATTCAGTGTCTTTTCAAATGTTTACACAACGTTTGCTGCTTCATTTGCATCAAAGCTTTATGCTCTCCCACTTCAATCTCATGCGATAATGAGACCGGGCTAAAACGGCTGCACGGTCGATCGTATTCTAACACATTTTATTATTTTGGTGAATTACTTCTTGTTATACATTTTCACCTCTTGAATGTCGCTCTCGGTATCTTTCATCGCTTCATCTGGCTGGTCAATGAGGAAAGAGAATATGTGTGGATTTGATTTATCGTGCGTTTGGGCACAAGCTGTTCGGAGGACATTTACAGAGATGGATATTGTTATGAATACGCTGTCATTGGAAAATTCAGACTTTTAGAGAGAAGTTTAGGATAAGTTTGTTTGTTTCTCTGAAAAACATTTATGGGAAATGTTTACAAAACTGTTTATCTGATGACATTTTAGATCAGAAATCAATTTTTGAATTGGGCAATTAAAATAACTCAATAAACCAATTTTTGTTGACAGCAGCCCTTTTTCAGATAAATGTTTCTGTAAACGTTATGTGCCAAAATCTAGTTAAAAGTTTCATAAAGTTACCCTGTGTACCGTATGAGCACCACTTTGTCATTATAATCGTCTCAAGAGCAGATCTGTCTGCAAGCAACAATATTTTTATAATCCGGCCAAGACCTTGACCTCTGCTGTGACCTCTTTGACCCTGGCAGAGCATTTGGTCTCAGCGGGCTGTGATATCTGAAGCCAGCTGGGCTGCTAAACTTGCCAGCAGTAACGGTTCAACCCGTTCTTTACCACCATAAATGACCATGGAGAGACTATCTTCCTGGGTGTTCTCTGAAGACAAAAAAGCTGATAGGTCAGAGAGATCAGCACTTTCAATTTCAGGAGCAAATGTAAACATCAAGATGAAAGCGCTAAACACTCACCACAAAACTCTTCTCTTGGCATTATAAAGGGAACAGGATTACTGCAAGGTGAAGTATGTTCTCTTACAAATAAAAGCGCTTCAGTTAAGTTTGCAACCTACAAAGGGCATCCGAGCCCTAAAAAAAATCAAATTAAATGCAGAACGTGACATAATGTAGAAGAGTCTGACCTGTTTAACACATAGTGCTCTTCGGAGTGCATTATTAATAAAAGCTTGCTATAAATTATGAAGATCAAGGATCAGCTTGCTGTTGGCTTAATTTATCCTAAAGTGCATCTAAATGGTACTCACTTCCATCTGTGCGATGCCAGGGAGCTTTAGTGGATAATGGGCCATTTTATTGAGCAACAGTTTTTGAACACTACAAAGCAGTCCGTCTCCAGAGCGAGTGCCTGCTGCATCCTCAGGCTTTTAGTGCTTTTAGTGACCAACTCGATGGATTCAGGTTGAAGTGTGTCTCACCTTTGACAAAATTAATCCTTTTGTATAAAAAGACTACAAAAAGGTTTCAAATTTTGGGCCATTTTGATTATAATGAATGGAAATCCATTACGCCTTACAGAACAACCACATGAATTTCACATGACCACATGAATTGTGCAAAAACACGTGCTTTCTGAACATTTACAGTACATGTGAATCCCATGTCAATTCTCACGTGAAACCCTTGGGATGAACGCATTTCACACATGATCACGTGTGAAATTCATGTGGCTTTTATGTAAGGGACAGTAACAGTCTTCGGTTATATTACAAAAGTAACATCAATAATAAAGCTCAACAAACACAGGTGTAAGACATAATAATGTAACTTAACAAATAATCTGTAATAAATATCTCTTAGTTTAGTTCAGATATGTTTAAATCAAACTGTTTAAATGTAAATGGGAAATGGACGGGGACAGCTGTGGGCACCATTCATTTTTTAAGGTAAAGGTCATCTTAGACATTTTACCTGATAAGGTATTACATAAAATTCATTTGAAACAACATTAAGAGAATTCATATCAAATATGGTACACTATTCCTATTAAGACTTTAAAAACACCATGATACATAACACCAACAGGCAATGAACAGGTCATGATTTATGGTGGTTTTGCAGCTCGCTGAATATAGTAGGTTAAAGAATGGTATGGTCTGCAGACAGTAGTAAGTCATCTGAAAGCCATTTGGTATGACAGCAAATTATGAACCTAAATGACCTTTAAGAAAAATCTAAAAAATAAGAAATGAAGTTTTTTTGAAACAAGGATCAGACTTTCTTACAGGTTAAATTATGCTGTATCTTAAATTGTTTTGACTAATAAGGGTTTTATGACTTGATGTATAACTCTCTGTTTCATTTGTGTTTATTTTAGGCTATATAGTAAAATACAAAATAAAGCTTTGTGATTCAGTGAACAGTCTGAAATAATCCATCTGCTAAATTAACTCCCTGGCACAGCATCTTTCCTCTTGAGACAATGGTAGCTTTTACATTTTTTAACAAATCTATTAATTAAGCCAAATAGGCTGATGTCAGTCTACATTCCTTTCATTTACTTTAGCTAATCAGCCTTGAAAAGAAAAACACAAAACACAGACCTCAGAGAGAGTTCTGGAGTCAGGACAGACGATGGGGAATTGCTCTACTGCCAAGCAAATGAACTGCATTTTTGAACAATCGAGTCAAAGATATCGTGTTGACTAAATGATTGTCTTTGTGAACTGAAGCACACAAGATGCTCTTTGGAATGTTCTCAGATCACGCTGAGATAACATGAATCATCAGGTTTAGCACAAACCTCAAACCAAACGAATCTCTGAAAGAGTGAGTGCATGCTGCCATTAAAGCAATGAGTCCAGACATTAAAAAAATCAAACTGGATTTACATTTATTCGTTTAGCAAACGCTTTTATCCAAAGTGACTTAGAAATGAGAAAGCGTTTAACATTTTGTCAAGGAGCCAATAAATAAAAGCAATTTACAAAGCTATGTTCACATATAGGACTATGATGCTATAGGAAAAGATGAAAAAAACAGAAGCAGACTGTGGAAAAAATAACAATTAGTGAATGCAGAACCGGTGCGTTCTCAGATGTCAAGCTTGTTAAATAATTGCAACTTAAATCAACATTTTATGTCCATTTATTATTTTATTTGGTAAGTAGAAAGCAAGATAATGTGCAGTTAGATTAAAAATGTTAGATGTTAGGATTGTTGAAAACCAACAAAAGGCGTTACCCAGTGTTTATAACAGAGTTTAAAGAAATCAATCGTATTGAAAACACTTCAATCATATTGAAAACAGCTCAGGACTGATTTCTTGGAGCTGTTTCTATTTTTGCCTTACAATTGATTTGTGGTCAACTGTGGTGACTGGTATAATTACTGAACCTGTTCAATTTGCACGATTATTTGGTGTTGCAACAAAGAACAATAAAAGGTCATTTTACATCTTCTATACAAAGGATGAAGCCTTCCACAGTAACATCTATCTTGTTTCTTAAAATATTGCCAGTCTCACTTATAATGTTTCTAAGAAGAAATCTTTCAAAGTAGTCAGTCAAGGAGCTTTCAGATTGATTAATAATAAGAAAAAGTAAATCACCATCTCGACGCAGAAAGCACACATCACTCATTTCTCCTCCATCGCACTTCAAGTCACACTTGATTTATTTCTGTTACTGAAAGAGTGAGTGTAGCTTTGGTTTGTTTTCAGGCTGGTTGAAAAAAAAATAGAGGTTTGGTTATAAAGGAATACATATAGTGGGTTTTGAATGGATTTGAATGACAGTGAAAGACAAACTTTAACTTCTTTTCTTTGTGGGAAAGTTGGTAGCAAACTTAACACTCTCAAATGACTTTGTTATAGTTATCATCCCCGTCTAAGCTCTGTAAGGATGATAAACATCTCAAGAATATTCACACCTCCCACAAATTATTGGATTCCATTACTTGGTGGACTCGAGAGATGAGGCTGTCAAAATGATTAGGAATAGCAATGCACAGGTCCACCAAGGTTTACAAGCCCACTGTGCCTGGTCTTTTGTATGAGAGACGGTTAAAATCCCACATGGAGGATGAACACAATGCTGTTTTATGGCATGTTATGTGGAAGTAGTCCATAGACAATAGACAATAGACAACAATATATGTAAAGTTTTGAAAGCACTGTAACTTCTTGCATGAATTAGTGTTTGTCTTTTTCAGTGTTTTGTGTCTCACAGAGAGCAAGCAATCACAAAACAAATGCTCCTTCTCTCTGCAAACGGTGCGCATGACTGAGCAATAACAAGACTTATCATGTGTTATGTAAGACACACAGTTGGGATTGTTCACGTTTCTTTAATAAACTCAAATATTTACATGCTCATGGCTTTGATCTTAATTGCAGAATGATGTAAAACACTTACACGTTTTTCAATCAACTTAATGGGACAATGTGAAAAAAGGTCTCTGAAATGGCTTGAAAGAGGGCAATAAATTGTATAGTTGTTTCTAAAATGAGATCTTGTGTGTCTCACAAAAGCTATTTTAAACAAATATGTGTTACATTTAGAGTATAATTTAATAAAATGAGTAAAATATGTGTTAAAAAATGTTAAATATGATAAAACAAGTACAGATTTGAATCAAACATATCTGTTAAACTAATTCTCCTGCTGAAAAACATCCAGTTGGTTATTATAGGAACTGAATTGGTTTCATTAAAACTATAATGGTCTCTACTGGGTTTTTACTCATAATGTGTTGGGCTCTATTGGTGGGATATTATCTGAAGAACATGAACTAATAGAACACCATTAAATCATACTGGAATAAGATCCAAAACACACATAAATAATGTTATAATAGTTTTAATGGTTATCAGCTGATAGTGCATATATCAGTAAAGGAAACAAAATATTTTCTATTTATTTAATATCTCTTATTTTTCAGTGGGGCATTTCTTAAGGTATAATGTGCTTGTGCTGCCCTCTAGTGCTGTTTTTATAAACTTACACGCACATTAAACTGACACCCGAGTATAAATCATCTTATATTATCACTTAATCTGATAAAATGTAAACAGTTTAGTAAATGTTTGATTTTATTCGTTTCCTCGTCCATTTGCCCTGTTTGATGACGTCATGCGCTGTGCGGTACGCCGGTGCGCGCGCTCGTGAATCGTCACACTTTCCTGGCTAGAAATCATTGAGTGGCGACAACTGGTGAGTGTGAACCTAAAAAGGCGCATTTGTATTTATTTTATACAACAAAGTAACATCCGGCTTGATTGTAGAGTAAATTATTGGATAGCAGCTAGTCGGTGTTTAATCTTTTTTTGGCGTTTTCATGTTTAAACAGACGAGCGAACTGAAGCTAATGCTAGCTGAATTAGCCCACACGTTGTAAACCAATGAAGACCGTTAGCATAAGCTAACATCTAGTGTGTGCTAGAATATTCTGTCATGAATAACTTCTGTTGTTGACTCGGCTGTCAACAACAGCTTATCATTTGTCCATAGCATTGTTTACAGTTCAGAGGGTTGTTTATTTGGTGTTTATTATTGTCTATTGTGTATCGTTGAGATTGCAAACTTGAGCTGAATCTTGAATACTTGATGTTAGTGAATGGTTCCAGCTAATAGCTAATTCATACAGTATTTGCAGGGCACAATTCCATGAAAAGTAAAGTTTTTACGAAAGGTTTTCATCATACTGATTGTTTAAATCCTCATGTGAGGTCTCTCTCAATGTATTTGTTTTTGATTAAAGCGTTTGATTTTTCATAGTCTGGTAAAGTGCTGTTTTCAAAATGGTCACATCCATAACAGTGTATTCTTCTTAAGTGTAAATTATAATAAAATAACTATTTTACTCGTACATATTTCTTATGTCTGGACTCAAACAGGGGCTTATTAAATATAAACTGATTGTTCAGTGTATTAGTAAAAAACGTGCATGATGCTGGAATTGCCCTTGAAGTAAATGTCCTGTAATGTTTACAATCTAATTTCTCTTGTCGTTGTATTTAGTAACAACAAACTAATGTCTGTCTTCTAGGTTTCTTTCACATCTTTACTTGGCGAGGTTTAAGCCTCTAGACAGAATGGCAGACACAAAGCGTCTCGCGTTCTCTATAATCCAGTTTCTTCACGATCAGCTCTCTACAGGACATCTGTCATCAGATGCTCAAGAAAGCTTAGAAGGTAAAAACTTGGATGGCTAGAGTCATTTCTGGATGCCATTACACACAACTCATAATACATCTCTTTCCTAGTCGCCATCCAGTGCCTGGAGACAGCGTTTGGTGTCTCTGTGGAAGATAAGAGCTTAGCAGTCAATGAGCCTCTGCCAGAGATATTTGCGTCTGCAACAAAACAGGTAAAAGCCGTTTTTTACAGCAGTGCCCTTGTGTGGCATTTAAACCGTGTGGTTTAGGAATGTTGTATTGAGTGTAATTAAACTGCATAGCAAGTTATAGATGCGATCAATGGCAATTTGTGTCCTCTAGTTCGGACTGCACATGCTACAGATTGCAACTATAACACGTCATGTCAGGGGTTTTTTCTCTCTTAAAGAGTTTTTTTGAATCCCTGACCACTGACTGCTATCTGTCAGTACATGTAAAGCTGCTTTGATACAATGACCTTTGTGAAAAAGCGCTATACAAATAAAATAAAATTGAATTGAATGTGTAGCAGACGGGTGCGAACACCAGTTCATCCAGCGGTTCACCTACAGACGTGCAGTTAGCGGAGGCTGAAGAGCTTAAAACCCACGGTATTACCACAACAGCTCCACAGATTGATTTAAGGTTCAAGACGCTTTACGTGGTTTTCTTGATCATAGATTTTCATTTGTGTTTCCACAGGCAATGATCAGATGAAGGTAGAGAACTTCAGCGCAGCGGTGGAGTTCTACACTAAAGCCATCCAGCTTAATCCTCAAAATGCTGTCTACTATTGCAACAGGTGAATGCAATGTTTGTTCTCGGGAACAAACAAGTAATAACATGAGATTACTTTTACGATGTAATACGCCCATCATAAGTCTCTTGTTGAAAAGCTGTATTGTTTTATTGCATTTAGAGCTGCTGCGTACAGCAAACTGGGGAATTATGCTGGAGCTGTTCAAGACTGTGAACGTGCCATTGGAATTGATCCAAACTACAGTAAAGCATATGGGCGAATGGGGTAAATTTGAGATCAACCATTATAATAATGTGTTTCAAAATGCTCTTGTAAATTACACACATGTCATTTTTATAACATATTTCAGTAGTAGCAGGAACGAGATTAATGTCAGTCATTTACTTTAGTGTTAACTTTAAGGTCAAGGTCATGTCAGTTAGACCTTGTTCCAGTTCATTGACCTTCTTCATCCTTCATAATGGTGTTGACCTTAACTGACTTTTCAATTGTTTTCTGTCAAAACAAGGCTTGCTCTTACAAGTTTGAACAAGTTCTCAGAGGCTGTGAGCTACTACATAAAAGCACTGGAGCTGGATCCTGACAATGACACTTACAGAATCAATATGCAAATAGCGGAACAGAAAATGAAAGAGACACAGTCCAGCCCGGTAAGTTCCAGAACTAGCCCCGTAACAGTCCGTATGTCATTTTGGAAATGGTGAAGTTGACTTGAGTCACTTATCTTTATTTAGGCAGGGGGTATGGGTGGGGTTGACCTGGCTGGTTTGCTGAGTAATCCTGGTTTTATGAACATGGTAAGTGAAAGCTAAATATCATCTTGCTTTCAGCTATGCAAAATATACAGTAACAGTAGTCCTTTCTTGTTTTTCCTTACTTAGGCATCAAATTTAATGAACAACCCGCAAGTGCAGCAACTGTAAGTACACATGGTTGAAACACATCACTGGTATACCTATGCACGTATGCATTTGTTTGTGGGCTAATCAAAATATAATCAAATTAATAAGCTATCTGTGCCTGTGTAGGATGTCGGGTATGATGTCTGGCGCCTATGCCCCTATGGGAGGTGCTACGTCACCAGGAGCGGGTGCTGCAGCAGGTGCAGGTGCAGGTGCTGGAGCAGGAGCAGGAGCAGGAGCAGGAGGTCCCAGTGACCTCTCTGGCCTCATACAGGCGTAAGTTTGCCGTCTTTATACACTGTTTATGACCTGTTTCTATAGTCAGCTTGTCATTGCTGTTTTCTTGTCATATGACAGCGGTCAACAGTTTGCACAACAAATGCAGCAGCAAAACCCAGAGCTCATCGAGCAGTTAAGGAGCCAAATGCGCAGTCGACCTCCCAGCAGTGCTGGCAGCGAGGAACCCTGATGACTTCATGTGGTACAACACACCATCTAATACAAGTAACATTTTAAACTTAATACAATATATGTAAGATAGAATTAACAAATGTTAGGTTTTAAATGTAGGACATTATAGAAACACGTTTCTGTTTAACAACATTAAAGGATGTCTGTTCTTTACATAACACTTTTTGTTTGTTTTGTAGAATTCGACCTGGTGGACCTATGGAAGATGGGCTACTTTTTTATTTTTTAAGATATACCTTGTTCCTAAAACTCCAGGGATAAGACAGTTTATTCATCACAATAAAAGCTGCATGTGTGCCCACTTGCCCCACATAACCCTTCCTGTTGGGAGAAGTCATCAGCACACATTTACACATCAAATATGGGCTCTGGACAGATGTCTGATCAAATGTACTGAAATATACACTGGGTTAATGCGTAATAATACATCTTACCGGATTGTGATTGTAAACAAGTCATGGACATACATGAAAACAGCTCAGTGATTTCCCTGTCCAGGGTGTCTCTGTCTGACACTGACAGGCAGAAGGAACGTGTGCAATCTCAACACTGACAATTAAATCATGTCAGATTTCATATAGGACTTGTGTACTTCTGTTCTGTTGCAATTGAAGTTTTATGTTTCACAACTACGTATGTCTACAGATATTAAAGAACTGAGATTTGTTAAAATTGCCATTAATTTGCTTAACATTTACTCATTCTTTTGTGATGGTTTTGGATTAAAGGAAGTTAATGTTCTGTTTAGTGTTGGTTTTAAAGAGCTATTTGTGGGCAATTATGCATGTGACATTTTCAGCCAAAACTTGAAATGTAAATTCTTGCAGAGCTTATTTATTACCAGTATATTGAACCATCTGTTTATATTTTACTAAAGCCCTGCTGATAGAGTCCAGACATCAGAAAAATATCAAATTATAGACTTTATAAAATGGAAATATGTCTGAAAAAGAACACAAGTTTTTGAGAGGAAACATACATTGTAGGATTTCTGTAAATTAAAATACACAAACCAGAAGCAATAATACTCAACAAATGAAGAAGAGATGACTAAAATAAATATTTTATTTTAATGATAATGGACTGTTATGGATGTGCCCATTCTGAAAACAGCGCTTTACCTGACTATGAAAAATCATTACGTCAGGGTTGTGTGGATGGACGCCTCACGTCACGATGTTTTGTGACGTTGTCAGTGAACAGGTGCTTCAGCTGCAGGAAGTATCGACACGAATACTGGTAAAACGCTTCGTTATCTGAATAAACATTATTATAATTATAAACATTATTATAATTATACGCTAACATTTAATAGTTTATATAGCTTCAGTACAGTTTAAATGCGCTTTCATAAGCATACGTTCTTTAAATGTATGTCGTGTGTTTGTTAGCTTAGCATGTGAGCTAATAAATACATTTCCGCCCTAATACGTTTTGAATTTAAATGAGGTCTTACAAATAATGTGTTGCAGATTTAGTCGAAATTTACGTTTTGTCGTACACAAATTAATATATACTTCAAAATCTGTGCGCCTTTTTTACAGTAACTAGCAGCAGCTCTTGAGAGTTAGCATGCTAAATGTGAACAGCGACCCGCGCTTATAATGGGCTGACATTTTTAAATATTGTTTTCCAGGGATGCTACTCCTAAGCTAACCTCGAGCTACCTGCTCCATCAGAGAGGAAGACGTTGTTTTATGTCATGCTTTGCTGAAGAAGAATCGCACCAGCACATCTCCTCAGTATGGAGATAGCTGTAGCCAAAGTCCTGTGCCTGCTGGGGGTGTTTGCCCTCATGTTGGGTGGGATCCTCATCCCTGTGCGGGTGATGCAGACTGAGTTTGATAAAGTGACCAGGTATAGAAAAGTGGTTTCTTTCAGCAATTCCTTTGGAGGAGGTGTATTCCTGGCAACCTGCTTCAATGCCCTTTTACCAGCGGTGAGAGATAAGGTATGTTAATAAACATATCCTGGTCTGGATTATAAAACAATGACACATATTTTGAACTATATACTGGTCTAAAATGATGTCCCAATTTGGAGAATGTTGCATAGTTTGGTTTGGAGTGTAAACTAAAGCTTGGCATTGGAAAGAATTTAAAGAGGCTTGGGGAAAAAATCAGTCAAAGTCAACTTTATTGTCAATTCTGCCACATGTTCAGAACATACAGAGAATTGAAATTGCGATTCTCTCAGACCCAGATAACAGATAACACAAAACCAAAAACAATAGATACAAAAAACAATAGATACAAAAAAAGTGTAAAAAAAATGACACAAAGACATAAATTATGTAAAAGATGCCTCATGAGCTCATGTGGGTGTTTAAACCACTGAATATTGACATCTGAGCTATCACTATGATTAAAAAAAGCTTTGGTAAAATCTTTATTTTTTATAGTAAGGTTAACATTTGCATGGAATTGCCCATATACACAATTTCCTCAAAGCCAGTTATACAACCTCAGTTACTGTAAGGAAATTCCCTGGGCTGTAGGGAGTCAACTTTCAATCTCACATTTCTTCATTGTTTGCTTTCAGGTGCAGGAAGTCTTAAAAATGGTAAACGTCTCCACTGACTACCCGCTGGCGGAGACCATGATGATGCTTGGCTTTTTTCTCACAGTATTTGTGGAGCAGGCAGTGCTTACGTTCCGCAAGGAGAAGCCTTCATTTATCGATCTGGAGACGTTTAACGCGGGTGGCTCGGAGGCCGGGAGCGATTCTGAGTACGATACTCCGTTCATTGCCCCATCTCGGGGTTCGTCCGGAGCCCACCATCACCATTCGCATCACCACGGACACTTCAGCCCCTCGGAACTGACCCGCGCCGGCCCGCTGAGGTTAGCTAGCCTGGTGCTGGCGCTTTCGGCTCACTCTGTCTTTGAGGGTCTCGCGCTGGGCCTGCAGGAAGACGGGGCTAAGCTCGGAAGCCTCTTCGTCGGAGTGGCCATCCATGAGACGCTGGCGGCCGTGGCTCTTGGGGTTAGCGTAGCCAAGGCAGGAGTCCCCTTACGGGATGCTGGTAAGCTGGCCGTAACGGTCAGTCTGATGATCCCTCTGGGCATCGGGATTGGCATGGGTATTGAGACGGCCCAGAACTTGGCTGGAAGTATTATCTCTGTAGTGCTTCAGGGCCTGGCAGCCGGCACATTCCTTTTTATAACGTTTTTCGAGATTCTCTCGAGAGAGCTGGAGGATAAACGCGACAGGCTGCTAAAGGTGCTGTTTCTTGTCATGGGCTACGGTATACTAGCTGGGCTCATCTTTATTAAGTGGTGAAGAGGTTCAAAAGTCTATGAAGTAAAGTTTTCTTCCGTTAAATGTGCCAGCTATTATAATCAACAGGTTTGGTATATCTGCTGTAAAATTGAGATTCTGTGGTTTTTTATAAATATTTATTCCCAAGCTTTGTTTTACATTTGATTCAATTAATTTAGAATTTATATTATTTTAACAGATTTTGACAATCACCAACATACTTATTTTGGATAACAGAATTATCACATATTATGATTTGAACTGCATTGAAAACAAATTCTCTGTCTCAAAACGTATTACTATTTTGTTTTCTGTTCTTTATGCAAATGTCGTTTGTGTAGTTGATGTCAAATGTTTCGTTTTGAATGCTTTGCTTTGGCATTTAAAACAGGAGACATTAAACCAAAAGCAAGATGCAGCTGGTTACAATGAAGGTAATTGTTAGTTAGGTTGAGAACTTTGTCTGGTTTGTGTAAAGTAAATTCAGTGTGGTTTTAATGGGGAAAAATACAAATGAAGACAGAGTTGCCTATAAACTTTGTGTACTTTGAGTAGTTGTAGCTGTTTGTGTGACTGCAGAGGGCGCTCTATTGACAGATTGAGTTTGAAATGGAAGTTTGTAAATGTTTGTATGCTTATAGTTTTAATTCAGTTTGCTTATTCGTTCACTAGGCTACATTTTATTGTGTTTGTTTTGCCATTTTATTACAATTAGCCATTTTTTATTTAATATAAATAATGCTAAGCCCCATACATGAGTGCAAATAACTAAATTTGAGTAGTACTGTGTCCTATGGTGTGACAGCAAAAATGTAGAAAAAACCTTTTAAAAAGTATACAAATAGCATGAGAGATTTAAACTTCATTGCTGGAGTTACAAATAGGATGAGAAACATTTATCCTAATTGTTTTTTTTTCTACATTTTTTTGTACGTCACATCATAGGACATAGACATTTGTCAACTACTCATTTACAAAATCCATGTAAATATATATGGCTTGAATGGTGCTAAAAGTCTAAAAGTGTCTCAGCAGGTGGTTACTAAAACATTGTTAAAAAAATGATATAACGATATAACAAAATTATACAAAGTGAATCTCAGGAAATTTAAAACATCTATGTGTTTAAACAATTTTTTTATTTTTTAATATTTTGTTTATTTACTTTACCTTTTCATTGAAACTAGTTCTGGACCATTTTTATGTTATTTAACAGTAACAAAACAGTTGTGATCTCAACCAGTGGGATTTTTGATAGCCTTTCCAGTGTTCAAGTTTTTCTGACAATTGTCAGTTGTGAAAAGAAAATGAAGGCATTGTTTTAGTATGTAGTTTTGCTTTATAGTGCTCTTTTACAAGTGACAAAGAGATTTTTCAATGCTGCAAAACAGTCCTTTAGAAAAGCCAATTACTAATCAGCTTGTGATTAAATAAAACAATATTCAGTGCTGCTGGATTTTACATTCTTGAATACTTGCTCCATACAAATGTTCCAGGTTACCATGTAACCTGTCTGACTCCGTCTGATCCCATTGTGTGGCACAATCTGATGCACACAATTCCTCCTGATCCATCAGATCCATTAACACAGACCGATACACACGATTCTCACATCAAACTGCCTTTAGTCATGATAGGATTAAGGTTTGATTGGATTGCTCTTATATCCGTGGTTTGATTAAACCAGTTAGCACGCTGTGTCCACATAACCTGACCTTGTTTACAAGCAAAACAGGTCATCCTTAAGATGTATAAATGTTTTTCAGTGATGTTGAACCAAGCGACACCTGCAAAGAAATGATGCTACACATTTTTTCAGCAACAAAATGATTTTAGGTTTAATTGTGCCCAAGTCATTTTACTGGATAAAATATGTGTACCTTGTTGTATGGACATAATCTTTAGAATATCTAAAACCAAAGAAACGGGCAATCTGACGCTTTGTCGACAATTGCAAATACGCCAAACGTCCAGCAGTATGGCAGAGATCCACTGTCAACAGAGAAGTGTTCGATTTTATTACTGCCTGCAAATCCTCCTAACTAATTCCTGTCCCGTCTTGAGTTGTTGGATGGATATGTGATGGCTTAATCCCTCGTGAGAATAGGGAAACGCTACTTTGGCTGCTTGGGTTACTCTCAGCATCCGACCATGGAAGAGTTACTAATAAAGACAGAAACCGAACCGGTCGGCTTCTCTCCAGCAGGACCTGCTAAAAGCCCACTGGAGCGAATATCTGATTTCATGAAGAGCGTGTTCACAGTCAATGTCAGAGATCATGTGAAAAAGTACATCAGGAAAAACGGGCTGCTGACGCTCTCTGTACTGGCTGTGATCACGGGATGCGTCTTGGGCTTTTCGCTGAGGGGTCTGACTCTCTCCACACAGGTATTTTAATTTATTAGAAAATAATACAAGACAGGAGTTATATTAAATGAGTCAAAGTATTGATGCAGTATGGTTTCTTTTATTCTTAATGTTGTAGACTTCACCCTGATAGTCCTTTATTCTGGTACTGGGTTTACAAGCTGGTTTTCTCTTTTATTATCTTTAGATCAGATTTACAGTTTGGATTTACAGTTTCAAAATAAAGTGATGACGGATATCTTTTTGATAATTCAACAATGATATTCATTAACTTTAATTTACTTTAATATTTCATTCTAATCTAATCATAACAAACTATATGTTGATGTAAAAAGACTCAAGAACAAATATTCGACATATTTTCAATAAACATAAGCAATAAATATAAACCAGTGACAGTTAACAGGTTGAAAAGCAATTGCATTTTGTTTATGTAATGATACATATTTTCTCCCACACACAACACAGCCTACAGGCTTTATGTTTTTAATTATGTGCCAAACGTTTTACATATGTAAGATACAGACAAAGAAAAATATTGTTGATTTTATTTTGTGATGGAAGGTTCATCCCGGACAGACAGCAGTCCTTTCAGAGTAAATAGAGGTTGACGTGTTCCGCGTGACTTTACTAAATAGTGTTTGACAGAAGAAGGTCAAAGGTGACGTGTTAGGGATGATCTAGATCAGGGTTTTTCAAACTTTTTGTGTGTGTGGACCACTATTTGTAATCAAAAAATTTTGCGGACCACCTCATAACACACATAATAAAATGTCTACACACAGACTTACCTGAATTAATCCGCACCTCTAAATAGGCTTACAAGCACTACTATAACTAGTCATCACATCAGTGTGCAACAGGCTTGTGAAAAGAAAGTTTACTGCACACAATGGCTGCCACATATTTAATTTATTTATTTACTCATGTGACCGAGGGCCTAATCAGGTTAATTTGACACCGAACTTGAACGTCACGGCCGAACACCACTGGCCTATTTTAGTAATCGCTTTAATAACTTGACAATTGAATGCAAATGTTATATCAATATAGGCCTACATATTCTTTTAATTTTTTTTAATGGGAATTTCCTGGTAAAATGAAGGTAAAATATTATTTTATTTTGCCTTTCCACGGACCACCTGCAGTACCCTCACGGACCACAGTTTGGGAATGACTGATCTAGATTGAAGGTAGGGCTGTGCCGATAAACGATATCATATCGAATCGCGATCAAATATATGTCGATAACGATGATGAGCTCTAGGCATTTTTACTCAATATGGATTAATATAAGAGCCAATCACACAGCAGAAATATGCGACAACAGCCAATCAGCGTGCAGCTTTTAACGTTCACGTCAAAGAACAAAGTCAATTTCTTACGGCACTCTGCAAAGCAAACTCGGCACGAGGATGACAAAAATAAGTGGAAGCAGCGACCAAAGTCAAACTAACCTCGAGTTATTATCCAAAAATGATGAAATTATCGACAAAAACTACTTTAAAATGTACTTAATGAAACCTCAAATTTTTATGGCTTCAGTCATAGTTGGGATCCTCTTTTAAAGCTGGCAGCATTAACAGTTTATATATCGAAATATATATCGTTATCGATCAATATGGGAAAAAATGAGTTTACATTTTGCCATATCGCCCAGCCCTAAGGCTCTCACTCCTTTACTTGACCAACAAGTGCTTTGAGATTTGAAATATAGCATAATTATACACACACTATGTAATTATAATTTTTATAATTTAAAACGTTTATTATTTGGCCACTTAACAAAAAAGTAAATGGACCATATGGTGCAACCCGTTGGAGGTCAAGAGGAGACGATAGGAAGAATGCCGAGTTAGACCAAGATTAGCTTCCAAAAGAGAGATGTAATGTGATGCTATATATAAAAGTACAAAATTAAAACATTTACATGAATATTAGTGATGTTAAACCTGATACCGAGGCTTCGAATCGTGTGTCGAGCACGTCCGCTCTTCCCTGTCGAAGCCCCGTGTGGACGCATGTATGGTTTTAGTGCGATGACGTCACGGTGACGCCTCGTTTGAGTGCAGCGCTCCGAGAAGAGCTTCCGAATCAGCTGATGGTTGAACGAATATATTATTTAAACAAAATAAATAAAGTATATATATTTCCCCCTCAATGTTACACCAGTACCTCCACTGCCTTAATCTAATCTATCTGAATCGATATTTTTGAATATAATTTTTTTTTCTCGGTTGCACGGTCCAATAAAAAATTAATAAGCAACACTGATCATACATACTTCAAAAAAACGTTTTATTTACATTGCGTGTGTTCATATATATTATGCCCTTGGGATTCATGTAGCACACGTTGTTGCACGGTCACATGACCAGCAGGTGTCATGCATTAGACGCGTTTTTAACACATCTGTCTGGAAAGCTTCATCTCGCCACCATATTTACACAAATAGCTTTTAAGTTCAGCACTAACTTTGTTGCAATGCTTCAGTAAGTAAACCGGAAATGCCTTGCTAATTGCTGGACCCAACCACATACAGGGGTCATACACAGTTCAATATGTGACATTTACTGTGACATTGTGATTTAACCAAATTTAACACAAAGACAGCAATTGATCACCAACTCAGAAAAAAGGGCTTTATTACTCCCCCCATATAGCATTATGGTACGTTCTGACTAAATAAATAGGGACACCTATTGGCCCGCCCCCTCCTAGGAGGAGTCACAAAATTAAGAAGCTGTGAGTATCCAGCATGGCCTACAATGCTCTCTGTTATAAATGTATAAATATACACTGCTTAAAAAAAGAAATAGTTTGTAAACTCCAACTGGCATCTGTGTGCTTCACTACACAAAACAGCAAACTATTACAGGTGTAATACACTAATACACATGTGCAACTAGCAGTGAACAACACAAACACCACCTAGCATATGTAAACTGTCTTTATTTTGGATTAATGTAAGACAACCAAGTATCTAGACTTTGTAACTAAAGCATAAAATTAAAGAAAAGCCACAGATAACAAAAACAATGATAATGATTATTTAAATAAGCAAAAGGTTACAAACAATAATGGCAAGCATGTACATGGCTCACACAACTGGTCATCAGACCAGACAAAGCACAACTAACAATGCCATATCATGCCTCCAACTTATGTTATAAACTGTGAAATGTTTTAAACTTTTAGAGTCTGCATAACCTAATATTATAAATGTTCCCTTTTGTCTCTTACTAGGCAAAAATCTATTTCTCCTTCCCTGGCGAGCTGCTTATGCGGATACTAAAAATGCTGATTCTCCCTCTAATCACCTCCAGGTATAGCTTCATATGTTTACAACCTCCTTCATAAAGATTCTGTGAGGATGTTTACTTATCAGCTGTTACTGTCTTTCTATAGTTTAATGTCTGGATTGTCATCTATGGAGTCGAAGGCCTGCTGCAGGATAGGGGTGCTGACAGTCACCTACTACCTTTGGACCACGTTTATCGCTGTAGTTGTTGGAATTGTCCTCGTTCTGATCGTCAGACCCGGTGATGGAACACATATGGAGGCCAAGAGGCTGGCGCAAGGACAGGTCATCACTTCTGCAGATGCACTGCTGGATCTGGTCAGGTAAGGCTTTCTAGAAAGGTCTATGAGAAATGTAGTTACGTTTCATTTAAATGTATTTCTATAGCACTTTTCACAACTTTGCATTGTAGCTTTACAGCAAATAGATATTAATACAAGCGTAAGAGACAAAAGTAAAGAAACAGAGATTATGTGACACCATGCCTGTGAAAACCCAGCTAAAGTCATTTGTTTGTGATTTACTGGTTTCTACATAATGTAAAGAACATTCCTTGAAAATATAACCGTGATATCTTTAATATTTACTGAGTAAGGTCATGTAATGGAATTAATAGGTGAAATCAAACTTTATCTCAAAATGAGATTTTTATTCTTTTGCCTGGTTATCACAGACAGGGTCACATATATGTAGAACACATGGTATTACTGGATTTGTTTTAGTAAGGACAAAACTACCTTAAAACAATAGTCTGTTCGTAATCAGACCATTATATTAATAAGCAAGTGTGTGTGTATCAAGATTTTAATAAGAAATATATTAGTAATACAAACTTTTAATAGACAGACCACAGAATTGATGATAACAACATCAAATGTAAACCATTTCAAACAGTAAACATGCATGTCAATATGGTCTATAATTTACTGAGACTATGAGACATTTAGTCAATTAGCATGATAGATGACAAATGACAACTTTCTTGGAAATGGGTCAAAAGGAGGAAAAGATATAAAAACAGAAAATGTAATATAGGAATTTCCAACATTCTTTACATTTTGGTAGGTATGTAGAAAAGGGGTCTATAAGATCATGTTAAAGCAAATAAAACAAAGTATAAACCCAAAACATAATGTCATCAGTTTTAGCGTGACGGTAGCGAGGAACTAAACTTCAATGGTGTATATAAGTGGAGAAAAAACCAGTTTAATATCAGGGTGACCAGTTTCATCTAGTAGGACGTGTTCATGGTTTAAAACTCTCTCTGTAATGTTTACATGCTAACAAAATGTAGATTCAAGAAACCCACCCAACTTGACAAAAATCATAAAAAGTCACTTGAAGGTTTTTGGGGCTAATTTTCATTTTTGAAAATCTTACAAGAATTATTGACACATATACATTTGCAGTGTAGTTTTGGTTCCTTGTCACTGTTGCTCACTGGGAGACTTATTTAACTTTAACATTTAATTGACTTTAACATATACCATATGTTTACATGTTATGGTATTATTGCACATTTTTCTGGTGTATTGTAATATCAAGTTTTCAGGACTGTCAATATTGCATTGATAATATTATAAACAAACCAATGCCAGTGACAGTAATATTATTAACCACAATAACCGATACGATGCACATTATGATTGTCAATAAATCAGAATTGGTAACACTAATAAAGATGTGATGATTGATTATCATTAATAAATGAGGACAAATATCACGTTGCTACTCTGCACATTGTAATACTGTAAATTATCCAAAATGATAACATTAACTGTGATTACTACATTTAAATCTTGTACATATTTAACACACTGTAATATTGTAAATAATGTACTAATATAATACACATTTGGCAGTTCCTGCAAATCCAACACTGCCAAGTTATTCTCTATTTGAGTTTAGTTTCATTAAATAGAGAATAACTTGGCAGTAATACCATGTGTCCCAATCAAACCACTTTAAATAATTCAGATCATTTTCTGTAAGTACTGCTCTTCTTTATTATTATCTGCTAAACGAAACTGTAAATGTAGACTTCCTGTTGACACCATTCATGAAACAGTTTACCAAGTCTGGGGAATTTAAGCCATCCCACAACATGCAATCCTATTAAAGCTGAAGGATGATTAGGGTATTTTTAGTAATCTGTACAAAGGACCCTTCCACCCCCTGTCCATGCAGGACATCCCAGATATTCTCAGAACTCTGGCCACGTTTAAGTTCACGTTCATTTTATTTATAAAACACATTTAAAACCGCCTGGTTAACATTCTTTAAAAATATCTCAATGTTCTTTTAAAGTTCATGTAGTAATGTTCAGAGAATGTTTTATGTCATTGCATAACATTGTAAAAACGTTCTACTTGCATTGTTAGTGGACCTTTTTGTGGCTTATTGGGAATGTTAACATATTTTTGTTAGATGGGTTAGTGAGTTGCCACAATGTTTCTCATATCTCTGTGGTCTAAGAGTTTTAATCTAAAGATATACATGGACTGTGCTGTACAAACGACAACATGGCCACATTCCCTTACACCTTATCATATTTCTATTCCCAGGAATATGATTCCCTCCAACCTTATTGAAGCCACATTTCAGCAGGTGAGTATATGGACTCCATCAGATGTCTTACATATCGATACTTTATTCAAATCAGTGTAAAATCTAATATTCATATGTTTGCCTTTACAGTACCAGACAGACCTTATTCCCATCATAAAAACATCAGTCAACACAGGACGCACAAATTTTGTGTATTTGATGCCCGATGATGAAAATCCAAGAGGACGAACGGTGCTGTTGGAACTCACACCGCCTCCAGACATCGAGTACAAGACCCGTCCAGGCAGCAGTCAGCAAATGAACGTGCTCGGCATTGTTATTTTCTCAGCCACGATGGGTAAATCGTCTGTTTACTCCACCTTTACTTCACTGAGTAAACTGCTAAAAAACTGTCTCTTTTAGGTCTCTTACTGGGTAAAATGGGTGAACGTGGAGCTCCACTGGTGAACGTTTGCCAGTGCATCAATGAATGTGTGATGAAGATCATTAATGCAGCCGTATGGTAAGTGAGATATTGTAGAAGTATTGAAACAAAAAGAATATTATTACAAAAGACTCAGCCAAGAGTGAGAATCTAAGAGGAAGTTTCTCGTATGTAGTCGGCACGTGCACAAGGAGTGTTAAGTGATTGTGTTGTTTGGCACATGCAGGGATTATTCATCACATGCACTTAAGAACTCTCACACACTGCTGGGACATCCTCTGTATCATTGATTTAAAAGGACAGAACAGGACATTTACATTGCTAGATAATTCTAGATATAAATAAGTAATTTTTGCCAAACAATGTGAGCACATCTTTGTTTAGAAGGCTTAAATATTAGCATTAATATAATGGCCATTTCAAGATGATTCTGCATGAGAGATTACTTACTTTGTTCATCTATGTATTTTACAACAGGTATTTTCCTTTTGGGATCATTTTCCTTGTGGCCGGAAAAATTCTGGATATGAAGGATCCCAGCACACTTGGAAAGAAGCTGGGCTGGTACGGGTTGACGGTCCTGTCAGGCTTGTTTGTGCACGGCCTCATTCTGCTTCCGTTCTTTTACTTCATTTTGACACGGAAAAACCCTTTTACATACATCAGAGGGCTTCTGCAGGCCATGGTTATTGCCTTAGCTACATCATCCAGGTAAGAGCAGAAATCAGACATGTTTACCTAAGTGAATCTACTTGGAATTTCTTTGTTTTTCACAGTTCAGCGACGCTGCCCATTACGATGAAATGCTTGCTGGAGAACTGCCATGTGGACCGGCAGATTGCCCGGTTTGTCCTGCCTGTGGGAGCCACTATTAACATGGATGGAACGGCCCTTTATGAAGCGGTGGCTGCCATTTTCATTGCCCAGGTCAATGATTATGAGTTGGATTTTGGACAGCTGGTCACCATCAGGTATTTATAGAGAAATGGACATCTGTTTGTTAGCAGACACTAACAGTGATATAAGACAACTGTTGCGCAATCATGTGAATGTTCTGCTTTCTTCCAGTATAACAGCAACTGCTGCCAGTATAGGTGCTGCTGGAATCCCACAGGCAGGACTTGTAACCATGGTGATTGTGTTGACATCAGTAGGGCTGCCACCGGATGACATCACACTGATTGTGGCCATTGATTGGATTTTGTAAGTTTGAGAGAAATGCTCATGTTATTATCTCTTATAACCACTGTCGTGATGGAATTTAACGTTAATATGAGTCTTCTGTCTCCCAGAGATCGGTTTCGAACAATGATCAACGTGCTAGGAGATGCTCTGGCAGCTGGAATCATTGGCCACTTGTGTCGGAAAGACTTTCCCCCTGACAGAGATGTAAGTCGACCTTCATTTTTCTTTTTTATTGTTTACAAGCTTGAGCTGTATCTAAAGGAATAGTTCACCATGTCATTCCAAACTTGTATGTATCACTTTCTTCTGTAGAACACAAAAGAAGATATTTTGAACAACATTGCTTCCCGTTATACATACAAGTTTGGAATGACATGAAAAAAAAAGACTCATCTTCAATTTGAAACCACCTTCAAAGTGCACTTGTTAATAATAATAATGTTAAATGATCTTTTTCTAGGCAAAATCCAATGGAGCTTCACAGAACAGTCAGGCAGCTGTTAACATGGAAAATGTGCCGCTGCTGGCCGGTAAAGACTGCATATTTCAAGTTGTTGGGGAAACCGTTTTGGAAAAACCCACAGTCTATTACAACATATGTCAAGTCTGAATCAACAGACAGTGGCCCTTAAAGATGCTCTTTGTGCCATATAAATTACTGAAAGAACAGTTTGTCTGGATGATCAGTAGTTGATATCGATTAATACTGGCTGTTTTGTACAGCCGAATGACTATATTTTAAGAAATGTTTCCCTATTTAATGGGACGCAGATTTTGGTGTTTCTTACATTTTATAACATTACTGAATAGAAAGGTAAGAAAAGCATTTACTATGACAAACCAGTTAAGCAACAAAAAGGATGCATCATTTGTAAATGAATGTTTTTGTATCTTTATTATACATTGTGTAATAAAACTAAGAGTTATTGTAAATCTCTGTTTGCACAGTGATGTGTTAAATGCACGTGAGCGAAGCTGGTTAACCAGCAGAGCTTATACCTAATTAGACAAAGCAGCTTGTCTTGGTTTAAAAGCTAAAGCAGTAAAAGTGTGTCCCTCTATAGAATATAAAGAAAACACCTGAATAACATGCAGTGGTGCTCACAACTTTTACTCTCAATCATAACTATAATTTAAAACACTAACGAAACAACAAAACAATGGCATTTATTTGCAGGAAACATGAAAAATCTTGCTACAGCCCCTTAGGTCACACTATCAAAGACCTAAAGGATCATAATTAACATGCACACAAGCATAGTGCTGACCGGCGACTGCGTGATATATTCATAATACAACGCTATCTATGCACGTCCTTTACAGAAGTTACAATTTTACAATGCACAGAACTGAATTTAGTAAACGAGTAAAACCACTACACTCAAATGTATTTCTACTGCCAATGTTAAGGAATACTGACCTAAAAAAAGGTTTCAAAGTTGCAGTCATGACCCAACCTTGTCCCAACTATTGAGTCCGTTCTGAGACCTTCTGACTGTGGGGAGGGTAAACAGAACATTCAATGCTGATGTAAGAAATAAAATAAAGCTTTAACCATCTATAAAACCGAACAGTCAAATGATAAAAAAGGAACATTTTGTTAAATGCAAAACAAACTTTAATGTCTACACAATATAAAACTTAATTGCAAAAGAAAACAAAACGGTATCGAAACTTTCTATTCCCTTCTTGACATTGAGGTTTTAGACTATAACTTTCAAATCTGCAAAACTAAACACTTAAAGGCATAAGCGTTACACTCTTTGGTCCTGCAAACCTTTCTTTCACCTTACAGATGAGTTAGCTGGAGGGGTTTCGTTAACTATTTACAAAGGTGTAAGACGTGGAGATATGTAGTTTGCATTGCCAGACAATGCCAAAACTCATCTTAATATGATGATGAAAAAAACTGGACCGATAAGTCCAGTGCGATTAAAAGATGGGTTGCAAGAAACGAGCAACAATGCCATGACATCTTTAAGGCATCCCAAAAAAAACATCTAAACTATTCCTGGCTGTATCTGTGACTTAAATCATCCAGGGTTTCACAAATGCCAGTTAAACAGTCATCAGGGATAAATCTTTACGAAAAAATTCAACATATTTTGCTCAATCTCAGAGTAAAACACTAGCACTCACTCCAACGAAGTTACATGAGTATGTTAATGTAGACAGTCAACTGAAATCTTTAGAACAAACCTCACTAAACTTCCAGATTATTATACAAAAAAGTGCCTTTACTTGTGAGACTTGCTGGTTTTAAACGACACTTGTAGGACTCTGTCCCCCAGCCGGTATCCATTCAGACTAGCGATGGCCATTGCTGCCTCCTCGTAATTTGTCATGGTAACAAACCCAAACCCTTTGCATTTGTTGGTATTGAAGTCACGAATGACCTTGACGTTGGTGACGGCACCGAAAGGACCAAACATCTGCCAGAGAATGCCTTCGTCTGCATCCTGACCCAAATTATAGATGAAGATACACCAACCAGAGGAAGAGCTACTGGCCACGTTCATACTGGAGATGCCGCTCATGTGGTCAACACTCATTGGTGAGAACCTGAACAAGAACACGAGAACAAGTCGTCAGACGAGAATCTACAGAACCGGTAAGAGAAACACCGAACGTGAAGACTGATCTCTCACCTGAAACGCTGGGCCTGATGGTGAACAGGTCCTCCGAACCGACGGGACTGAGTATGGTACAGCTGAGAAAGCAGCTGGGAATTCTTGGTCTGGTTAGGATTAGCAGCAAACTTTACTGTGATTGGTTCAGAGGTGCCAGTTGGTTTGGTGCCATTCAGATGTTTAATGGCTTCATCTGCTTCACATCTCCTATCAAACCGAATGAAAGCCACTCCACGCGACAGGCCTGACACAGACACAGACATACAATACAAAGTTAGAGATTGTATAAGCACATGATTTAAGAGTAAAGTGCCAGAAAGCATCATTACCCGAAGCCTGATCGACCAGCACACGAGAGTTTATGATGCGACCGAAACGGGTAAACATGTCCTCGACATCCTTCTGTGTCATGGTCTTGGGTAAACCACTGATGTACAGATTAGCATCTTTAATGCTGTCAGAACTCGGCCGGGCAAACGAGACCTAAATTAATAGAGAGAAACTTCATGAAAGACCACTCGTAATTTATTCTAAAACAAACCCTAATAAGCCATCGATTTTTTTATCCCATTACTGATAAAACAGTGTGGTTTTATTGTATAACCCAAAAGTAATGACACAACTGTGAGTTATGTATGGAAAGGCAAAAAAGAAAGACAAAAAAGAAATTACAATGTCATTGTATAATACAGTTATATGTGCTACACCTACAACCAAAAAACAAAGAAATATAATGGGACAACTTTCAGTTGAGTTAACAGGCTACAAAAACCAAAATAAATAGAAAAGTGGGACTTAAGTGCAGGGCTTGTGTTCGGCACAATTTCATACTCAAGTAAAAATGACTGACGTTCATTCCTCCCCCATTTTTACAAGTCAAAAGAGTTCAAACAATCTTTCTAGTAATGTCACTAACTTCAGTATAATTCTGTACCGAAATTAAACCATGCCGATTCATCAAAGACAGCCAATCATACATATTAAGTCTAGAGACTTCAAACGTCAAGAAAAACCAAATAAAGAATAAAAAGTAAAAAAAAAACATTGGTATCAAACTCATAAGATAAGAAGATCTTTCCTTACAGAGAGCAGGCAGGACTGGAACGCTGCCCTTTACTACGTGGAGTCTAGTTTAACAACATGTCATTTAACACATGGATACAGAAACACCTCTTTGCACGTTACCTTGATAGTTTTAGACTGTAGTCTCAGGCCATTGAGTGTATTGATTGCCCTTTCTGCATCACTAGGGTTAACATAGTTAACAAATCCGTACCCTAAACTGTGGCCTAGAGAAAACAAAAGGGAAAAAAACAAAATAAAAATAACAAACGTTCGTCCACATCCTGCAGACTAGTCTCTCTGCATAAAATAAAACAAACAATCTTAAAAATGAATTACAATTGTAAAAGAAAAACAGTTACAGTGTCAAAAATGATTAAAGATTTGACATCGGTAAAGAAATGGTTATATACAAAAAATAAATATAGTTGTCATAATATAATTAATGAAAACAAACATCTTCCATCACCTTAAAATTAAAACAAAAAATTAGTAAGCAATGCATTTGTAAACTTCTCGAGTAAATGAAATACAGAGTTTAATGACTACTACACATCAAATGTGTATGTATATTAACCCCCACTGAGTGAAATGCTGAAGGTAAGAAAAACAAAACTGGAAAAATAATAATGGCATGGATGCAGGAAGATGGCACCAGACTGACATCAACTGGCCAATCCCGGTACTCCACATTTGAACAGTAAATGTCACTCAAAAACATTACAAGAGAGGAAAAAACCAACAAAAAAACAATTAAGAGTATTGGTTTCTGGCACACAAATCAGTGTGGGTTTTATATAAAAAAAAAAAACTAATTCTATAAAAACAACACAGCCAATATGTTTTTTCAATCATTCCACAAAAACAAAAACATTTTACAGAAAAAAAATCTAAATGAAACTAAGCGAACTGCACACTTGGAACAACCCTCAAAATAGCGAATCGGACCAGTACCATCTTTAAACCAAAAGGAAATCAAATAAAGTAAGCAAAGCGTTTATTGGAGCATATAACAGATCACAATGGACAGTGTGAAATGCTTCCATAAACACTGACCTAAGCTTCAATAAACTGCTCGAAAGAAAATGAAAGATTTGACTTGAAATCAAATAGAAATAAAAAAGCATTTTAAAAACTCCAAGTAGAGACGTGTTACTCTGAGAATAAAATATTACTCAGCAAATAAATAAATAATCACCTAGTGACTTGATAAAACAAAGCTGACTTTCTCTATCAGAAGAGAAAGCCATGGACCCATTCTGTTGTGTTCAGACAAACCTACCTGCCATCTTGTCCCTTATGAGTTTGGCCGACTCCACCTCGCCGATGCTGCTGAACAGACTGCGCAGCTCCTCCTGACTCATGTTCTGAGGCAGATAGTTGATGATCAGGTTGGTTTTAGCATCACTCGGCTCATCGCTCATGTGGTCCTCATACCCATTTGGCATCTCGTAGACATCCGGCTGTGAGGAAGATTATGCAAGAGTTAGAAATCTATCAGATCAAAAACGGTCACGCTTAAACCAAGCATTAAATCTGAAGTTAATATGATTTAAGATAAACACAACAGCGGTCTATAAAATGTGTTTAAGCCTGATGCTGAAGGATTAATTAGGTGTGTTCAACATCACACAGAACTTATGACATCAAAGTGAGTACATGAAGAGCGGTTTGAGAGAGTACTTGGATGTGATAGGCTGTTTGGTCACATGAAATCAAATAAATGAATGAAATCTGCAGTATTACTTCTTATACAAGAAGGTATTTTGATGAAGGATTCATCAAACAGGCCTGTTAATCTTACCTTTATAGCAGGGGCTTTCTCTCTTTCATTTCCCTGGCTCTGAACCTCACAAACCTGCAGCAACAAAACAATTTTACATCACAGAAATATCCTTCAAACCAGCTGACCGAGAACATCTAGCTGCTCAACGTAATATGTGAAAAGAAGTTGAAATATTTTCAATGTTACTCATCATTAAGATACAGCAGTCAAACGTTTGGAAACACTGTTATAATGAACAGCAGTGAACTCATCAAAACCATGAAATAACACAATTGTAACTGTGGGAAATATGTTGTGACTAAAAGCAAATCTATCCAAAAATAAATGAACACTATGTTATATTTCTCATCAAATGTAGTCATGTTTTGTTTAGAATTTGCAAAATCATCCTCTTGACATTTTATCATCCAGATCTTGAGGTCTCGACCCGAGAAGATTTTAAACATCACTGAAGAAATCTGTGCTGGACTCTTACTGACTGATTTTTATTGGGTCCAAGTAATCCATTTAAAAATCTATATCTATTTATTAAATATATAAACTTTAGTTTTCCAATGAAAGAAATTTACACTATATTTTGGTCAACAAACATAATGTCAAACATTGAAATATACACCTTCAGATTAAAATATTTATAAGATTATGAGAAATATATATATATATAAATCGTGTGTAAAGTTAGTCACTGTATATTACATTGCATTTAAGTGAAATGAAAGGTCGTAATATATGATTAAAGAATGATGGCGGGAAAATAAATCGAGTTAATCGAGTATACTCACTTTTAAGTATCTTATGTGTCCTCTTCTGACGGCCATGTAGACACTTTACAGTTACACAATTCAAGTCTGAAAAACACATTAAAAACAAACAAACAAACAATGAGACTGTAGTCGGGACATGAAGGCATGGCAGGAGTATTCTTTCTTTTGTCCGCCCATTTCAATGCATTTAAATTCAAGTGAAATTTCTGCCATGACAATCACGACAGTCTATTGATATGAAAAACAGCATGCAAATGTCACGGCCATGTAAATCGTTTACGAATAACAGTCAGCCGTTTATCGAACACTCCTCACCAACTTCATTTAGTATAAACACAAAACCTCGAATTACAAAGTGGTCTGTGAGAGTAAAACTACAAACGGCATACAAGTTAATTCTCTAAAAGTCATATTATTATTATCATTTAACATGCACAAACATTCTGTGTTTACTCAGGTTTGTAGTTTAAAGTTATTCGAGTGGTTTTAAGGTGTGAGTTCAGGCCGCTATTCTGAGGCCTACTAGCATCCGAGCTAACAGCGCGTGTTCATGTGCGCGTGAGCCCCGCACACTCCTGAGGGGACGGTTTTACTAAATACTGCACAAATGTTGTTCTTCTTATCAACAAACCACATACCTTAATTCTTTTTCTCTTTGAGTTCCGTACGAGTCGCGCAGGTTACCGGGCTGTTACTTCACAAAGCGTTTCTCTCGTCTACCTGACCGCCGAACTGATGCGACAACGAGACTGTACTGCGCAAAAGCGGAAGTGGAGCCACGCCTCCTCCTGGCAAGAGAAGAAGATGCAGGGAACCTCAAAAGATCATTTTCAACCATAGTTTTATTATAAAACATGTTTTGGTTTAATAATTTTAACATTAGTTTTACTACAATGGTTAAACTATGGTTACTGTAGTAAATAAAAAAGTGTGTCTGCAATCACCATAGACGTTAATCCAGATTAGTGGTAGGCTGATTCTGTTCTGAGTATTAAATTATGTTTATTTTAAATACAATTGTGAAAACATTTTAGAGCATTTTAAAACATTTTTAAACGTTTTTTAATGATGCAAAAATATCTGTAAAACAACAGTAAACTGTTCCTAAAATCCTCATTCAAATAGGATTGTTAATGTTTATGTAGTGCTTCCTGCTGCTACACATTGTGTAGTATTACTAAGTAAATTTCCATTGCCAGCATATACAAACTCACTTAGAAATAAATAAATAAAGATCTGCTAAAGATCTAATAACACAATTTATTAATATTGGAAACATTGAAACTCCTGCTGAAACATAAACAGCATCTACATTGGCTTGCAATTGAACATGGAATTTGATTTTTAACTGCAAAATATTACTGATACATAATCAGAATGTTTCAGTGATTTCTAGTTAAGCTACTGTTTATGTAAGCAGTATGTACAAAGCATTCTTATTTGGCCGAGATTAAACCAAAGCAGAATAACAGAAACAACTATTCTACATTGAAAGAGTCGTTGCTGTTACATGTTCATGGAGGCAGACGAATTCAGCCTAAATAAATTCAGTCTAAGTTCACGAAAAACAGCCCTTTGACATTCGACATTGAAAAATATTTCTTTCATGCCTTCTATTCTAGGATAAGATTTCTACAGAATTTTCTAGTTTATACGTTGGAAGCCCCTGTACAGAAGAAGAGGTAGACAGTGTGGCTGAAAGAAACTTATTTAAATTCCACCTCGAATACATTTTTAAATAGTACAGTGGCAGTTTTGGTATAATCAGTTTCCATTAAATGTTGTTAGATGTTGAATTTTTCTACCTCTTGACTAAGGAGGCTTTTTTTATCATTAAGAGCAATATGTTATGAAAATAAAAGGACAATAGAGTTTGACATCAGTGTGATAACCCTGAAAGACATCAGTTCAATTAGATGGACTGTAAACTGCCAAGGATGAGCTGGGGGAAATAATCTTGCTATATGATCTTGGGTCCTTCCAGTGGTCCGAGTGGTTGTAGAAACCATTTTTAAAGCAATTTACTCTTTTGTGTGCAAATACAAAAAAGGTGAATTAGAATGGAGGAAAACATATAAAGACAAATTTTATCTATATCTATATCTATATCTATATCTATATATATATATATATATATATATATATATAATATATATATATATATATATATATATAATAGTGTATACAATAAAAATTTTAGCAATCATTCCTAAATCAAATAAATACTATCACAACATCACAGATACATGATCCTCGCTACCTTATAGAGAGAATGTGACTGTATGATCATTTTGCATATGATAGCAAAAGAATTAAGAGCAAAATGAATTTCAGTTCAAATGAGACACAATCTTATTCACAATTCTTGTGCAAAGAGAAAAAACGCCAACTTAAAAAGAAAGCCATGTGCATCCAGGTGAAGAGCATTTAGAAAGTAATAGCTCAACACGTGCTGGTCCAGTATCAACATATCCCACAACAAAAATGGAAGAGTGGAATAAATTCTCTCTGAATTTTTAAAGCATTATCTCTCTTGTCCTTTCGGATGAAAACGGCACAGACCCAAACTGTGGCTTTCCTTCTTCCATAAAAGCAAACATCCCAAACAATCTCCCAGTCTTACTGACGTTCTGCTGTGCTGCCACCTGCCTCTACACCCACAGCAAAACCATTACTGAGATTTTTGGGACTGGGTGGGGTGGTGCTAACTGCAGAAGTCTCACATTTGCTTCCAGGATCCACGGAGCAACTCTTTTTGGGCACTCTGGGCCGCACCACAGGAGCCTTCGGGATGACGGAGGTTTGCCTGTGTCCCTCCGCTATCAGAGGAGGACGGGTGGGCATGGTTCCAGGCAGGGTGGAGGGTTTGGATTTATGGGGACTTGGAGGTGACGTCTTGCGTGCTGCTCCGTCATCAACCGGCTCAGAGCCTTCTTTGATCGGAACGGGCTCCTTCAGAGAATCCAGTGGGTTTTCCTTCTGTATGCTGCTCTGTCGTGATGTCTTGTCTGAATTGGGCATCTCACAACTGTCAGTTCGCCGCCGCGAGCCCTCGTGCATACGGCTTGTGGCGACCACTGCTTTCATGGCAGCCTGTAACAGATTGTCACAATTTCTTCAATGAATTAAAGACATAAAAATATATATTTGCATTTATGAACAGCATTCTACATTCAACAATATCAGATTTTATGTACAAAGATTCTGGGAAATACATAGCTGGGCATCAGTGACAGACCTTGAGTTTACGCCGAGCATTGAATTCTTGTAGTTTTCTCTGTGTCGTGTCCATGTGGGAGAAACGTGCTGCTTTTCCAAGCACCCACGGGTGTTCCAGTGCTTGTTTTACTGTAAGACGTTTATGTGGGTCCAACACTATGAGCTTACTAACCTATAGACGACATAAAAGATAATGGTAAATCAACAAATAGCAAGCTCTGATGACTGTTATTTAATGGAGAGGTTGGCAGATATCGTTTTCTTTCCTCCCGTTTGAAATCAATCTGTGGTTCATTAATAATCATCAGCGTTACAAACAGGACAATAAGCAGAACCCATAATGCCATCTAAACAGAACCCACCAAATCCTTCGCATTGAGGGAGACTTCATCCCACCAGGGGGAGACAAACTCATAGTCACAGTTCAGAATGCGACTGTACATGTACTGGTCCCCCCTTGGATCGAAAAATGGTTCAAACCCACAAAGCCTGAGGGTGGAGAAGAAACAGAGCAGATAGATGAGAAATGACCCAGAGGGGAAACACTTAACCAGAAAAAAACAGAATGAAATTACACAAACTAACAAATGAGGAGGAACTGATTACACACAGAACACCACTGAGGATATCATCATCATGTGCATTAGTATTCATTTATATAAAGTACACACACACAACAATTTTCCATTCTAGATATCTCAGATTTAAAACAGAAGTTTATTCAAATGTGCTATTAAAGGGCTCCACACAAAAATAAAAATGATAATAAACGATTTCATCTACAAATCTTTTCTACACTGATTAAAACACCTCTCACATCTCGGATGTCCTGAGGGTGAATATTAACATATTAAAGTATTCATTTTTGTGTGAACTATCCTTTTAATACGAATACTTCTTTTAAACTAAAAATAACAAATACTTTATGTAGTTCTCAGAAAAACATAGCAGTAAATAAGTTACATCTACTGTTACATCTAAAGTACACCTACAAGTACACTTTTATAAACTAAAACACGGGGCAGTTAGTCCCAAAATTGTTTGTATCTTATAATGACTTAAAAAAATATATGATAAGCATTATAAATGAATAAACATTGATGTAAATGTATTACTCACAGAATGTAAAGGATGACTCCCACTGACCACATGTCAACCTCAGGACCGTAAGCGTTTCCTCTGAGGATCTCTGGGGCTGAGCGGATACAGTATGCAGGCAAATAAATGCAAATATATTGACTGAAGAAACTTTATTAGTCATTCATTGATCGAGAATCTGCAAATCTACCAAAAATGTTGTACATTTAAAAATAAGAAAATAAGAAACAGGATGTTTAACTAACATCTTCTCTTTCAGTCTTTTCTCTTTTCAATTCAGACTCACCACAGTAGCCGGGGGTCCCACATACCGTCTTCATCGTCACTTGCTCATCGATTATCTTGGACAGGCCAAAGTCGGCTGTGTCAATAAATAAGCGAATCAATAAATTCCATTAATTACTGAAGGAGCCCTGACATGTTCGTTTGGCTGCTCAGTGTTAATTTGCCTTGCATCACAAACATAACAGACAACATGTACACAAATGTAGTATTTGTTACCTATCTTAAGAGGTGCGTCTATTGACAGGTCAGCGTAGAGGAGATTTTCTGGTTTGAGGTCCCTGTGAACAACTCCATTCTCATGTAAGTACTACAACAGAAGCAGAACAGACATACTGTATCACTACTACAATACTGTTTTTATCTGCATTTTATTCTATAAACCTATATTTATTCTTATCTTTCTCTAGGGGTCCTTAACGAACTTTCAAATAGGCCTTAAGATGACTTAAAATGAATAAAAAAATAAGCCAAAACGAGCATTAAAAGTATCTAAAACAAAAAACAAGATTTTTTAGTGCTTTGGTTATTTATTTATAATGAATATACATCTTTTTAATTATACCAAGCTCTATAATATTTTATTGGTTAAATATTGTAAAAGTGTTGGGGGTCTTTAAATATTGTTACAAACATCGTGGGGTCTTAAATTATGTTAAAATGATGATGAGGATCATTATCAGTATTTTTTTCAGCTCAGATATTAATCAACATCCCATCCTTAATTTAGCATAACCGCTCTAATACATGATTCGCTATGCTGGTTTAATTCATTAGCTCTTTGATTTGTGAATTAAGACTTATTTTGCCAATCTATAGAAGCCTGTTTGTGAGTAACTGTGGATCACTGAATCAGTCTGATGGAGGACAGGTGGCTACGAGTTCACTGAGAAAGTCTATTCTCCGTATACATCCACTTAAAACCGCCATCCATCCACCCCGAGACAGACGCACATTCAGCGCTTCAGCTCTCCTGTCGCATTAACGAATCCTCGAAAGGCTCCAGACAGAGTTTTCAGTTCTGCAAATTGCACACTGTCTCTGGGATTTGAGGATCGATGGTGGAGCCTGAACCTTTCAGCCCTACCGTCTTCCCTGAAGAGGTTTTCTAGCATGCTGAGATCACAGGGTCGTTCTCCATTATCGGAGCACGGGCGCCTGCGAGCGGCAGTATGATAAGTGCGGCGATGACTCATGCGGTGTCAGGCCGTGTTAATTAATTTTGTGTTCGCCAGGCACAAGACAGATGTTGTTCCTTTAACACAATTCCAAAAATATAAAAGCGCATCACGGCGGGCGGGGAGACGATGGTTTCCTTTCGAACGTGAACTCCGGCGGGTTTGTTATAGATCTTATGAAGTACAGGAAGTGTTTGGCAGATGACAGGGTGTTAATTGAAGGCGGCAGGAGTCACTTTCATGTTTTGGCACATGACTGGTGTGATGCCTGGAGGTGAGACAACACTCCGTCTGAATAAAGAAGAGCTTCAAGACTTTTCATTCTGTTAATTATAAATTCTTTGAGTTTTAAGATAACGTTTATATAATGTTTCAATTAAAATCACAACGTTATTCATTTACTTATGCATGTATTTCCTGTGGCACCCATGGCTACATACACCAAACTACACAATAGCTACATATAGAGATTAAATCATAGAAAACAACACGGATTAAATAGATCCAATGTGCACATGCACAAAACAATATTCTACAGATAAATCAGCTCACGTTGCATCTGCATTGTTGCTTTATTTGTCAGAAAGACACACGGTTGCAGATCTGTTACGTAACACAAGCCCACAGGCAGATTAAATCCCGCAGAGAAAATTGCAATGTTTTTTTAGAGGAGATTATATTTTTCACTAGCGCTTCTCCGCACACATCCGCTTACTCTACAATTCGCTTTTGAGTGACGACAAGGCTGACCCACATCTCCAAACGCCTCTACTGTCAGTCTGGCGCTGGACATGTGTTCAGCCATGCCAACACACAAACAATAATCCCCTGGTTGAGGATGCATTAAAACAACTGCTCTGCCCCATGGCACGTACCACCACATCCTCCTATTTGCTCATCGTTTACCATAGAAGTTTTGTTAAAGAGTTAGTTACTTGAGTATAAGTTTGTCTGAGAATCCTGACCAGCTCGATAGAAACATTGGGCGGGGCTATCTGTCAGTCAACCGATTAAATTGTATGATAATTTGAGTTTTGGTGTCACTTATGCTGCAGAAAGTGGCTGTAACATTTGCAGCATTCATTTTTCACTTGAAGCCTTGCAAAAAAAATTACTAATGGGATTGAAGCTTTGCATAGTGAATGTCATAATATGCCTACATCAAACAAAAATGTCTCAAACTGCCATTATTCTCTTTCAAGCATGAAAAGAAATATTTAGCTTAAAAGCACAGCCATTTTATATCTCATGATTCACTCACCGCCACAGCCTCCAAGATCTGTTTAATAACATGAGCCGCATCCCTCTCGCTGTAGTAACCTCTCTCCACAATTCTGAAACAACACAAACCAGCCACACATTTAAACATCACACATACATGTAACACCGTATGTTTTTGAACATGAACAGCTGATGTTTAGGCACGTGTGTGTGCGGATCTGGCAGCGCTCAGTGCTTTGTTTAGCAGTGTGTAGGCAAACACATCCTGTTTCTGCTCTGCACCAAACCCACTTAAACCAATTATCGGGAACTTGTTTTATTTAATTATGTCTCACTGCTGGGCAGAGGAACAGATAGATAGCCCATTGAGCTCGTAGACTTGAGCTGTAAGGCATCGATGAAGAAGAAAGAATGAGATTCCTGTGCTTGTGTCCACATTAAGATCTGAGGAGATAAACATAACCCTCATCGTTCATTATTTAAGCTGTTTATATTACTCATAGTTTAGGATTTAGTTCATGGAGTTGTCAATTATGATCCATTAAAGTTATGATTTTGTCTACTAAAATGTATCAGGAGACGTAAAAACAATAATAAATAATATAGTTGTTGACAATCTATGAAACTTGTGTGGATAGAACAGCTTTCATTTTCAGATTTTCTTGGCAAATCTGAGCACAACCTAAACAATAGATAGACTAGAAATGACTCTCTCAGTCTCAATTTGCTTTTCCAGTAATCTAATTAGAAGAGGAACAAGTGAGATACTAAAAAGATCTCATTTGTAATTTTTCATCCTAATAGAATCAATATTCGAGGGCTAGAAGATTATCTAAACTGTGATGAGACCATTATTGAGCTGAAAATAAATCTCACAAATATTGATTCATGTGTAAGATCTGATGGCTGTAATGCTTCTGAATCCTAATTCTTAATTTTGATGCACATCGTACCTGTCAAAGAGTTCTCCACCTGTGACCAACTCCAGAATAAGAAAGATCTCTGTCTCCGTCTCAAAAATTTCCTTTAAACGAATCTAAAACCGAAAAAAAGCAAGAACATTACATCAGAGCAACCCTATTTATATGATCTACTCCTGACTTCATGTAAAACAATGTTAACTTATTAACGACTTTAAGAAATGAGCAGCATTTCACATTGCATTACGGAGAACATTAATCTCACGATATTTGGATGAGAAAGACGTAGCAGGACTCCAATCTCTGTCCTCACTATTTTCTTGTCGATCTGAGTTGACAACATAATGAAACACAAGATTAAATTGTCATGATAGGATTTCAGGAAATGTGATAGACTAATGATCAAATTAATTTACCGTTTTCTTCAGAACCTTTACGGCATAAGGTTTCTCTGTTTGCTTCTCTTCGCAGCGAAACACAACAGACGTGGCACCCCTGGTGTTAAATTATGCAAAAAATCATATTAAATAAAGATCTTTATCAAAACACAAACACGTAGCATTGAATTTGAATCCATAACAAGATGTAACACCAAAAGGTATTAAAGAAACCAAAGTCTGATGAAAGAATGAGGTTGGCATTTCACGACTATGACCTCTGGTGTTCACCTAATCATGGAGTTTTCTGATACTCAACCCCCCCAACATCACTCCTGTGGACAGATCGATCTAAACAGAAAACCTTGAACAATCCTTTTTTTATTATCACACAGAAACCCTTCCAAGAAGGGAATAGATATTTCATGATGACATAAGAAGAAACTTGGATGAATTGCAATGCGCCTTATACCAAAAGTGAGGCCTATACTGATAATGAAATCTAGATGCACAATAATGTTTTATTATACATGTGAATGTATAATAAAAAGCATGTTTTTATGGATGCTTAATGATATACAGTAGTCATGTGATACGTAATCTGAGATCTTAAGATCTGTTTTTTGACAGTATGGTCGATGAATGACTCAGATGAGATGAGCACCCAGATGAAGATCATACATCATCAGACCAGCACCATCTGCTACCTTGTTATCCAACTTTAACACTTCAACAGATCCGTGTCTGACAAATACAGTCTTCACCATCACAGACTGACATCAAAGCACACGCAACCAGTTATGTCAGAGTTGGTTACATTTAACTCTGTCAAGCTCCCACATGTGAAAAGCCCCAGGATGTCCTTCTCAACGCATTCATTCCACACCAGACCGCACAGCCATGATGACCAGCTTAAGTCAGGTGACAACATTTTGCGTCCTACATCCTGGGAGGTAATGATGACATTTTGAAGCACTTGATGACATTTACAAAGCGTGCCCAATTAAGTGCATTATAATTAGTTTACTACAGGGAGATCAAATTTTAGCTCAATTAATATAAAAATCACTGATCCTTAACTGGGACTGTTACCGACAACAAACATCATTAGCAGTTCAAAACAAGCTTTATTGCATTTCAGGTACACAGCATACACGGGCACAAACCCGTTATTACAGTTTTACAATTATATCAAAGCATAAAATGTGTTGCTAAGGTAACACTACAAAGCTAGATGGAAACACAGTCAAATAATATAGTGATTTTAGTGAAAGAGCATTACATAAACTGCATTGTATTACTTTATCAGAGCTCTATATATTATTTATATAGACGGTGTGTATTTGGATGATACCCTACTTACACATGCAAAACCAATAAAGTGGGACAAGTAATGCACTCACCTGCCTAATTCTGGGCCCATGTTATAGAAATCCTCCACTGTCGCATCTCGGCGCGAGCCATCGACCCAGTATTCCACCGAGCACGCGCCGGACCGAGAGGTGGGCATGATGGACCCTCTGAAGACTGTTCTGCTGATATAATGAATGCAACTAACCCCTTAGACCAGGGAAGCCCATACAAGACGAGCACAGTTACATCTGAGTGTCAGCTTGAGCTGGGATTGCTGATGTTTATGAATCCGGTGCAAATGTTCGTCTGTGCTTTAAAATGTCCAGGTTTCCATTTCCGTCTGAGTGCGCGTATTAAAAGTCAGTCCAGACACTGAAGCATCACTGCGGGTTAAAGTTGATCTCCAAATATGAGCTTTTTCTCAATTGATTGATCGATATCGTACATTCGCGAGAACATATATCGTATGTATGATGACATTGATTAAAAAAATGTTTCATAAACAATAAGGAAAAGCTGCTTTTAAAGCGGTTCTTCAGCCTCTGAAGGGCCTCGTAAGGTGAATCGAAAAAGATCCCAAACCAAAACCTCCCCTGACATGTAACATTCAAGAAAACATCATAATCCTGCAAATACAACCAGCAATCCGGATATCACAAGCGACGGGGTGATACGCGATTCTTTGCGTCCTCGCCAGAACAGAGAAAAATAACAACAAAAATCGATTTATCAGATGTTTCCCAAATAGCGAATGGGATTTGTGAATTAGCAGGGTGAAGATGAAGTAAATGTCGTTTCAGATGTAAATCTCACTGCTGTTTGCGCTGGTAAGGGGTGGAGAAAGGGAGGGGGTCTGTCACACTAAACCACACATACACACTCACGCCCAGCTTTTCTCCCGATCTGTGCCTTTCACTGTGGGCTGAAATCGGAATATTTAATACAGCTAGCGAACGAGCATCTGGCGTAACGTTTGGATCATCTTGCATCTCACAGATAAAACGCTATCTTCATCCTTCAGACATTTGCTCCAGTCAATAACAGGACAGCTGAGCTGTGCACGCGCCTGCAGGAGATCTGTTTCAGCACCACGGACAGCTCTGATCGTTTCAATCATTTGATTTCCAAATGCCAAAAATAATAAAACAAAATAGGCATTTCAATATTTCTATAAACACTGACAGCTATCACAAGGGTAACAAAATCACTCTTGCGTTATTGTAATGTCCGTTTTAAAGATTGAATGTCTCCATCGTTATTGTCTACGTATATATGTCCGTTTTAACGATTATCTGCAACAAAATGTTGTCTGTTATAAATATAAAGCTGTAAATTAAGGTGCACGGACGTCATCATCTTTATCATTAAAACAAACCAAATCCATAGCAGACACAGAAAGGAAAGCATGCACGCGACAGAAGACGCGTCACGAGACACTGTTGTTTTCAGAGACAGAAGGCACGTGATGTGAAATCTCACACTACTCATGAAATAAATCTCTAACACACATTTGAGCATCACATGCAAACGCACTGGCATACGGATGGTAAAATAAGACAAAGATGTACATTATTACATGGGTCGAATATCACACGATTAGATAATTTCCGGCGTCACCTGTCAGTAAGTATAATTAGCACATTTCAGATGATTATTCTAAAAAACAATGTTTTTTGAAATTTTCCATCTGCATGACAAGTTAAAATTGTAAAATGCAGTCATATGTTCCTCTCACGGTTGCCCCCTAGTGTTGCACTGCAATACCATTAAAGCTACAGTAATGAAAACACTGTAGATCAACTTTGCACTTTCGTGCGTGGAACAGGAGAAGTTTAGCTTTATATATTCCTTTTTGTAATGCTTTAACATATTAGAAAAGTACAAATGACTGTCTAGCTCTTAAAATGACAATGCATAATTAAAGTAGGCCAAAGACTTGTGCGCTATATTCCAAGTATAGTTTTGCATTAATACACCAACATTAAAATAGTTAAAAATCCCATTTTATGGTATACATTCAAAAAAATGTAAGTGTGTAAAACTTCCTAAGGTTTTATAGAATTTCATTTTTATGTTTAATATTTCATAAATGAACTTTATGCTACAGACCGAAATGGAAGAACATCATTGCACAGTGGCTCAGTGGGTAGCACTGTTGCCTCCCAGACAGACCTATTAGTCAACTTGTTGACATCATCCATAGCAACAAGATTAACACCTGATTTCTCTTAAGATTGAAATTTCTTTCTATTATTTAGTAAAAGTAGGTCTCAGCAGCTTTGTGGATAGGTTTTAGGAGTACAATTGACAAACTTTAACTACTTTTTAGCAGAATTCTTAGTGGTAAGATAAAATGTTTTGGGAATAAGGCCCCTGGTTCTCACCTGGAACATGGCCATATAGAAGCTAAAATTGTGTTAAATAACGAGGACAAAAAAGATTGCAATCACACTTTAAACTTTCATGAGTTTAATTAAATATCACTTTCCTATGAACCTAGCTCATTTTAAAGCTAAAAGACTGTGTTGTCAACAAAAACATCTGGATGGCTAACTGGTCCACTAACAGAACTTTTCAAATCAAATTTTAAATGTACAGTAACATTTATTATTTTCTAATTCTTTTTAATTTGAATTGTTTTTCAATATGAAACAACAAACAATTTGTAATCCAAATCTTATAACAAATGCTAATTGTTGTTTTGTTTGTTTTACAAAGCAGACAAAAGAATGATGAAGACATTTGCTGTCTATTTATGAAAACTAAATATAATCACCACACAACTCTCTCTCCCCCAAAATCGTAGAAAGAATTTCGATCTGCAGTTCAACCACTAGATGGAAGCAAACATTAAGCCATGGAGAAAATGCGTGAGTTGAGATTCTGCAGCGATGTGTGAATGTTGCACATGTGAATGAAGCCACATGCAGGAGATTTGCTTTGTTTACAGGCCACCATAAACCACAAAGCAACAAAGCCACAAATTACATCATCTCCTAAATTAAGCAAACCACCGAACCTTATACGGCCACAGCCTGAAATGTGTACAAGTACGTTCAGTTGCCGGAAGCCTTTAAAATCTTCCCATTAACTGGCAGATGTTGAGGATTTCGCTGGTAAACTGTGTAACAGTTGCACAGAGATCAACACACGGCCTTCATTAAGACACAAACTCCTCCTTCACCTCCAAATATGTTTTGCTTAACAGGATTTCTGCTTACAGAAGCCAGCCTGGATAGACCTTTAAATGACTGCAGTGGGTTATTAAAAACATTACCCACCGTAAGTTCACTGCCTCTAAAGGCCTATCACCCTCTGTGATTCATCTGTTTGGGATTCGTCGAAGTAAATGACCACATTTTCAGACCACTGTAAGTGCCTCAAATTGCACGGGCTAATTCGATGCAGAAAATCCCCCCAGAGGTTTTACAAGCTTTGTAAATGAGTGTGAGGTCCATTAGAGGCGATTCATGTGTGCTTTGAGGAGAGTCTGAGCTGTTTTGAGCTTTTAAATTGGCGCTGTTTTGATGTCAGCCTATTTGCCATGATAGAATTGGGAAGGTGGAATGAACTGTGTTTAAACAAAGCGCACACTACTCATATTGACAGTTACGCAGAATAAAGTTTCGCTAAAATATGGACGGTTTACAAACAATGAAAAAAATCTATATGCATAAAAATGCACTGTATTTTAAAGAAACATAATTGGTAAACTGGGACATTTGGCTTCCTAATTTAGAACAAAATTGGAAGGTGTCATCACACCCGCGTATGGAGGCTATGGGCATATAAAACATACTTTAAAAAGCCGTTTCATTACATTTTAATGGCACTTCAAGAGGCTAATTTACAGAACTAATGTTTTATATAACGGCATGTCAGATCTGGGCAGGCAATCTGATGTGCAATAGTCATTTTAAACCTACTGTTAATTAAAATGGCATTTGGATTGAATTTTTGACGAAATATTTTGAAGGAAAAATGAAAAGGCCTAAACGTGCACAAAAGTTCATTATATTAGCAAAAGTTCAATATTTGGACATTCATTGGGCCGTTGTGACTGACTTTAAATATTAACATTAACAATGCTCGTAACATTATAGTTTTGAATTGACAAGTTGTGTGAACTTTTATACAATTTAAAAAACATTATCTGATCTTATTTACATACATTACAGTTTATTATACCAACTAAAGACACTAGAACTTAGTCACTTCTCCCCGCTCTCCTCTCATCTCCTTTCTTCTCTTCTCAAGGAGGGCTAATTAAACTCCACAAGTGTTTTATGTTTTATTTCAGCACATTTACACTCATTGGCTGGTGAATAATGAACAGTGCAGAGCAAGGAAATCAATTTTCCAGCTATGGGAGCAGAATAAATAGATACAGAGTGGTAAACTAAATTAAACACTGGCACCTGACTGCAAACAGATGCCGGGGCTGCAATAGAAATACATTGAGATTTCCTACCACCAATGGAGAGACATTGAGAGTATTCATTTTACCGTCACATTCATAAAAGAACAACTACCTTCCTGTGCTTATAGTCTAAGAAATCTATACAAATATTACATTTAGTTAACAGACAAAAATGTATTTCTTTTTTGCTGTTCTGTGGCCTTTCTAGCAGTTATTGAACAGGGTGATGACGCCCTCTAGAGGCAGGGGTGTGTAATTCAACATAAAGAACTTTACTAGCTTTACATTTCTTCCTATCTTAACTGACTCCCATTTTATATATATATCAGAAAAATGTTAAAGGTTTATGCGATTTTTTAGCTGCTTGTAATATTTCCCCAAGGGCCATTATAACATTCTCGCTCTTCTGGGATCTCTGGAATGTCAAAGTTTTCTTCTTTCTTTTTCTGGAAAAGTGGTTCACTGCCATTTACAATAAGAAGGAAATGAAATAATAAAAGAATCAATTTGGTTGTTCAAATTGTTTACGAATCTCACTGCGTCGGGTAGACGGACTGAAAAGTCATGTACAGAGAGAAGGAAACACCCATCGGGCCCTGCGCCCATTTGCATTTATATAGTTTCACTATCAAAACCACGCAACACATTTTTATTTTCATTTGGACACTAATATGGACGTGCCATCAGTGCATATCCTGAATATTAAAAACAGCCACCCAGCGCTCAAATTGCTCCCTTGTGCGTTCAGAGTAGGTGCTCTTGTACCTTTAATGAAAGATAATAGGTTTGGGACTGTTGTCTAAGTACTAATCTAAATCATGTTACACTGAAAGACACATACATTGTCAGAACTTACAGAGATTATTTTGATTATGTATTAATTTAGCCTATTCTTCATCTGGAACAATTAGTATTAATCACGTGGTCCCCGCGACATCTGTTTGTCAATGAACAACAAACCTTCAACAAATAGAGTGCATTTCAAATTGCCTGGCTGTGCTTAAAAGGGTTTTATAATTGCTGTATCCTAATGTTACTAACAGTTAGAGGCTCTCTGGGAGTTGCTTGTATAAATTCATCTCCCTTTACGCTCATGTGGAGATCACAGGTCTGTCAGACAGCCAGCTGGTGGACAGGTGTCCGACACACTTTCCTTTACATAAAACATAACAGTGTAACTTTGGTTTTAGTTCGTATAATCTGTCACTAAAGATGTGTGTCTGCTAAATGACAAGTGACATAATAAACAACTTGGATTGTATTGGAACTATTGGTCTTTAAAAGGCATTATAATTCCAGTGTATTCCAGTGTCTTACTGTATTTAAAAAAATGGCCACATAGCATTTCTTATGTGTTTTTACCAAGAAACACTCAGATGTGCAACAGAACAAATTAGAGTTTATTCCGAAGGCAAAAAAACAAGAGAGCAGTCACAGCTATAGAACAATAAAAATATAATCTTTCCATATTGAAAAGTTGGCTATCATTATTTGGCTAGGAGAATTTTATCACCACCGATGTCTGGAATATTAATTCAGTGAGGACATATAACTGCATCCGCAGCTCACTTTGAGGGCTTCTTGGTATTTTTTTGACAGCTCCTGTATCTCGTTGTCTTGGCCCCCAGGGGCTCACCACAGGCCAAAACTTCACTAATATTTTTGGCAGCACAGAATCTGTAAAAACTGTTACAGAGGCCTGTTTCGATCCAACACCTCACCGACCGCAAATATAAATAATGTATATTATATAAATATGCCAAGTAATGTTAGAAGGTAATGGATTTCTCTTCATGTAATTGAAGTCCACTGTATATATAAGTTGACATATAACACTATTATAATTATAATAATAATGATAATTATTATTATTATTATGTTTAGGATAATGCCACTTTAGATAAAGTATTATTATAAAGTATAAGTATTATTATTATTATTTCTCAATTTTAATACGTTCATTTAGTATTTTTCTAAAGAATTATGAAACATGTACAATAAAAACAAATATTACATAATTATTATAAAATTAAAAATAGTTAGATGTAGTAAATATCTATTAACATCACGTTAAATTGATGTTAATAATTTTACCTTGTAGAATACTGTTGTCGCTGCCCAACATGCCAACACATCAAGTACCCTTATAACTAAATTGTAAATCATTTCTTAGTAATAAATCAATAGTTTGCTCTCATGTAATTTAACTGTCTAAACACACCAATCTTGCAGATTTATCTAATCACAGATTCGTCTTGTCACAACAGCATACGCATACTGTTCCTAAAGCTTCTTTCTTCCTGTGTAGAAAGCATCTCGCAAGAAACTGTAAATTGTAGACATTAATCATACTGACACTCGACTATTCAGTATCGAGAAGTAATAATCCAAACATAATTCTGCCCCGGATTACAAATACATTTTGCCAGCTCTGTGTGGTTTTCCACACTCGTCCTCTCAGGACATTCTGTGAATTGGTTTACAAACTCTTTGTGGTCTCCATGGAGATATGACACTGTCATGAGCACATCAACTAAGCCTATTGATTGGAACCCAATGCTCTGCGCTAGCCCCTTCTATTAAGATGCTGTGTGCCCACACATACTGAAACAGGACAGGTTGTGATATCTAGCAGATTTAAGGATGTTTATAGCATCATGCATGCTGCCACGCATCTGTCAACCCTCAGCTGGTACTAATCAGATTTGTGGAACATAAGATGGTTGGAGGTTGTTATTGACCTTTTTAACAAATATGTATTTTACAGTTTACCCGCCTTCTTCATTTGTTATTTATGTACTGTAAGCGCCGTCTCATCCTCTACCTGGGCAGACAGGTAGTCATGGGACGACACAGTAAATGTGTGTGACATAGTGGAACTGACTGACAAAACAAAACCATTTTTATAGTTCACACTTGTTGAAGAGATCTGAGTTCTAAAGGATGTTTAGGATTAAAACAGGCCAAAGGCAAGAAGACAGAGTCTGAAATATTTATAAAAGAACAGATCAGCCAACTAACAAATAAACGGTAAGTCAGTGATTATGTTTTGCTTTTTGGCTGGACTTCACGGTAATTCACGGTAATATGCTTTAAACTAAGATTATGTAAAGAATTATTATGGAATAAAATACATTTGTCCTTTTGGTTATCATTTTCATTTGACAATGATCCAAATATAAAAGCTATAACATTCTGTAGATCAGGGGTCTCCAACACATAGCTTGCGAGCTGCCGGTAGCTCGTGGCTTGATTGCTAGTAGCTCGCCAAAACATTACATCCAATCCCACCGCTCCAATACAAATGTATTATTTTTATTTTATTTCTTTATTTTATATTATTTATCTTTTATTGTCTTATTATTTATGAATTTTACAATATTAACCAACATTTTAAAAAAACAACGTAACATTATCACGTCAAAGTTTCACTCAGTAATGTCATCACGCTTATGCGTCTATAGCTTTGTTTTAAACATGAGTAAAGACAGTGCTGCTCAGTCCAAAACAAGGAAAAAAACATTATTTTCATGAGGAATGGGAGAGTGAGTTTTTTGTGAGAGAGTGAGAGAGAAAGATGTGTGTGTCTAATTTGCGGAGCCAGTGTTGCTGTTGGTAAAAAATGTACACCTAAAACACCTAAAACACAGAGAGGTCAGAGCAACAATGAAAGACTACAAAAAATATGGACTGGACTACAGGAAGTGACACCAATAACATAATACAAACTACAAGACATAAAGTAAAAGACTACGAGATCTGTTCTGAAGTCCGACAAATGATATAACCATTATATTCTTAACCACGAAGGTCCAGGGTCATTTTCCTCTCAAGCAGAAGAAATTTACGAGGAGCGGTGGAAAGATTGTTTTGGTACACATTAAGTCAGATGCCTTTGTAATGCAATCAGCGGACATATAATCATTTGTGCTCTGCATGAGCACTTTTGGGAAAACTGTGAATCAAAGGAAGAGCTGTGGACTATAGAGCAGTTAGGTCACGTCCCTCTTTTCCGCACGCCACCTCCCTCTTCATGTACGGCGCTGTATCGATTGCTGCATTTAGCTGAGTTTCAGCATGCTTTTAAAATCACTCTGGCCCAGGAGATGCTTCGCTCTTCTAACACCATCACATTTATTCCTGCCACATCCATCTGTATTTACAGGCATACTGATTTTTAAGACGACACTAATAATAGAAGCAGCGTTTTGACTACGAGAACCTTCTTCCAATAAATCAATGGCTTCACTGGAATTGAAGCAGTTTTGCCTTGTTTACTAAATGTGAGGGGTCTAAATGGTTTTCCTTTCTTTAGGGAGAAATGTTTGACTTAACTGTGGCTGAAAACCGCAAAAAGGACATTTGTGATGTACGTTCGGAGTAAGTTGGACTTCTTCTAATGCACATAATGTATCAATACAACGAGACAAAGGAGCTGTGAGCAGGCCAGTCATGTTCTTTTTAGGAAAATCAGACTTAGGTTACTCTTATTGATGGCTAAAATTAAATTGATGTAATAAAAGAATGTGAAAAGACCAAAGGATGAGCCGAATTTGCAAATTATAGACGTTCCAATTGATGTGGAAATCTTCCGAGCTTTCAGGTTCCTTTTTCTCAATACGTAAAAAGATGTTGAAAATTTAATGATCGTATAATTTCAACAGCAGTCAGCACTGACATTCCCAGTTTTCCCCTTTCCTCCTCCCCAAACGTTATTTACAACATCTGTCTGAAAATCATTATGTGCTTTCTAAGAGAAATCTCCGCATACCTCTAATTACCTGAACCGCAGCCAGGACATTATCATCACCTTAACAATCAGGACAAATGGTGCTAAAGAAAGAAAAAAACGATTTGGCTGTGGCTTCCGCTATTGTGGGAAAATGGCCCCTGGAAAGTATCCAAACAGGCTTGGCAGGGGAATTTATTGTAAAGGCACAACTTCCTCTTAATGCCTTTGAAAGGTTCTTATGCATTCATTAGACAGTCTGTCGTCCCAGAATGATCAGAGTCGAGTGAGTAAAGCAGACTGAAGGCACAGGTAAGAGCACACTGATCTGCAGCATCTGCTTTCAGTCAGAGAAGCTGTCAGTTACATGCAGAGAGTGGAAAGCCAGCAGGATGTTGGGACACATACTTTGAGGATCAATGAAAAGATGATACAGTGACAATTGCTGTTCTCAGACGAACTCGAAACATTCAGAAATATCACTCACTGGTGAGGTAGAATCTGAATCAAGACAATCAGTGGAAAGTATTATTGAACGAGGAGCTGACTCTTTGGCATTTCCTGTGCTGTTTTAACACAGAAATACATTTTAGGAGGTAGTCTGTAGACATTTCAGTAATGTTACGGTTAGGGGCTGGGTTACTTTTTTCTAGGAATTGTATGTTTTTGTACAATTCATACAAAATGGCCACCTTGTAAAATATGTATGAATTCACGTGAGATCACTTCACATATTAAGCATACACATGAAAATACACTATCCATGCATATTTTAGATATCTAATATTTATTTTAGATATTAATTTTTTTATATATTATATTTTTATTTATATATTTTAATATTTAAAAAATTTGATGTATTTCATAAATAACATTAACAATAACTTTTTTTTATCACTTTTTTAGTTTATTGTTATAAACATTTGTCAAATATTTATTTTTGAGTCTTAGATCTTTCCATCAATATATACTGTAGTTTGTCATAATTAGTATAGAATTCAACTATGAAATATTAAAATGAATAGTGAAATAAGTGTAAAGTTTGATGAATGAAAAATTACACTCATGTTGGTAATTAAAAACTTTTGATGAACAATAGCAAATATGCGTGTTAATGTGTTGTGATAGATGAGACATTACAGTATTAAATACTCAACAACGTTTTTGTGTTTTTAATGTTTAAATATTATATTTTAATAAATTATTCTTTTTAATAAATTAAATGAAATTAGATTTTTGTGTGATTAATCCAGATTATCAGTATGTTTGTTATAATTGAGAACTGTGACTTTTGATGGCAGCATCTACCCTGTAGGCAAATTTGAGCCCATTATGAGACATTTATGAGACTTGTTTAAGATTATTAGGATTTTTAATCAGGAGAAACCACTTGCTTTTTAGGAGAAACAACTGAAACATTAAAGAGATCTCAGTTGAGATTTTTCTCCATGAGAAAAGCATTGCGTTTATCCTCCTGCTATTAACAATGGTCTACAATACACAACGTTGCCGGCAATCTCTACATCAGCAGTGCATAGCGGTTTGTGTGTGAAGAGATAAATGACTTCTCTGCACGCTCGTAATTGAACTTTGCTGCCAGGCAACCATCCCATGCATAAGGTTCTGCTTTTGTTTTAGTAACTTTTTCACCTCCGTCCTATCTGCTGTCGTCCATCAGATATCCCTCCTCCAATAATAACACACTACGGATTAAAGGCTTGACGTTAAAATGGGTGAAGTCTCCGTTCCTTCTCTTTTCTTCATGGTGTTTTATGTTCTCAGCCTGAAGCCAGAAGGACCTGACCTAGAAGCGGGGCGACAGCTATTCCAGCAGAGCACCCAGCAGATGACATGTCAGCGGTCAGGCGCTCGTGTCAGGGCTGGAGGTAGACACCCTGTTAGATTCCAATAGTTCAGTCGTTCCAGAGGCGTTGGCATTCTCTCCTGCTACGGTGTCCAGGGATGCTCACAAAAAGCAGGAGCTAAAATTGTATTCCATTGTGATGCGTTCCATCAACCGAAACGGGACGTTCTCTCGCTGAAACGTATCGACCGGGAGGGCTTGTTTTTCCCCCTGAAGACATCATCTTTTTTATTACATTCCATCCCTAATGAGCGCATGGCTTTCTGCTGCCGTATGCCATTCCTGTCCCACAATTCAATACGGCTGTGTGGTTAATCAGTTCTTAGCGGAGAGACAAATGAAACAACTTTTCTTTTTTTTTCTACAGATGAAAGAACTTTCCTTGTTTTTATATATTTCTCTGTGTTGGGTTGCAAACAATATGGCAAATTCTGGATACATTTTAAAATCATTTTTAATATCTACATTACATTTACACACATAGCATATGGTTTTATTCAAGGTATACATTTTGTCAGCGTGTATTTGCACTTCATAACACAGGAGCACTTTTTCACATATTTTTTCTATTGTGAGACATGATTCTTTAATGTGATTTTATTATTCATAGTGTATTTACATCTATTCATATGGCTTGATGTTGAATGCTCAGCCATTTTCTGAAAAACATTTCAATAAAGTACACTCCCACACAACATCTGTATGTAAATCCCTCACAACCTGTTTTCATTCGTGTCAAATGACCCGTACAGCCCATTTTTGACTGCAAATGTTTGTAAATGTATACTCAGAACTGGATTACGATCCAAACATTTTTGAAAGCTGCTCCTGCTCATGAATGGAGTTTGGCGATGTGAAATCCAGGCTAAAGTCTCGTAACTGAATTATAAGATTAGGAGCATCAAAGTTTAAATGAAATAATTAATATTATTATGATTTCAATCTTTGACAGGGCCTTACTCGGCCAATATTAAAGATATCCAGGGTTTTTTTTTCCACGGAACGTTCTTTACATTATGTAGGATGATTTTTTATAGAAAACAATAAATCATAAAATATGAGTTTCGCTGGGTTCCTTATAGGCAGGGTCACATATGATTCTCACAGGTCTACAAAACGTATAGCACATGCACGATTGTGAGACATTTACTGCTCGTAACACGTCTCGCATACTGCACATGCATCTTAAGCAATTTCTTTGCTTATTTTACACAAAGAGAATCGCTACCTATCCTAATATGGTAAATCCATCAAAACATCATCAATAAATGCATATCCTGCCGTTTGAAGTGAAAATGTCCCTCTCTAAGCAATGCCTTGGAAGTGGAGATCCTACCCTTACGCACTGTTTATCTGACCTTGGGCACTGTAACTTTATGTCTTTATAAGGTAAACATATTTGCTTTCATGATACACAATCAAAGTGCCGGCATGTGGGGAAGGGATAGAGGGTCTCGTTGTCTGTCTGGATTTGTATGCATTTCAATAAGGCAGGTCAATGGAAGTTCACACACGGTTCTGGGTTAGAATTAATACTGTGTGCATGTGTGCCTGCACCCTGTGTGGTTGACATGAATTAGTGTCTGAAGTGTGGTTTGGTTCTCATTCCTGCTTATGATGGATGAGGTTATATTTAAAAAGCAGCATGAATTATACCAAAAGAAATCTGAGCATGTCCTCAATAACACAATTATACATAACACTTTGACTTTAAATTTAGAATCCAACCTGCAGCAAAAAACTCGAGCGCAAAGACGGTTGCTAAGGAGTGTGGGTGGTTGCCAGGGTGTTGCTATGTGGTTGCTATAAGGTGGTCTGTCTCTCCAAGATATAAGAGAGCACCCATGACAGAGCCTGGGCCCTAGACGCAACCTGGATTCCTTTTGTCATGTAATTTATAGCATTTTTAAAAAATTTTGTTTTATTCTTCGCATACAAAAAGTTGCTTAGAAAAGTAATAGCAGTTCATAAACTGCAGCACGAACAGTGCAGAACAAATGTAGTACGTAGTTCAAGGATTTGTTGAAATCTAGCTATAGTCAGATACTTGAAACATGAATAAAAAAGCTTACGTGATTTAAAGTCTGGACGCATTTTTACACTCGTTCCGCCAAGTTTCCTTCTTATAGAGCTTTTCCCGAAAGACAATAACGCAGCCAATGACAGCAAACAAAAGATGTGAATGTAACAAATGAAACTGAATTACCTTGTGTTTCATATCTTCATTAAATTATTGCTGTCGAGTGAAACAATAAGTCACGCATGCTGAAATATCCATTTGTTCAATCTTGGATCGCAAAACAGAAACAAAAAAATAAAGCTATGAAAACGCAGGCGATCAGATTGCTTGCTAGAACTGTATGTATAGCTAAAGGATTTTGTGTTTATGCCCAGTAGTGGGCATAAAACCTCTCTACAGCACAATGAGCTGTACTCGCTTCAGTGCAGCCAAACCTGTCAGGTGAGCCTTCTAAACTGGGATCTAGTGCCCATTTTGGCTGCGCTCAAAACAGCCTTCCTATCTGCCTCCAAAGCACTGCCCCAGGTCTCCCCAGCACATGTATTTTGCATTATGCATAGTCTACATTGCATCAATAATTCAAAAAGTACATCCAGATTTCCTCGAGCCTTGGGGACCAGAGCTCCTGCTTCCATACCTGTCTGAACATCCAGACCTAGACCTTGATCACACCTTTGCAGCGCGCGTGTGTGTGCACGCTCACGTTTTATGAGCTGTCTGTCAACATGTATGTGTCAGACTGTCACTGAATGTACTGGGAACGGCTTGATGGCGTACCAACATTTTGGGTTCGGTATGATACCAGCCCCTTGTACCCCTATGGTGAAACTAAATCGATATGTTAATACAAACGTACAGCAGGAAGAGCATTGAATATGTGTGATAGACTGCAAACATCAGCTACTAGACTATTTATTTTTCTTTTAGCGTCACATACGCAGCATCTGTATTTAATGAAATACGGCCTCTGTAACGTTTTGAGAGTTAGCAATGATAATAATAATCAACGATGACTCTTTATTCAATGGATTCTATTATAATTCTCATAATTTGGGACCCTGTCAGTGAAAATCAGGCTAAAGTCTAAAAATCTAATTCTGAGATAACGAGCATCAAAATTTAATTTCACCTATTCATTTCACTATGATTTCAATCTTTGACATGACATTACTTAGAAAAAATGAAAGATATCAATGTTAAACTCACACAGAATATTCTTTACATTATGTAGAATGATTTTATGTAGAAAACAGAGAAAAATCACAAAAAAAGACTTTTGCTGGGTTTTTATAGGCAGGATCACATTTTCACTGCACATATTGAGCTTACACATGAAAATGCACTATAAAGAAATCTTTTTTTTTTATTAATCTTTATATATATTTTTTATCATTTTTAAAACTAACATTACTATTAAACATTTTTATTTAAAACAATTTTATATTCTTGAGTGTTAGATCTTTCCATCAATATACAGTTTGTCACGATTAGATTAGAATTCAACTATGAAATATTAAAGTGAATAGTGTGTTTTGCTAGCAAGTGCACACAATTTCGGCACTGCATGTCAATTTGGTATTAGCATTTTACATTTTTTTGTACCGTGGGCCTTAACTTTGTCATGTTATCAGGAGACACATTGAAAATGACAGCAGCAGAAAACGCTTTCACAATTACCTTTATAATTCAAGCTTTACTCGCAGCTCATAAGACGGGTGACAAACCAAGCGAAGTGAATTTTGCGAGCGTCGTCGAGGGTTTTATTATTCCAGAAGCTGGCTTTTGTGAGTCATGCATTTTTATAATCAACAATGCCGTAATCAAAGATCCTATCTGGATGTACATAAATCAGATCTTCTGCCAATTAGCAGAAGAAAGACAACAGAACAAAAAGCCACGAAACGCTGAGATAAATCGCGAGTCCATTATAAAAGCAAAAACTAAGCATCTGACAAACAAAAACCTCGCCATCTGCAAGAGTGCACATACCCACTAATGCACTTCTGCAAACAGATAAACCAATTAAACAGAGTCGCATGGTAACGGGAGACGAAACAGACAGGTTTGTGTGTGCAGGCCTCACCCCGCGTTACCCAAGCAGGTGTAGCGACGTGACCCCCGCGCAGAAGCCTACGGGTGGTTAGGATTAGCGATGCAGGTGGAGATGCGGGCTGTTCTGTTTGACCGGCGCTCGGGGGACGAGACCTGATTATCAATGAGCAGAGCGCTACTCCTCTCCTGCCCCGCAGGCTCACTCCTGCGCTCGATGCCGCACGTCAGAGCTTGTTAGGGCAGTCGTGGGACAGGTCCGGAGAGCAGGAGAGCAGTTGAGGTGGGGGTTTAATCACAGTCAGTTCCCCCCACCTCAGCCCACGTCTACATTTACCAGCGCTGATATTTGGGCTGCCCTGGAGCTGAGCTCTAATTGACAGGTTAATGGAGAGAGGAAACGCTCAGGCGGGACAAAAGGATCATTAGCAGGTTTGTGCGGTAACTGTGCATTGCGGCAGGCCTTGGCACTTGGCACCTGGGTTAGTGTTGAGTTAAGCTTAAAAAATACCATATTGGAGAGGGTCGGGGGTGGCTGCCTCTGCTGACAGGGTTTATGGGATATCAGACAACACCGCCGGCGGGAAAATTCAGGCAGGTTTGGCACATCGGCACACCTACACTCCAGTGCGCATACAAACATGGTAAAATCACCATAAAACTTTTCCAAAATGTTTTCGGCACGGGTGAGATCTGTTAGCAAGAATAAAAACTATGATGGCATTGGCATGAAAAATGGACACAGCACTGTGGAAATATGAACATGTACCATGGTATTCTTGTGGGTACCTTGGAGAGTAAATGTGCAAATTATATAGAAAGATGTTTATGATATTTAATATTGTTATGATATTTTTCATCAGAGGTCATTAAAATGTTGAAATATTCATTTGCAACACGTATAGTGATCATTAGCATTAATCATTTTTGTAACTTTTGGGAAGTTTCAAGTTTTATTCCCAATAACTTTAAAACGATTTGAATGCAGCAATCAGTATCTGTGCAGCTGATTTGACCTTCCCAAACTAACCAAAAAATATTTCCAAGCAAAGCAACAATCGATTTTATTATCCACAGCTATCAGTGTGGAGAATCTAAAAGAAACTTAAAAGTTTCATCCAAAATTGAAGACACTAAGTCACACTTGCTTAAGAGATATTTTACAAATGCCTCAAACCAAAAAGACATTTTTCAAGAAAACGCAGAGAAATATAATCAGGATGAGCAGGATGGGCCCGCAGGTGGACTTAAGAAACTTCCTCAAGTTTAGCACATTGGTTTTTTGGGCAGACTAATGCTGCCGAGAGAAAGGTCGATGTTGTGCTCGCCGGGTGTGAAGACATGAAAAGCAGGCCGAGGAATGCTGCATTCCAATAATGACACACCCGGCTGCCTCCACCTCATGCGATCAATGGCCGCCGAGCGGTCCGCTGCTCCCCGGAGCCGCACGATGGCTCTTATTGTCGGTGAGAAAGTGGAGAGGTGACAGAGGCCGTGAGGAGCCCTGGCATCGGGTCTCACACCTGCCTGATGGGCCCCAGATGCAGGACTGGCCTTTATTTAAACTAAACGTGGACTCTTTGTTAATGCATCCTAATGAGAGGTGAGAGTTGGTGTAATGAGAAGCCTCTGGGGTGTCCCGCTGAGGTAAAGATATCTGTGTGTGTGTGCGCGAGAGAGAGATTTCCCTACATACTCTAAATTACTTAGCGAGTAACCATGGTAACAGGGGTCCCAAACTAATATTAATTTCTTATTTGTAAAAAAGAGGTTAATCATACAAAATAGACTACATCAAATATGATTTAATATTTTAATTATGTTCAATTAATTATTTTATTATTTTTTTAATGACAGTTTGATAAAGGGTCTATAATGCATACCACGTTATTGTTCCCAAACTGTTGAAGAATTTGTGTTGTAATAATTAATGGCATAGAAAGTTTATGAATAACAGGAATTAAGGAAAAGGACAAGAAAGAATGTGTAGTTTGTTAGGATATTATCAAAGCCAGAATGGCACAAATAGTGCTCACAATGTTTATAAATATAAATACACAGGACACAAAAAGCTTGTCCACTTAACATACAGAATTGGTTGGAGTTATATAAAGCTATTTTTATATCAAGTAAATTTGTTTTTGTCTTAAATGAAATAAGCAAATTAACACATTTGTTTTTGTTTTTTTCACTGAGCCACAAGTAATGCATTATGGGATTGTCAGATTCAAGACATTTTAAACAGCAGCATAATTAAAGGAATAGTTCAACTAAAAATGAAATGAAGTCGGTTTCAAAGCTATATAATCTCCTTTTTTAGATCACACAATAAAAAATCTGCTCATTTTTGTCCATACGTGCAACAATTATCACACAAAAGAAATATTAAAGCTTTAAAACAAAGATGGTGAATGGTGGTGCTGTTAATCTATATGGATCAGTTGGATGTGACATCTATGAAGTGCACTACACACACACACACATGTTCCAGTGATGTTCACTAGTGGAGTTCTGGGAAGAGAGGAATGAGGATCCATCTGAAGTATGTGGGCCTGTTTGAAGCACCAGGCAGGTCACATGAAATATAAAAAGCCATAACAAAAATGTCTTTGGTCAAATGCAGGCGCACAGCAGGTATATGGGCTGAACTACAATAGCGAAGAGAAGAACAGAAAGAATCGCCATTGTCAATAATTTGGAGATTTGCGCACGTCCTGTTTGTCTGCACAAACTTTCCTCAACTCATATTTTCACAAGTTGAAAAGAATCTCAGTCAAAAGTTTAACCTAACTTTGCTCTTTTTCCCAAGATTGGAAAAAATGTAACATGTCAGGACTGGACTATAAATTTGATAAAAGTTAAAAACTAAAAGTTTGAAAGTTTCTAAAAGAAATCCTGTGGTTTTTGTTCATTTAACACTGTTTGAATAGCAGCGGTTTTTAATTGCATGAATATGCACGTCTTTATTCAATCCATCACGTTTGAGAGGGGACAAACAAATATAGTGCATCCAATTTCACTGTTGGCTATACAGTGCCGAAAACTAACAAGCCAAAAGGTTTCCTTTGTTTTAACATTAGCATTAAGATTAGCACTACACACGAATCCTGGGGAAAGGAAGCGACCTGTGGGGCGAAGCAGACAGTTGATTGACAGCTGGAAGCATCTGAGGGAAGGGGGCCTACCAGCTGTCAGTCAAATTTGGGGGAGAGACAGCAGTGGAGGACTGGCACATTCCACGGCCTGTTTTAATAGGATCACTTCGCAATGCCTGCGGATCTAATATTCAACCAGCAGAAGCCAAACCACTGTTCACCTGAACAAGCACTAGCAGTGCTGTTTGAAGGACAGCCACAAGAGAGAATCCACAAGTACTGAGCCGAAAATCACAACACACACATAACCACAAACGGCATTGTTTTCCCACACACACACACACACACGCACACGCACACACACTTCTACCATTGCTGTAGTATATGTACTGTACAAAGATTACAGCAGGCAGATTGTGTATCTCCAGTTTGCAAAAACTTGCCTCCTTAAGCCATTCAGGTATTCTATGAATAGCACAAATTGTTACACTACACATCATATACTGTAAAAATAGTAGTGTGGTAGGCTCAGTTTTCTTTAAACCAAATGCTTAAAACATAAATTGTGTGTAATTTGTTTGCTTAAATGAATACACAGTGTTAGCTAACCACATGATTTGTATTATTCTAGAATAGATATAACTTTGCCACTATCATCTCTTTTAACAGTTTAATATTAATTGTAATGTAGAAACATGCATGTTAAACATGCTAAAGGTGCTTTGAAGAGTCTAAAAAGTGTTGTTCAAATAAATGTGAAGTGTTTTCATTTAAATCCCATTAAAGTTGCAGGAAATTGAAGTCCTGATGATGCTGATTGGCTGATGACACCATATGAGGGCACACAATCTTTCACTACTCACAAACCTGTTGATTGAAGGAAATATTATTGTATATATGTGACACTGTCTGTGAAAATCAGGCTGAAGTCTAAAAATCTAAATCTGAGATAACGAGCATCAAAGTTTCATTTCACTATGATTTCAATCTTTGACATGACATTACTCAGACAATATCAAAGATATCAATGTTAAATTATTACAGAATGTTCTTTACATTATGAAGAATGATTATATGTAGAAAACAGAAAAAACACAACATTTTCACAGACTGGGTCACATATATATTTTTGTATTGTTTGGTAGGATTGCCAAATTGTTAAGAAACTTGTACAGCACATATTTTACGTAAGCACTCTTTATGTTACGATGATAACTGGACGCTACTGAAATAATTGCATATTACTGTACATTAAAGTACATACAATACATTAGTTGAGGTTACATGACAACAATGAAGACTAATTTAGTTTGAAACATGTATTATTGTGTTTTGTTTTATTTGTACAAGCACTAGAATTCATGATCTGTGCATTTTGTGTACAATGCATAAAATTCTATTTTATGTTATGTATGTACAAGTACAAAAAAATTGGATTATTATGTTCTCCATTAAGACAGTAAATCGTGTTGAGAACTAATAAAAAAGTCATTTGGGAAAAGAGCTTGTCATTATTTAATCTAAAGAAAACTCTGACGAAATAATCAAGCTACTGTTTTAACTACTGCTAGTACTGCTTCATTAAGCAAAACCGCACTGCTCCTCTGGATCTCTTGATCACATATCTCTATCCTCATGTTTCCCACCTTCTGTCTTTAATTTTTCTCCTTTTTCCACTGTAACTTTGAGTTATTACAACACCTCTGGGAGAGATCTCTGCACGCTTTAATATAAACATGTTCGCAGCTGGAAAAGAAAGAGAAGGGTCAGAAGAAGAAAAAAACGGAAGATAACATCTACAGAAACGCACCGATCCAATCCCTTCCTAAAGCAAGAGGAGAGTCAGTAACTGTAGCCAGGGTGGAACAGTTAAGCCGGGTCCGGCGGGATACTCGTGTTGAGAAAGGCAGTAAATGCGATACAAGGTTCCTGCGGTGGAGGCCCAGCAGAGCTAATGAACGAAACAGACTGAGAAGATTCGCAGCGGTGGTCCCGGCAAACCAACCCCGTCGTCACTGTATTTTGAGCTTTGCTTTCGTCCTCCCTGTAGGCCCCCTAAATAATTTTGAACAAAAGACCTCTCCTGAGGTATTAGAAAGCAAGAGGGCTCATTCCCAGATTACAAATAGAGTTAAGGGTGATTGAATACGACATGTTCCAGTGAGTTATAAGTATTTCTTTCCTACTGCAGCGAATCGCAAAGCAACGAGAGTATTTCTGACTGCTTGTTTGAAGAATTGGGTCAAATGATGACTCAGGACAGATGTGTAAAGAAAGCTGAGCTTGAAAGCGAGACCGGATGAACTGAGAGACCTTGACTATGATCTTCTCAAACACGGAGACCTCCAACGCAAGATATCGCACATGAGAACGGAGTCGTGGCGTTCTGTCAGGTTTTTATTTTGAAATAATCCACCAAGAGTTTGGTGTGATTTACGGTTACGATCACGTTTCCTGCTACATAGATTTTTCTGGTGGTTTAAAAAGCACTTTGCATAGATCATACGTGCCACAGAGTCATATACTGTTGAACAAAGTCCAAATCTTTTTATGAGCACATCTGAAGCCCACACGAAGAATGGTCTCTAATGGGAGACGCTTACGAATCTGAACGATCCCTTTTAAATTATCATCGTACATCTGTCAGCTAACGTTCCTGGTGACTTTTCCGTCTCGGCCCGGCACTCCACGTTAACAATCATTTATCCCCAACAATCTGGCTTGGGACATTTGGAGGCTCCACATGGAGTCGGGTTTGGATGTCCAGTCTCAACAAAAACGGGGCTGTGTGGGGTAAGAAATTAGGCCCAAAGGAAATGGCTTCACTCAGCACCTGGGCACCACAGGCGCGCTGTTCCACGGCGTGTTGGCCGATCAAAGCGCAGCCGTCACCGGGGCCGAACTGAAAACAAATAAATTACGCCCTTAAATGAATGAGTGTGGGCGAGAGCATGGAGGTGTTTGGTTAGAGCAAAATTAGGGGGGTGTTAATATGGGGTAAAGGCACAATAGAACAGCTTTTTCCCAGCCGTTTCGTGCTGCGGTGACGTGTCGTGGAAGACGATAGCATGAAGGAATGTGCCACAGAGCCTTGTGGTCAGGACTCGAGGGGAGCGTGGCCCTGGGGACGCATGCGCTCAGACGACCAGACGCGAGGGGTCAAGGTTGGGTTTCTGACCCAGAAATCTTAGATAGAGATGTCCAAAGTGAACAGAATCGAAGGTTTTTTTTTGAAATATTACGCTTGCGAATTAGAGATAAGTTCCAGGAGTTAAGTGTTATCGAGAGCATTAATGTGCCCGGAATGCGTGCCCCATTGACTTCAATTGCAAGTTCATTACTGTAATGCTTTTGTTTGTTTCAACAAACTGAAAGATGAAGTTATTTTCTACGGTAATGGACAGCATGTCACAGATGCTGCTGATAGAGCGTAACTCGTTTTGAACTCTGAACATTTCTTTAATGTAACTTATTAGCTGATAGTTTTGGAAGAAAATCTGGTGATGTTCAAGTTGAAACCGTTAAAAAGTTTCGAGGAAATCATTAAAGGGTTTCAAAATGTTAGATGTGTTCATTTAAGTGTCAAAACATCAGAGAAAGATGGGAAACAAAATGTTTGATGATGCAATTATTTTAATTACTTTCAGAGCAGCAATTTACAGCCAAGCAAGTGACTAACAAAACATTTTTTGCCTGCCAACAACGCTGTTTACAAAGCACATAACAGTCTTATTCAAATGAACGTGAAATCTCAAAGACAGCCTGTGATTAGTGGGGCATGCTCGGTTCAGATTGTGATTGTATATGCACTGTACTGTGATATGTAAAGACATTAAGAATTAATCATTCACAGATGTTTGCTTCATCATTTGCTGTGGAGCGCTGAAATATGATTCATGTTTAGTTGCAGAGGTATGATTAGCTCTGTATTAAATTCTCATTTTCTCTCTCGCTGTATCTGGAAACCGCATCGTGTCTCATCACAACTAACCGTTCGCCTATTTTGTGGTATTACTGTACATGGCGACACAGTTTTCAATAGAAACATACAACACGATCAGCCATAAATATTCTACTTTACGGTATTTAGTTACGCGGGACATTAGCAGCCGTAACAGAAAACAAGATCTCATTTGCTGTTTAGTGTGCTGGAAAGCTGAAGAATAAAAATAAAAAAGCACCAAGAGGAAATTTTATTTTTCCATTATTATTTAATAACTATAAGAATGTGTTAGGGTTAGAATAGATTTGCTTAGATAATTTAGTCATACTGAGAAATATTATTATAAATTATTATTGTTGAAAAGCACCACATTTTATTAAAAACATCTATTTGATCTTTTTGCTGTTATTTTTCAATGGGCAAGAAACCAATGAAACCAAATCTTCCTAGCAACCACTGCAATGAAAACCTAAAAATCCCAACAACAAATGTGCCCATATAAATATTAATCTCCTGTTAAATATTCATTTTATACAGAAATTAGCATTTTCCCTTTGATCCTATTTGCTTGACTTTCCTTTCTGCTATCTGAGCTTCTTTACCGCTGAAGTTGATGAAAAATGTATGTGGAGTCTGTCTCTCCAGCAGTCTGGCCCACTGCCCTTCTTTGCTGGAGGATGACAGGCCTACAACACGCATAGCTGGTCATCTGCCCTGCTTCACCGGCATGGGGCTGGGTTAGCAAATTCAGCGATTTGTCTTTAAGCCTCCCGTATACATGCAGCGTTTGTACACGCGTGCTTGCGGTCGTTTGTGCGCATCACAGTGCTGTATAGAGCTGTCTGCGCGAGGCCTTCTGTTCTCTGTCAGGATTAACTGGAGATCTGCTCAGTGCTGAGCTAGTAAGATTGAGACCCAGAATACTGGAGTAATTTCCCCCCGTAGACTCGTTCTGTGCCACAAAAACTGTCAAACCAGCAGCAACGATTCTCCAGTCATCTGACCATAAAAGCAAACAAACCAGCCATTCGGGAATGCTTATTTTGTTCCGGATAATATGTTTGTCTACCAGTCAGCTGAATGATTTTTTTCTCTTTCTGTCTTTTATGTTCTTGTTTACATCCACTTATAAAACTTCCAAGTAAAACCGGGACTGTTCTGAGGAACTGCGCAGAGGTCTTAGGCCATCATGCCAACATTAGATTTGTTGTTTAAGCGATGGTATAATCACAATATATAACAATTACTCCGTTTCTTTAGTAAAATACATATCAGCAAAACAGAACATCTGTATACAGTATTAAAAAGCAGAAAAAATGGCTTCTGCATGTAGCAAGTGTTTAGTGTGCCATCCCTATACACTTGGGAAATAACCGGAATCTGTCCGAGATGTGCTCTGTGCCGAGGGAGGTCACACTAAATACAGACTTTTTCTTATACACTTTTTTAAATTAAATTTTGTGTACATACTTCCTGTGTTGTGTGATTGTTTCTTAACCTGATTACTGTCACTGCACATATTGAGCATACATATGAAAAGGCACTATCCAAATTAAACAATTTTACATTTTAGACATTTTTTTGAAATCTTTTTTAGACATTTCTATTGTTCTAGTTTATGTTTATTGTTATAAAAATGGGTCAAATATTTATTCTCGAGTCTAATACCTTTCAGTTTGTCATAATTAGATCAGAATTTCACTATGAAAATGAAAGTGAATAGTGAAATAACTACCTGACAGGTAACAGGTTTATAAACAGACCACAAAATAAATACAGATGGTCATTTAAACTTTGCGGTGTTAATGGCGGCCTAAGACTTTTGCACAGTAGGGTATTTCTGCAGTATATCTCCATTTGCTGCGTACATGGAATATACAATAGTATTTATTTTCCTGAAGGTCAAAAACAAGAGGCAGAGGAGCTTGACATCACTAATCCACGTCCAGCAATTTGTTGCAACTTGTTGCACTACACCAACTTCATATTCACCGTCGGTCCACCTCCTTACGGACAACATTAAGACTGTGAGTGACAGCGGCGGATCTCTGTGCCGTAAACCTCAATCACTCTAAGAGCGTTCAAAGACACGAGATCTCGCTCAGAGAGAGAGACAGAGAGGTGTTTGAATTTGATTTCCTTTGCCACCCCTGAACCCACACTAAAGCTCCAGCAGTATTCATCTCTTACTCAGAGAGGATTACGACGCCCCGCTGCTGTGCTCTCCTCCCAACATAAATTGGATATTTAGCGTTTAACGTCAAGGTTAAACGACCTCGTCTTCCGAGACGTGCCGTCTCAGAAGTGGGATACCTCATTGATTTGAGCCCTTTTACTGCATTTCTAAGAATACTTTATCTGTGCATGTTTGGCATCTGATATTATCCATGGGTTCCATTTTAAAGACGACAAAGTTTGTGCCGCTGTTAGAAAATGTAACTTTGTTTGACAAGCAGGAATTACCAGGAAGACATAAAGAACATGTGAAATACACTTTTCCTTTGATCAAAACTTGTAGTTTTGGTCTGGTCTGATCTGAGGTGACCCAGAAATGGCATCAGACAAGAGTTTATACTGTGTAATGTGGGATAAAGCATGTAGTATTGAATATCACTGCACCACATCACACTTGTATCAAATATCATCACGGCTCACCTGCTTATTATATCAGCAGGTCGTAAGGACAAAAATGTAAAATGTTTTTTCAACCCAAAATTAAAATTTTGATATTTTAATTTTTGTAATTACTTCAATGTGTAATTCATTTAATTCAATTTTAATTAAAAAACAATAATAACATTCACAATTTTAATATGTTTATTGTTATGAAAAATTGTCTGGAGTCTGAGAACTTTCCATCAATATATAGTTTGTCATGATTAGACTAAAAACTATAAAATATTAAGAAATAGTAAAAGTAAACAGTGAAATAACCTGTAAGTGTACCACTTGTAAAACTGTGACAGTTAACAGGTTTCTTTTTATTTTCTACGTCTTATTTTCAACTGAATCTTTAGAGCAACAGCGGTCTTCATCAGATATTTGTGAGTCGTGCACGTAACAAGCTGCTGATTAAATTGGTTAAATGGTCGGCACATGCTGGGACAAGGGCAGTTTTACTGAAATTGACCGTAATGTCCAACAATTAAAACAAGATCATCTACACTGTGCGGATTATGTGTCTGTGTGTGCAGAGGAAATCAGGCGAAACCTTTAAACAATGCTAAAACTAACTCTGCCGTGGACTGATTTGTCATTCTGACATTCACATTTTAAAAGTATTTTTTCTACGACTGAAAAAAGAAAGATTTTGAATGCCGAATGAAAGTACAAAGAATGCATCTCTCAAAACTCCCTAGATGGTGTTTAATCACAACTTCAAAGTGTAATTGACCTTTTCATCTTCCCCTGTAGAGCAGGAATAATAACAAGGAAAGACAGGTCTGAAGACTAATTGGTTTTCTTTAAAGTCCAGGCTTGTCCTTGCTTAGAGCTGCTCTGTACAGCTGTGGGTCATTATTCAAGAGGCTTTGACACGGAATCTGAGGAGCGCACAGTCGCTCTGCTGGTGGGACGGCTATTATTGTTGCTTTTCCATGTAACATGTATAGCGTTCTTTTGTACTTGACCTTTGTACTGTAATTTAACACTCCTTTAACATGAACCAAATAAGAATCTGGTATTACAATGTTTTTGTACAATAAGCGTAGCTCAATAGTAAAGCGATGTTAACATCACAGGTTTGACCACAAGGACTCCATATAGAGCTCGAGCGGCCATATTAAGCATTGCATGCAAATACTATAATGCATTTAATAATAAGCAATTCCATTTGGTGACAGAAATAGATAATACTTTATACATTATTACAGGGCTATCAAGCTGCAGTGGTGATACTCCTTTCTGGTTAAATCAGAGAGTATGATGAACTCATCAGTGATAACTCTGCCACTGATAAGACTGAAGCTCATGTGCTTCTGGACTCGCTTCGGTCTTAATCCCGGGTCATTTTACACCGGCTTCTCTTTTATTGCATAATCCTCCCACCTTACATCTGTTTAAAGCTGCTCTCTGAGACACACGCTAATATACTAACAACTATACATACAAATAGTTAAAAATACCTTTTACGCTGTAAAAAAACCCTAAAATCTGGTGTGGCTTTCAGATCATAATACTTTACATTAGAGCCCGACCGATATGGGTTTTTTGAGGGCCGATCCCGATATCAGGGAGTAAAAAATTACCGATAACGATATATCGTCCAATATTCTTTGTGTATATTATAGTACAGTACCAGTTAAAAGGACACCTTCCCATTCGTGTGTCCAAGCTTTTGACTAGTACTGTATATTGAATACAGTATATACATAAACATAATAGATATATATCATAGAATCACTCAATGATTGTGGTGATCAAACACTTATAATGATGTAACAAAGATATGTAATTGAGGCAGGGTATTTAACAATTTAACAATAAACTTTATTATCCAAAATGAGTATGACATCAGTGCACTAAACAGTAAACTTCACTTCACTTATTATAAATAATTTTAAAACACAAATAGAACAATATATATATATATATAAGTTCATATCGGCGGCATATCGGCAGCAGTTTCGCCGATACTGATATATCGGCGACAGGCTCATATCGGTCGATAAAATCGGCAAAACGATATATCGGTCGGGCTCTACTTTACATGTACAGTTCCAGTCAAAAGTTTGAAAACACTTTGTTATTGTTGTTTAATTTTTTTCCCACATTTTAGAATATTAAACTCATCAAAACCATGAAATAACACAACTGTAGTGGAGATTATGTTGTAAATAAAAGCATTCAAAATAAATAAATACTATGTTACATTCGATCATATATTTCGATCATCAAAAGTAGTCACCCTTTGTCTAGAATTTGTAAAATCATACTTTTGACATTTTATTTAAGGTCTCAACCTGGGAAGCTTTTAAAACAACACTGGGGAAATTTCTATCTATGCTGGACTCTTATTGGCTGCTTTTGATTCATCATTTGCTTCAAATAATTCATTTAAATTAGTATTTTTCTACACAAATTATATTTTTGTCTACAAAAGTAATTTCAAACATAAACCCCTTTCACACATACAGTCTTTACTGGTAAATTGCCAGCAATTTGCCAGTAACAGATCATGTGTGAACGGAACCTGTCTGGTAAATCAGTACTGGCAATTTACCAGTAAAAGAAGTTGTAACAATACTAGTAAATTACTGGTATGATTCTCTGTGTGAACAGAGATTTTGTGAATTTACTGGTAAAGTCATTCAAGGTAATTTACAGGGATTACTGTGTGAAATATACATCTTCAGACTAAAGGATTTTTATGATTATGAGAAACATCTTTGACATATGAAGTCTTAAAACTCTTCTGGAATCTGGAAAAACTAGATGTTTCGTACATGCTCCATAGGCACCTTCATAATCAAATATTCATATCTGATTCCTTGAAAGGTTTCTGTAGACCACGTATAACAAACTATCTACTGTAAATGCTGATTACATTTGATTGTACATTCAATGTTTAAAAGAGTTTGTCTAACAAAACAGAAGTTAAAGTAGTTAAAAATGTAATGCTGTAACCAAATCAGTTGCTATGTCAGGGTGATTGTCCTTCACCAAAGTTTCCTATGACCCCACACTTCAATGTCTCTTTATATTCAGTTCATCTCGACATCACCCCGAGGCAGCCACGAGCAGAAGGGAACGTTTATCTCCAGAGCTTTTCATCAGCCTGTGAAACATGATGGACGTAAACCATTTCTACTGATCGCCACGTGCCCTTTTGTTTGTGAGATGCTCGGCGCTGGGGATTTCAGTTCCGCTCACCTGAACACCTGCGCAGACGGTGAGCGCACGGCAGATGGGAGGCCAGCAATGTTTAGAATTCACAATCACAGTCATTTAAGTGACAGAAGATCCAGCAAGTTTTTGAGGAGGCAATTGAAAGTAATGAAAATAATGGACGACCCTTTTCCTTTTTTCTTGCTCTCATTCTAACATCCTCAATCTTCCCATTTTCCCCACGTGTCACCACTTCAAACGGTCAATCTGTGGCTACTTTAGATCACAGAAGACAAATGTCAAAACGCTTGATTTAAAAAAGTGAGTTTTAAACCTGTAATGCATTATTAATTCAACGTCCTGCTCATTGGGGAGTTCATGTCAGCGGAGAGAAAAAAGACAGTGAAGGTGAAGGTTACCGTGTATCGGTTTGCATGCTTTAGCAGTCGACATGACCGGTTGAACTTTGACCTCCTGACTGTATTTGCTATAATAGGCACAGAAGTATTGCTCTATGAGATGAGAATCTACACTCGGCAAACTACATTGAACAATTACAGGACGAAAAAAAATAAAAACACAGTAAGTGCAATTACATCCACAAATTGGATTCTAAAAGGGGGAAACATGGGGCTGGCTAATGGACCATTTCTAGCAGCTGGAGGGAAGAGAGAGAGAGAGAGAGAGAGAGAGAGACAGAGAGAGAGAGAGAGAGAGAGAGAGAGAGAGAGAGAGAGAGAGAGAGAGAGAGAGAGAGAGAGAGAGAGAGAGAGAATAATGTTTTGCTGAATAAGAGAAAGAATTCAGACATGAGGCAGAACAAAAGCTCATGCATGTTTCATCGTTCCACATTAGCAATTAGTAAGATTACAGCGCTCAGGCTCGGACCGCAGACCCATTAGCAGACTCAGTTTGTGGTGGACCAGGCCATAAAGTCATATAAAAAACATCTTAAAAAAGAGCGAGCAAATGCAGCTGTGACCATGAGGATTAAATTTTATTCTGGTTTCCGGGTGTTAATGAGCCGCTAAATGATTGAAGCGTTTTCATATATAGAATTCAGGCACAACATATGCATTTTATAAATCCACTTTTATGAGCCGTATGTAGCTTGTTTATGAGCCTGTTAACCATTCATCAGTACTAGAGGGGATATTTAAGACGTTCTTTTCTTCTTTTTTGTATAACAAAACAGTAACATTATGGGGTCCAAAGGTAAGTTTTAGGATTTTGTGAGTTTTAGGATGTAAAAAAAATGAAAGAATATTTAATTTTAAGCATATTTAGAATCGCATCTACTCTTTAAAACTTTCTCAAATTATTTTCACATTTTGCTTAAGTGCATGTTCTCATTCAAGTAAAAGGGAGACATACCAAAAATGTTCTATATTTTGTTAATTATTCAGTTTAAACTGTTTACCTCAATTGTTATGTTACAAAACCAAAAAAAAGCATTTTCAGTGATGCACATATTTACATACATGCATAAAAATGATCTAAAACCCTTAAGATTAAACTAATTATTCTAATGATTTAAAATATCCTGATGTGTGTTTAATAAAAGAGCAAATTATAATATCTCCATTACTTTTCTCCCCATGGGCATTTCTAAAATCCAAATTCTAAGGTTGGGTCCCCATCCCGATGGCCCTGCATCCACCTCCCCAACAGCGTTATCCAGCAGTGGTTATGTTTTTTTGGGAGGTCACTACAAAAGAACCAAAATATCACCATGCAGATTACTTTCTTTATTCACACCAGCAGTACTGGGAAAGCAAACCTAATTATCACAACACTGTGTTTTGTCCTTTATGTTAGCAGACACAGATAAATCTGTGTCCTCAGTGTGTTGTGACCTTGCTTAATTACTGACTCTTAAGAGGCCTGCGGTTTGACTTTTAGGAATACCACATTTTCCTCCGGTCTCGTTCGAGCCACCCGCAGCCAACGACGGTGACCGGGTGGTACGATATAATTACTTGTCCCGTGACTTTGATAGCACGGCCATCTTGCCCTTTTCAAAAAACATAACATAATACTCTCAAAATATAATCAGATGGAAAAGGTAATTGGATTATTACAAAAGAGAAACAGGCAATTACGGCATCTCTAGAGGACGTTTCATGTTTTCGCCCCAGTCTGCGCTCGGTGATGGAGGGTCACGATCTTCATTGTGATTTGTTTGTAGTACATTTCACTCCCACGGGCACGCGATGTTTTACATTCATGTCTATTCTCCAGTTGTCTTTTTTATGAGATATTTTTATACGTTACATATTACGCCATTAACGTGTCACGTAAAATGTGCAACAAAGAGGTATTCTTCTTAACAAACCCTGAAAATGGTATTGGGTTGTTGGGTATTTCCCTGTGGATGCCCATAAATGCTCTTCCTGCTTTTCTGCATTTCTAAACTGGCCTCATTAAGCAGAAAGCCAAGGAGAAATCTCTACGCCTGGAGTTGTGCTCCCTCCGAGAGCGTCCATTACAATGGAAATCACTTTATTTCCCAGCCCACTTATATCTGCAGGATTTTGTAGTGTACTGCGGTGACACTTACCGGGACTTTGGCTTGGGCCTGATTGTCATGCGGGATTTTAACAGATCTGCAGTGCTATCTGATCTAAATGCGATTTTACAACGGACCACGGCTATTTCTGCCATTATGTGTTCATTTGCTGCTCGCAAATGCGAAATTATCAAAAGTTTCGCGTGATTTCGAAGCTCGCGATCGCCACTAATGACACGCCAATCCGTTAGCGATTACGCTTGATGACGCTCAGGTACTAAAATATCCACCGTACCTGCGATGAAGCTCAGAATAAACACGTGCTTCTGTGAAATCCTGTTGCTGTGTTCTCCTTCCACTTCTTCGGTATCTAAAACCCCCAAATGAACATATTTAAAGGGCTAACGCACAAACATCACATGCACACACAGGCACGGTTCCGGTTTAATTTTCAGTCCTTAACCAAACGAGAGACGTTATTAAAATGTTGCCAGACAAGAAAATATATTAGAAGTACTTGCGAAAATAGTTTCTTTTGTAATAATACGCTCACAGTAGGCACTTACCTGCTGAAGTGAGCGCCTCCACCTCTCCTCTCTCTCTCTCTCTCTCTCTCTCTCTCTCACCCTTAAAGTTAAACACACATCCTTTTACGAGTGGAAACTTATATATATAATAGGAATGACAAAAATAATGGAAACAATAATAAGCTACGGCAGCATATCATATATACAGATTTAGAGTTTATATTACAGTATTAATGCAGAAGTTTGTTACAGTGCACATTTTGCACCAAATGCTTTAAGTGCATGTGTTCTCTCATTCAAGTAAAAGGGAGACATACCAAATATTTAGAATTCATGTTAATTATTCAGTTTGAAATGTTTACCTAAGTTGTTATGTTAAAAAATACAAAAAATGGCGCTATGGCACATTGGTTTTCTGCAGTTAGATTTGGTGTGAAAGCACTTTATAAAAGCACTTTTCTCAGAATAAACCGCATTTAAATAGCAGCTCACTTTCTTCACATGTCTCATTATGCATCAACAGCAGACAAATGCAAGAATCGTTTTGCACATGCATGTGTGACCAATCCAATGAGACAGATATCTAAAAAAGAAAGCGATGTTTTCTCTTGAGTCACCTGGTTACTGTGATAAACCGCTGCCGCTGGTAATCACAGTGCTAGAACTAGTAAAACACAGTGTAATATTTTTACAGAAGATTTTATTGGGTGCTTGCGGTGTTCAATAAAACGCTTCTGAAAAGGCGTGTAAAGGTTTCTATGTGACCAGTCGGTAGATTGAATGTGTTTGCATGAGGAATTGATTAATGGGACTGCCGGGTGCATGTGCTGGACAGTAGTTTGATGGGAGGGTTGTGAAAATAGAACAATTGTTTAAGTAAAACTCAATGCAGACACATCATTTGTAGTGATGCAAATGCATGATATTAGTGAGCGAGCATTAACCAACAGATGTCTAGTCGCTATTATAGGTGTGATTGTGTCAAACATACAGTAGCAGTACTTTGTAGTTCACAAATTAAGAGCTTGCATCGGCTGCGTTAACAGTGATTAATTCCTCTAGCTGCTTTACATTGATTATAGGTGAATAACGAATTAATATATGCACCAGCATACATTCAGTGGGGAGAGAGAGAGAGAGAGAGAGAGAGAGAGAGAGAGAGAGAGAGAGAGAGAGAGAGAGAGAGAGAGAGAGAGAGAGAGAGAGAGAGAGAGAGAGAGAGAGAGAGAGAGAGAGAGAGAGAGAGAGAGAGAGAGAGAGAGAGAGAGAGAGAGAGAGAGACAGAGAGAGAGAGAGAGAGAGAGAGAGAGAGAGAGAGAGAGAGAGAGAGAGAGAGAGAGAGAGCACACTAATAAGTAAATAATACTGAAAGATAAATACATAAGTAGCATAATAATTAAGAACTGCATTAAAATATTGAAAAATACATAGTATCATATATTATATATGATATATTTATAAATATATAAAATACATATATATCAAGTCTGACAACTTTTTAACTCTCTCAACATAATGTAATCTATTGAACATTAGTTTATATAATAAAATCCAAAACAGACCACTTTGCATTCTTATCTACAACATTAATTAGATACAGTATAACAATTTCAGTGAAAACCTGAACTGTAAAATTAATATTACTGATCTAAAAATGTTTTAAATAAAAGAAAGCAAATCTGACCCTAGGTATACAAATGATGGTTTATATTAGCTTAAATTTACTTAAATCCTTCCAGTAGTAAAACCATTTACATGCTGTAAATAATTCGAAAGAAAAAAAAGATTTAAAAATGCAGATTTTTCAATAAGGTCTCAGACCCTAAAAAGTATAGTATTTGCTGTTATTAATAAAACCTTGTATTTAATTATGCCTTAAAGTCTGTTCAGACTTAAATAAAAACAAAAAATAAGCTGAAACACCTGCTTAACGGTTCATTTCTCAGTTTCTCTGTTTACTAAGAATAGTGAAACTGTAGTGTTAAATATGTGAATAATTCTGAAGTGTTAAAAGAACAGTGAACATATATTAACATTTTAAAATGTACTTTTTACAGTGTCATAAATCATGTTGTTTGCTTACAATGACTTACATGAGGAATGAGAAGTGAATCATCATAAGGAGACACTCAGTCACTTAGTGTATTGATTGCTGTAAGTTTCATCTCTATGATGGAGTAATACCAAACAAAATGTCTCAGTGTTGTTTGTGGTCCTTTTTCATTTTTTAACATTGTTTCATGGTGTTATTTATTTAATAATATATATTTATTTTGTCATTTTAGTGTTTGGTCACTGTCACTGTAATGTTTCATATAAAAACTAAAGAACATTGTAGTTTAGAATGACATAAAGGTGGGTGAATATATATCTCATATTTGGTTGGTAACTAGTCCTACTGTTTTTGACGCTTAAGGAGGATGAAAACAAATTCACTCCTTATGAGTGGTCACACTCAGACTCAGTTCGGAGCTGAAACTCCTCTGTTGAGCTCTCGGCTCGCTCTTATTTCTCCTGCTTTCTCCATCCTGCACAGATGGTCCTCATTAATAAAGCAAGCCAGACTTACACCCTCTTTTGAGTCTATGTGTTTCTGAGAGGGAGGAAGAAAGAGAGAGACGAATCAATGAGCAGCAGATTGGCTCACTCCTGTTAATTATGCTAAAATATTGTTAAGCACAGGAAATTAATGTGGCAAGCAGGATGCGATGAAACGCAGTACTGCTGGGGCTTGAGCCCTGATGGTGAGACATAAAATCAGGCCGCTGGAAATGTTTTAGGAGCTTATTATCTTCCAAGCATATCTTAAGCACAAGAGAGAAATAACTATAAACTATGACTTTAATCTGATCATTTTTGATATTATATATACTGTATATATATATATATATATTATTTTATTTATTTAATTTTAGGTTTTTTATAAATTAACCTAAACATTAAACATTAATGAACAAATAAATGTTTATTAATATGAAAATTCATCAAATATTTATTCTTTAGTCTTAGACCTTTCCATCATTATATAGTTTGTCATGATTACATTATAATTTAACTATTAAATATTGCACGTATTTATAGTGCAACCAGAGATGTTAAAGGTAAAGTTGGCCAAATAGTCATATTAGTTCTGTATTTTTAGAGATTTCTGTTTTTCTTAATTATAGTACAGCGTATTGCCGAAATGGAAAATAGTTACCAAGATGGGTGAACTGACTTCTCTAAAGGGACTTTAGGTCTGTCATTTAAATGGAGGAGAGAAGATAACTCCCCCCTTTTATAATGGAGCAAAGATCTCGTTTCATCCTTGACACATCACTAAATTGCTATAATGAAATGAGGGCACATACGTCATGGCTGTTCTCATGTTTTTCTGAGATTGCTTAGTAACCCAGAGCACTTTAGTTTCCTAAATCAAGAAAATCAAATCAATTCAAATGAGGAAAAGAACATATTACACATATTGTGAAGCGAATTTACTGAACAGTCGGGCCACTTTTGTTTGTGGAATTTGAGCGTACTGTAGGAAAAAAATGTCTTTTATTCACTTTACCACCTGCAGTATGGTTTATCCAGGTGCTGTCTGGATGAAAAATTCAAGTTCAATTTAAATTCATATTCGTATTTCAATTCAGTCATTCTTATTCCCTCAGTTATGTATATTGCATTGCATAGACTACATCATTATACTACAGTATTAGGAGAACTTATCAAATGATGAACAAAATGGAGAAGAGCATATATATAGTTCATTAAAATGCATAGCACATTTGTTTTTTGGGGCATATTAACCTGATAACTGTCACTGCACATATTCAGCAAACACGTGAAAATACACTATCCAAACTACAATTTTTTACATTATAGAATTTTACAGATTATAGACTCTTTTTATTATTTTTTTGTTTATGTTTACAATAAGAACATTTTCATTGTTATGAAAATTTGTCAAATATTTGTTCTCGAGTCTCAGATTAATATATAGTTTGAATTAAAGTGAATAATGAAATAACTCTGTGGAACGGTGACAGTTAACAGGTTAAAGAGTCAATTCAGATGCCTGGATTGCAATGGTGAAGTGATATTGTACAGTCTACTAGCCCTCGGACGATAGTGCAAATTGCATTTACCACTAACATTTCGGGTATGTTTGCATTGTTTTTCCTCCGTGATTAAAGTGATTTTAAGCGTGATTAAACACAAAACATACTTTCATTCTCAGTGAATTCCCTTACGTTATCTTGACCTCTGCATTCCATGACATTTTCCACATTAAGAATCACTCAGGAATCTCGACCTGGACAATATGCTACGCTTTTGACATCCTGCAGGAGGCCCGGCAGTCTCCGCCGGGTTTGTTGTTTTATGCTGAAACAAATCCAGCCGGAGGGACTTTAACTAGTTTTGTTTCTTGTGTTTGTGCACTAGGATCAGCAGGATTACTGCCTCAGTCATGAGATTGCTGGGCTTGATTTGTTAAGAGTAAGACATCTTAGTTGCCCCTTCTTTATCTTGTTAGGGGGTACCTAGGGTGCAATCTACCAGCTCTGTCCCGGCCAGACACGGGCGTCTCACGCTGAGAGTTTGATAGGACGTCGACTGTTGGGCTTTTGATAGCTAAAAGGTCAAGCTGAGCTTTGTTATCTCGCAAGAGGACAGTGAAGTGGTGCCACACGAGAACGCTACAGGGATACAGTCTCCATTCACCACAAATTTACCAGAGATGAGAGATGTTGACAGACACAGCAGAATACCAATCAGCTCATCTGTGCTGTGAAGAACTAAAGTGCCGTCGAGCCAAAGACACAACAGCTCTCAATACTAATTTGTGAAGAGGACTTGCGTTTGTTTGTTTGTTTGTTTGCTTAGGAAACTCCTCACTTTCTGTCTGTTACACTCGAGTTAACGGGAGGTTTGCTGCTTTCAATCAGTGGGTTGGAACCTGAAACCAAAAGGATAATTAATATTTCTGCACTTCCTGTTTACTTTTGAAACCTTTGATTTTCTCAAAGCATTTCATTCACAAATGGGCTCTGCTCGAGATGTAATACTGGTGATTATTGCAAAATACTGCACAATATGCACTGTATCCGTCCAAACCTACTTATTTTTTGCAGGGTCACGGGAGGGCTGGAGCAGTATACGCTGGATACTACTTCCTTTTTAAAAAATAGCATGTGTAACGGTACACATTACGCAAGAATAGACATTACACAAATGTTTTTACACAAATAAGCTAAAACATTTCAAATCAATATTTTAATATTTGATTTTTATTATTATCAATATTTGACCAATTCAAATGAAATAAATTAAGAGTGATACAAGCCCGATTACTCGGTCCGGTTTTTTATCATTCTAAGCTCCAGAGACTAAATGTTTTAGTTTCGACTTCTGTTTCTGGAGCTTAGAATTAGAAAGGATCGTCCTTGTGAACACTAGTAACGCTTTTAACATTATATGCAGACTTATAAGCCGTCCTTACATACCATGTATTTAATTTTATTTATTTGAAAAAATGGCTAATATTCACTAATAATGAATAACGCATAACGGTGATATTCAGAAGGTCCTGGTGTCATAGAAAGGGGTATTTTCTAGAATCTTCCACTATTTCCTCCTTCAGCTGTCTGGTAGGAAACAGATAATACCAAATTGGGGGAAAATTGTTCAAATCTGTGCACAATTACCCCCATCTCTCCTCAGTAAGGCTCCCCTGGCATGACGGTTTCCATCGCTGCATGAGACCAAGCTCAGCACTCAGTCCTATCAGCCTCCATTTCCTGACCCACTCACAAACATTACTGAAAACTACAGCCGTTCAGGTGCATTTACTGCCAGTCCTTCCCGTAGACTACAGACAAGGGACTCAAAGGGACCCTTCAGAGAGAGACAGACAGGGAAATGGAAAGGTGTTGTCAGTGTGAAAAGAGGATTGGGAGTCCTGGAGGGTCACACGACCACAGCAGCTAAACCGGTGGATAATCTTTCATTTTTAGTGATAGTGAAAACATAAAAATCAAAGGAAGAGCTTTCGTGTTAGTCTTGAATTTTTCTGCGATTGATATATTACCGTATTTTTTAGGAATTCTCTGAATCTCATTTGGCCTGTGAGTCTTATTTTTTCATCAGCGTATGAGTAATATTGATGAAACACGTGTAAATCTAACCTGAGGAAACAGGTTAGGATCTTAGATTTTTCTTAAAGTCTTACACCGATTTAAGGGTTTACATTATGTTCATCCCAAATTTCTGTTTTTCTGTAAATAAATGAATCTATTGTAAACAAAAACTTTATTTAAGTTTTTCTTTTTTTCATAGTTGTCCTTTGCCAGAGCATCTGAACATTTCATAGGAACTCAAAATATGTTTTATCCACATGATTACCAAATAAAAATAATTTCATAGTAACACTTGGAGAGAAAAGAAATATTTCAGGACTACATGTACCAGAATGCATCGTGATACAAGCAGGAAACAACAACAACAACAACAGCGACATCTGACTCGTCTAGACTCGTTTAACTGCAGAACTGGTACCGTCGTTGCTCTAATAATTCAAGGGTCTACATTATAGTTTCATATCACATATGAATAATTTCTGCTGCTCTTTTCAAAAGTAAAGTTAAAAATAACACAGGAATAAGTAAAATATAAAAACTCCAACAAACAGTTCAAAAAGACGCTATTGTTCTCATAGGCGATCCATGCCAACTTGCCTTGAAATCTTCATGACATATATTCTCACACGGTCACAAAACAATTCCAAAGCACAAATATTCCCGCATCCGTATAGTTTTCCCTTTCTTGTCGTTTTAATGAAATTGTCATAGAAGCAGAAGTGCTATATGGATTTTGAATCCATCATTTGGAGTCTTGTTGTTATGAAGCGTTCTTGCAGTGCAAGGCCTCGACCCGCCGGCCTGTGATGTCACAGTGACCGGACGCTCAGGGTCCCGAAGCCTCTCGTTCAGCACAGATAAAGGGAGCGAGTGCAACTGTGGGAGATCTATGCGTGATGGGCAGCACACAGAAAAGACCACATTCAAGAATGACAGAGAGAGAGAGAGAGAGAGGCGGATACAAAGAGAACAAGAGAGCAACACAGGTCGGGACTAAAGGTTAGAAAGCAGAAACACGAGACATTTCATTGACAAACATCCCTCTTCCACTTGGCACTGTATACACTGCAAAAAAAAATCTTGTTTTAAAATCAGTATTTTTGTATTGTTTTCCAGTTAACCGACATATTGTTAGCACAAGATGAATTTACTTGAGAAGCATGTAATATTATTATAACTCATTTTTAGCTTAAATTAAAAAACCTTTTTGCCAATGGGGTAAGAAAAATAAACTTCATTTAATAAATATTCCCGAAAACAATTACACAATTTTGCTTTTAAAGTGAATCGATCTTTCTTTTACTGGAAACGAAACAAAAACACTGATCGAATTTTTTTGCAGTTTGAGACAAACAAACTTATTTCAGATTAAGCACCAGTGAAAAAAAGGCCATTTATCTATTGTTTTTTAATCTACTCAACATTCTTGTATTGTATGACAAAAAGATCATAATAGAAAATCTACATTGTCATCTGTCACATTACCTCCGCTCACATGATTCCAAAAGTCAAGAATGTTTCATGGTAGCGTGTGATCTTACACCAAAGCCAGTATTTTCCCCAATTCCCCATTAAAAAAAATCATTGTCTTTGGCAGATTCACAGATATAACGTTCTCCTTCTTTCAATGAATAATGTAACAAGTTTTACTAGTAATTTAGTACTGTATGTGACTGACCGCTCTGTACATCTGTTTATAGGCGAACGTCAGCATACTCGCACCCACAAGCACAAACACACGTATAGACGCTCACACACTCTTTTACAGGAAATCTTGAGCTCGGACGACTGCGGTGGTTAACACAGACAAATAGAGCGATTCGGGTGGCGCTCGGATGAATCCTGACACACAGATGTTACAACACTTTCAGAAATGCTGGCCACTTCACATGCTCTGTCTTTATGTCAGCAGGATGCCTTTGCAGGAATGCCCATATTTAGGCATTCAACAAAAAAGGGTTGGTTAGTGGACGTCCTGCAGGGCTGAAAATCCATATCAGCAGTGCAAGGAGCAGGTAAGGATCAATGTCTTTTGGCCGAACTCCGGAACTGAGGGGGCGGAGCATGTCGCTGTGATACGATGTGGGGTGGGGCATGTCGAGGGGGCGTGGTCAAGGGCGGAGGATTGTAATGCTATGAGGGACACAGAAGCAGAAGCAAAGGAAGCATGAGCCACAGGCTGGGCGTTAATGCACAACCACCACCACTGGAGTCATCTGTCAGGAACGGCTCTGGAGACTCGTACAGGGAGTCATCTGAGAGAGAGAGAGAGAGAGAGAGAGAGAGAGAGAGAGAGAGAGAGAGAGAGAGACAGAGAGAGAGAGAGAGAGAGAGAGAGAGAGAGAGAGAGAGAGAGAGAGAGAGAGAGAGAGAGAGAGAGAGAGAGAGAGAGAGAGAGAGAGAGAGAGAGAGAGAGAGAGAGAGAGAGAGAGAGAGAGAGACAGAGAGAGAGACAGAGAGAGAGAGAACATTTAACATTTTATGTAACGTTGCACTTTTGCTTCTTTCTGTTTGATTTAAATCACTTATATACAGTAGCAAAACACCATGTAATACCAGCTTTGAGTGTATCATCTGTTAAAAGCCTCAAGAGTCTCATTGAATGCCTGCACTGCTTCAAGTGTTATAAAATCTGCATCCTAATTCAAATCCTTTAATTCTAAAGGTAGATTTACTCCACTTTTTGACAGTCAATGTGGCTCAATTTGTTTACCTTACTTCACTATTAAAGGATTGTATCCAGGCAAACTGTCCACTTTAACCATTGGGTTAAATTAACTTGGAAATATCCATATTTGACACAACCGTGGATTGAAACCACCTAGCCTTTTGGGCTAAAACAACCCAGCATTGGTTAATTCTAGGGTTACAAAGGGGTGGAAAATTTCTAGCAAATTTCTGGTACATTTCCCAATATTTCCAAAACTTACTGGAAATTTCCTGCCCCTTTGCAACCCTGGTTGATTCATATGTAACCCAATGGTTAGTTTTGTCCCTTTTTGACCCAAAAATGGGCTGAAAATAACCAAACATTTGTAAGAATCTGCCGTATATAGTATCTGTATAATGACTCTGTATTCTTTGCTCTCTCATTGGTTGGGACCTCTAACCTCTGACCTACTATCAAACTTTTTCCCAGCCTGTCTTTCACAGGCTCTTTCTTCAGGGCTCAAGAGTTCCCTTTTCTCAAGCTCTAAAGACAATCAAATGGCGTCTGGGATTTAGATTATCTCTCACTTCTAAAGCAAGATTAAGATTCAATTCTGTGAAGCAAGAGCAAGACAAATAAACAATGGCCAGACGGGTCATGCTGGACCAGCTCTTCACTGAAAGGAATCCATTGTTAGTTTCCGTCCTGGATATGAACGAATAAATATTTCATGATAGCTCAAGTCCATACCCCAAAGAAACAATATTCAGGCCTTTCTACACCTCTGACACCCAATGATGAGATCCACCTGCCGGTTTGTTCAACAACTAGGAATGAATGATGAATCTGAATTGCTCATGAGATTATATGCTTTCTGTACATTATCTCTCAGGAGATGGATGGAGTCACAGGTGCTTTTGTAAACAAATACATGACTGGTGAGATGAGAAGTGGGTTGTTACTTCAATTTGCATGTGGTTCTCTGAACTGCTCTCTGGAACGGAGCACTTGTGTTTGCAAACAATTACATCACGCTAATAGGCTGTCACTTGAGTTGCAGCTCGTCAAATTTAACATGACCCTTAAAAGCGACACAACTAGCACTTTTGAAAAGTAACTAATCACTATTTGCTGAAGCTTGCTGTGCTATACAAATAAGACATTCAGAGTTAGGATAGTTCAGACCAAAAAATGCACATGCTTGTGTCACTTTGAACCTGTATCACTTTCTTTCCTCTGTGGAACACAAAAGAAGATATTTCGAGAAATGTCTCAATGAAAGTCAATAGAGGCCAATTTTGTTTGATTACAAACGTTCTTCAAAACATCTTTTTTTGTGTTCTGCAATAATTGGCTGAAACTGCTGTGACATTTTGAAGTCATTCTTTCACCAGTCTATTAACCCCAGACGCCACACTGCTATTCCTATCCACGTAGATCATTCGTGACCAGAAAAAGATGCTATGTGTCATTCGGCCCAAAGACCTAATCTTTGACACTGAGCAGGTCTACACAGGCTCAATACAAAGAGCGTGTGTTTATTAAAGCCTGGCTTAAAGAGCCCATTTTCCGGACACGCTGCCATCATCTCTGGAGGGAGAGTGATTTAAACAGCCTTACTCCTAGATGTCAGGTCTACCTATCATGAGAGGTTAAACAAACCGAGGCCTCTGTATTTAACCGCAGGCTACACCGGTATCTGTATCTCGTGTGCGAGAACCCCCTGCAGATCACTTAGGGTCCGGGTCTGCTCGCCTTGATTAACTGCAGGTCAAAGTTTTCTGATTGTGATCTAGCCCGGATGAGATGAATAGCTTCCTACAGCGAATGCCCCCGAGGAGCAACGCTATCTCTCCAGCGTTTCTGGTATCATGAACGATCGGTCCCTTAAAACCTCATAAAACAAGTCACGAGTGGAGGTCCAGCAATGAGAATTAAGTTGCTGAACATAAATTAAGATGTCAACCATCGCTGGAGTTAATACAGGTGTTCCCTGAATTCCCATGGTTGACCTGCTGAGGTAAATCAAGCTGGACAGGAGGATTGCCATGTAAAATTCCTTGTACTGATTTGGAATATCACCAGGTCTGGTACATATATAACATATACAGTCAGAACAGAACAGAAAGGGAAATACTTACTTGTAGGTTTGACATACACTTTTAACTTCAAACATGGTTTCCCAGCGAGGTTGGGGTGTGGTGAGGCTGTGGAGAGACAAAGTGTTTAAGTTAAAAAGGATTTTAAGACGAAATCGGTCATGATTTGTATTTACATAATAAATAAAATATAAATAAAAGGGGATAAACAAAATAACACGACGCAATTTTTCGAAATCACAGATGGGCCAGAAACTGACATTTCTGCCTATTTAATTGACTAATATTTAATTTAAGTCATAATGTTTATCTATTTCTTTTTTCAAAATGTTTAGTTTCTTGTTAAATTATAATATATCATAATATACCATAAATTATGATTTTTTTCATGCGGTATGGTCACAGTATTATAAACTCCTAAAAGTGCAACTAAATTCAAACTGACTTCTATAGACACATTTTCCTTCATCTTGTTGTATTAAAAATCACTTTCTTACTGAATAGAAATGATTTTTTTTCTCAACTGTTGCGTTCTAGACGCCATGACTGGTGACATCATCACAACCCGTGAAGAGCAAGAACACGGTTTCCATTAATCTGCCATGTGACTCTCTCTCACACACAACCACGAGAAAGCCTTTTGAGTGTGTTCGCTATTGAAAGTATAATATTGCTACTTGTTCCCCCCATTGCCTTCAAAAGCACCCAAATGGATTTTGGGCTAATTTTTTAAGATCACAAATGGAAAACAAATCACGGTTTTTGCCATGACACAGTTTTCAACCTGCTCTTCAGATACATAAAAATTCTTCCAGCAATTACCACAAATCAGTCAGAGGCTCAGCTAATGGGCAGCTGATGCATTCGGCACAAAAAGCTTCTTTCGGGCGAAGAACAGGTGTTCTTAAGTGTGTATGAACATTAAATTGGCAATGGGTGTTCTTTTACTGTCAAAAAATAAAGGTAAAAATTTAAATCACTCTATTCAGACAATTCTTTTGTACTGTATTTATAAATTCTTTTTAAAAACAATTGTATTACATGTTTTTTAGACATTTGCACCTTGAACACCACATTATATATATATATATATTATATTATGTAAATTGTACATTACATGTAATTTGTATCTTGGTAAGACTGCGATGCTTTCTTTGTAAAGGAGGGACAGACAAAAGTGTACATTTAATTGTCACTAAAAGTGTGTTTAGACATTTCAGGAAAGTTAACTAACAAATGTCTGATTTACAGCACATTTCACTTCGATAGCAAAAAGTATTTTGACATTTTTAAAACACTTCACGTTTAAAATTGCATTTGGAGAAGGGAAATATTTAGATAGCTAATTACCGGCAGAGAGCAGAGTTCATGCTAACCTCGTAACCTCGAGCTGAAATCTCCTGCTGGGTTCTTCCTTTAATGTTCACGCATGTGTGTGCGGGTGTGTTTATGTATGCATGAAGAGAAACTATATCAAAGTGTGTTTTTATGAACAGAGGGCTATCAGAGATCTCACGGCGTAATAAATGTTGCCGTGTTTGTGTGTGTGTGTGTGAAATATCTATTTGCTGCATTCAAGCACACACACTCTTGTGAAAATGTCACAGTTGTCATTTACTCCCGTACTCTCTCTGGCGGGTCAGGGCGGGGTCGATCCAAAGGTGATGGACATTCTCTATTGTTGTGGGATCACCAAACTAAGCCTCGGTCACCCCTCTGTAACCCCCTGGCCCTTTCTGCCAGACCCCTTTGCCTCATAACCCCAGGGGCCATGACAGCAACAATATTGATAGTAGCCAAACACTTCTCTGGAGGAGGAGACGGTTTCGTGTGATGAATAGCCAGACTAAGTACTTCTCGGCCCAAAGCGCCGTCTAGAACAAAGGCCGCACAATAGCGGGTCTCGCACCAAGCGAAAGGGAGGACTGCATTAAAAACAGCTCAGGACAGGCATAAGAAATGAGTGCAAACTTTGAACCCTGGGATCTTTTTTTCTTTCTTTTATTCTTTGATTGACCCTCCTCTTGGTCTTCCCCTTGTGTCTGGGGTGACAATATCACATGGTTGGAGATAAGGTCTGGGACGCCCCGCTGGTTGGGGGACATTTTTTGTGACGCCCATCACCTCAATTTCTCGGACAACCGTGATATCTGAAAAGATGCCAGGTCGAGCGGCTGCTTTGGGCCAGACTGGTAGACCGTGAGATATCACGAGTAATGTATCGTATTGTAGTCTGCCCAGCTTTGTGTTTAATGAAGAAAAGAGTTTTTGTGGTACCCTATCCAAAGATTTTGTTAGGGCCAATAAATATTAACATTACTGCTTATTTTATTATTTTCGTTGTTAAAGCTGAGATTTCTTTTCTGAACGTACAAAAGCCCTTAACCTGCAGGCCTGCTGAGCATTTCTGGCCTATAAATCTTTCCCTGTTACAGACAACAGATGGCCATGAACCATTAGAAATGACTCCACAACCGATTATTAGGACAAATGTGCTTTTAGCTTTCAAAAGAGCAATTTGTGCGACTATGCTTTTAGGATCAGGTGTCCTGACATACAAGGGAGATTTATAGATATGAGCAGAGCTACAGGTTGTTCCCCCCAAGCCCAAGTCCTTTTAAGCCAAATCAGTTCATCCGGTCATATAGGTAATGCCCCAGGGCAGCTTTTCCAGTAAGCACAATCTACTTCAATAGAAAAACTCGTGGTCAAGATTAAGTTTCAACAATATAGTTTAAATCAAGAAGTAAATCTGACAACAGTGATATCATACAATTTCTTGGCTTGGCTTAAACTATGAAACCAGCTAATAGAAAAGATTTTTCATGCAGGTTTCATACTTCTATTCCTATAGCCATCAATATCAGTAACAGTCACTGCACATATTGATAATACACATCTTAATTTTTTTCATTTTACATCTATTTTTTATATTTGAAGTATTTTTTAAAATAACATACTTAAAAAAATATTTCAAATGTTAATTTGTCCAACATTTATTCTTATTTAGTCTCATACCTTTCCATCAATTTATAGATTAGAATTTAATATTTAAATATTAAAGTGAATAGTGTTTTACCTGTGGAAAGGTGATAGTTAACAGGTTAAAAATATGAACATTCCAACAACAACAAAATTGAACACTGCAACACAAGCAAAAAGGGACTTCGATCGCAATATTTAACTTTTCCAACTGTCCCTTTCGTGTTTGAGTAGTCCATCTCCTCCCTTTCTAATGTCTCTGCCCTGAGCCCAAAACTTCTGAACCGCTGGTCTCTGAGGCGACGGGGATGTTTTGAAGCAACGCAGGACACAGAGAAGAGGGCGGGCGGATGCTAAAAATCATGCCATTCTACTTAATGAGCTGCATTCATTTAAGATGAAAAGGCGCTTTTCACACACAAACTTTCCTCTCAAAGTCTCTTCCCTCTTCTCAAAGTTGAGATAAACACACACACACAGAGAAAAAAGCAAAAGCGACGGGAAAAAAAGAGGAAAAACAAAAAAAGAGGTGAAATTGCCTCATTAATGCATCCTGCGTGCTGCCCGAAGCCTTTCCCTTTTGCCTGTGCCCAGCGGGAGCCCTTTTTATCAGGCCAAAGGACACCTTTCACAGGACCATTAGTGAAACAGGGACAGATGCACCCGGCAAATTCCCCCCTGTCATGCAAGTGAGAGAGAGGAAAGGGATAAAGCGGAGGGTAAAACAAAAAACCGCTCGCTTCGTCCGGCCGGGCCAAGGTCTGACCTTGAGGCGGTGGGCGGGCCGCCTCTGGAGGGCGAGGTGTCAGGCCTGTCATCCGGACGCCATCCCGAGCCAAAACTCCCCCTCCAGGTTAATGGCTTTTAGCTGTTGTTATCTGTAAAATGGTAATGACTGGCACCCCAGAAGCTGCGGATGCAATTACCCCATCAGGATCCCCCTGTTAAATATGATTTGACCAATAAGCATAATTCGGACAGTTACGCATGATGGCCTCTGTAACTGGTTTTGCACCGATCTCACCCAGAGCGCCGGCTAATAGCACACACGCCAATTCAACAAATTGACATTTTCATCAGGCGGAGAGATCGGAACACGTCCGAACTCTGAACGAAAGTCAGATGCAGACCCAGGGGAGTTCAGGGGTAAAACCCGACTCCCCGCTGATTAAACTCCTAGACAAACAAATTGATATAATGAATGTCTCTGAATCTTATTGCTCCGAATGTCACTTTAACTAATGCAATAGAGCACACCAGACATTTGAATGACAGTGGTAATAGATTATTATAGACTATTTTGATTTGTTTGCAATGTCATGCATTAGAAAAATCGTGATTTGCTTCCTTTGTCTCTTCTTCATACTTTACTTTGCCTCAGATATTTTACGCAAGACAATAGCAGAAAATACAGAAACAGTAAAAGTTCAGCGCTATAAAATCATGTGCCGAGGATAAACCAGATTATTCGCTCATTTTAAAAATATATGAGATTTTTTGTTTGCAGAACAAGAGATTTTGTTGCCCGAGCAAATTTGAGACATTGATGAGATCACCTAAATCTCTCACACATGTGAAACATTACAATCTGTTTTTTAGGAATAAATGAGAGGCCTGAGTCTCAATTAAAGAGATCTCATTTGTTAGTGTTTGTTCCAGTGGGTTGGCACGATGTACCAAAAATCATATTTTGACAGTAAACAGGCAGCGTCCTGGAGAAATGATCAAAGATTTAGAGTCAGATTTCATAGACCAGTTCTTTTTGGCAACACGTATCAGATTTGATATCAGCAGAGAGAATTCCTCCAGAATCTGTTTTTTTTGCTTATAATTTCCAAAAGCCGTTGGAAAAAGACAATGTCATGCCTGTCGGATAAAACAACAAAGCAAACCTATTAATTAAGCGAAGTCTGATCTGAAGACATTTCTTCAATTTTCTCTAAAATCTTATCAAATCTTCTTTTACAAACAAACACAAAATGAACAGAAAACAGAGAAAATAAGAAGGAGAAACTGTGGGTCTTAATCCAAGCACACGCTACAAGACTGGATCTTAACACGCTTTGATATTTTAAGGCTTTCTATTAATCTGCGACCAGTTGTTGCTCATTGTAGCTTTTTTAGTCTTGCAGTGAATACATCAAACTGTTTCCTAATGGAAATGACTGTTTTACTTCATATGGAATACTAATGTATGACAAAACATGTAACCGGTAACTTTAAATTTGAGTTGATAGACTCTCTGGTCAGATTCATAGAGCGTGTCATAACACAACCCAAAGTTTGACTGACACATATTTTACTTGCGCTTTTAGCCACACGTCCCTAGAGACCTCATAACAGAATTCAGTCGTCTGAACTGCGGCCACGTTATCGATTCGAGTCTGTTGCGAAATCTGTATGTCCTTATCAAGTCTGCATTTACCCTTTACACCCCAGTTCCTGTAACCCAAGAACCATCAGTTGAGTGAATGATTGGGCCCTGGGGCGATACTGACACCTGGTCACAGAAAAGAAGAGTTTGGAGTTGAAGAAGGAGGAGGTTACTCACAGATGTAATAGTATTCATGGCCCGGGCGGAACTCGAAGCCCAAAGAGAAGGGCGTAAACAGCTGGAACTTCTCGGAGAACTTAAGAGGCCCGTTCGGACTCATTGGGCGATTGCATTCCCAGCGCTTGAAGCCTTTCATGTGGTGGTTGCAGGTGGTGTAGCCATCGTAGTTGACCATGAAAAGGATGTAGCGCTCCATACGCTCCTGAGGAAGCGGGTCTTCATAATGCGGACAGTAGATGTCCAGATAGTCGTTGATGGCCACCTCCACCGTGTATTCTCCGTGCGTGAATCTGTGGAAACAAACACAAACAACTTATTGTGTATTGTGTCTCACCAAATACCAGCGCCGCGTGCTCGAGACAAACGCTATCACCGCGACAGGCCGGAGATAGGAAACTCCTTCAAAGTATGATGCTTTAATCAACAGAAAGAGAAATTGCTAGAGGCTCCTGTCACTCATGGTGGAGATATTCTCTATGTTGTCTGTGACAGGATGGGATTGGTGGGGCGGGGGGTAATCTTGGTGCTAAGGGCCGAGGTGGATGAGAGGAGATTGACAGCGTTTCAGAGAGAGAGAGTCACTTCATTAAGGGTTTTCACACGGTCTGGCTTCAGACCAGCTCTTCTGAAATGAGTTTGCTGGGGCAATTTAGACACAAATTGAGCAACTGCAGGAAGGTACGAGTCAAGACGCAGAAACTGCAGTCACTTCGCTGGAACTGCCGCTTTACGTGCAGATGGACCAGAAGAAGTGCCAGACATGCTGAAAGGCGGATATTCGGTGACCACGAACGTATTTGGACAATTAAGCTAAATGTCTGAAAAGTGGAAATATTAGCATGCCCCTTATTTATGTAATTATAAATAATATACTCAAAATAAATGATTAATTTATTAATAATAAAAACCAAAACCACTTTCTCAACAAAGAAACTTTTCTTTGTTATTTTTGTAACTTCTTTAACCTGATAATTGTCACTGCATATACTGAGCATAAACCTGAAAATACTGAAAGGTTTTACATTTTAAATATCTTTTTTTATTTTATTTTAGGTGTTACATGATAGAAGGTGTTGTATACTTTTTTAATTAAATTACAGTAATGTTACAAATCTTTTATTATTTTTATTATTTTTTGTTGATCTTTATTGTTATGAAAATTTGTCAAATATTTCATCTTGAGTTTTATACCTTTCCATCAACTTTTAGTTTGTCATGATTAGATTAAAAGTCAACTAACAAAGTGAATAGGGAAATAACATATGTGTTCCTCCTGAGGAACGTTGACAGTTTAAACCAAAGATCTTTGTTAGTGGAATATGTCACATGTAAATGTGATGAACTTTGCAAAGTGTAAATGTAATGGTCTGATAAACTGAAAAAATAGTTAACCAAAAACCAGTTATCATTGATAAATATGTTTTATAATTGTTAAAAATGTTCAAACAGAGTTGAATCATAATAAAATGCTGACATATTATACATGGTCTCTCATCCAATAAGCCTTGTGTCTGTGAAAACCCAGCTAAAGTCATATATGTTTTCGACATAAAATCATGTAAATATCATTCTGTGAAAAATAACCTTGAGATATTTACCGAGAAATGAGATACAGAATATCGAAATCATAGTGATATTTACAGGTGAAATCAAACCTTGATGCTGGTTATCTCGTAATTTGATTTTGGGGCTTTAACCTGGGTTTCACAGACAGAGTCAATTTAAGAGTTTAACCTCAGCTAACCTCAGCCAACCATACATGTGGTCTTCACCTGGCAAGGCAGCAAGATATATCGCAGACGCACACAGAAGACACATGATGTCTTTCTGTCCAGCGTGTGAAGATTACATGAATAAGATCTAACATCTCCAGCAGAGCCACTGTAATGGTTTGTTACCAGTGTGGCTGCCACACCTGCTCCATGCTCCGCTCTCAATGCCATCAAAGCAGAGCCCTTCACTACAAACACGAGACAGCAAATCCAAATGAAGTGTTCACACACAATGTGAAGCCACACCACGATGCTTCAACTAATTTAGCAGAATATCAAAGAACAAGATGAATTCAGAAGACATGCTCTGGGTCCACAAAAGACATAACACAAAGAGCAACTTTCTGGGGGGTTTTGAGGGGTGAGAGAGGGCAGGGGCAGGGGGCCGAAAACTGGAGTGAGATTTGGCATCAGATGACAGCTAATCTAGGTCTGGAATTACTGTCAAAGGGCCAAGCCAGGCCAAACACCAGCTGTAGCAGCAAATGAAGCCTCTCCAGACGTCTTTGTTGCCTTATCGCTGTGTCCCAGACTACAGCCCTTCCAGACTTCCCAATTCCTTCATGCCTCTTTGTTCATCAGCAATATTTTAAACCTCAGTGCTTATATTAAAGTTGACACGGACCACATCGGTGATGCTCGCCTAGATCTTAAAAAACACCTCATGTTCATCTTTTACCAGCCCAGCATCTAGACATTTCTCTCCCTGGCAGGGCTCCATTCGTTTCGGAGAGGTTTCCTCTTTCTTGTTCTCCATTTTTTGTCAGGTTCCTGCTAATCACGGCTTTGCCAGTAAACGATATCAAGAGCGCGAGGAAGAGTAATGGCAAAATAACTTTGCCATAGGACCCGCTTGATGTTTACGGAACTGTAAATTCAATCATCTTGTCATAAAAACACGTGTTAGCGGGCCTTTAATGCGAAGTGCGCTATCATTACTAGCGTTCCGCGGGGTCAGGCATATCTCTTACAGATTCATATGGTGCATTATGTCTTAATAAATCGATATTGATGCCCCGTTACCCCCCTTCTTCATTCCCAGATGTCATTAAATCCCGAGGAGTCGACCAAATGATCCAACACACTGAGGCAACACGTCGTTCTCTTTGATTCAAAAGTATCTCTGTGTAAAAAATGACCTGTAAGCCAATGGCTGGTGGATATGGGGTGGCGGAAGGGGGAGAGATGACAGATGGAAATATCAATAAGTGAGCCCAGAGTGTTTAGAGAGAGCTAATGCATGCAGTTAGGTGAGCTAGCTTCATCAATCACACTGTAGTCAGTTCACTGCTTCACTTCCTCCAAGCCTCCCAGAACCTCTCTCTCTCTCTCTCTCTCTCTCTCTCTCTCTCTCTCTCTCTCTCTCTCTCTCTCTCTCTCTCTCTCTCTCTCTCTCTCTCTCTCTCTGACGATACAACAACAACTGATCTCACATCAGCTCTAAACGAGCTGTGTAGTCTCCCTTTCACAGTGTGATGTCTTCATCACTGGCTTGAACTCTAGGTTGCTCACAGCCTGATGCTATAAGAGAACACTTTCATTTCCTTCATCAACTCTTTACACTTTACAGTGCTACTATGAAATAAAATAACAAAATAGGAGACAAAATTGACACTAAGAACAATTGAAAATGAGAAATGAGAACTCAGTAAAAGAGCAGCTTCTGAATAATACAATTTCTTTTCAGCAGTTCTATTCTATTCTATTCTCTATTCTATTTTATTTTTATTCTATTTTATTCTATTTTTATTCTATTTTTATTCTATTCTCTATTCTATTTTATTCTATTTTTATTCTATTTTTATTCTGTTCTATTCTATTCTATTCTATTAATATGTTGGATCTTATTTCACTTTTCACTTTAATATTTCATAGTTGAATTCTAATCTAATCATGACAAACTATATTTTGATGAAAAGGTCTAAGACTCAAGAAATGAATAGTTCTGAAATAGTTTTAAAGAAACCTATAATACACAACCTCAAATACAAGCCGAATTCAAAATCTAAAATCTAGAGATATAAATAAATAAAATATTTTCCGATATAAAATCCAAAATCTAATCTTAATCTGTAAAATACGATATAAAATGTTTTAAAACTCCAAAGAAACAAATAGCTAACTCAAGAACCCTATACAGCAAATAATAGTACCACAAAAAGAACATGTTTTTTGGAAAATAAAGTGAGGCAACAAGCCTTTGAAGAACCCGTAATCTATCTTTTGTTCACATACTTGGTCTTTTGTAATCTTTCTTTGATGGTGGCTAAAAATTGCAAGGACTTGACGTATTGCGCCCATAAACTACAAAACCTGCCCTCTATTTTCAGCTCTTTCCAGCTGAGGAGAACACATGTGAGCAGAAATCCAACTCTCCATTTTGGGGTCTTTCATTCGTTGTTCAGCTGCTATCAACCCCCCAAGACTTCAATTAATCAGACCAACCGTTCTCGTTTGGTGTGTTTGGAAGAAGGGTAACTCTCGGGTGAACTTTCCGGCGGTGCGGCTGAAGAAAGGGTTTGAAGTGCTGTGATTTACAGCGATGTCTGGCTGTCTGAGAGCCTCAGTTCCAGATTTTAGAACTTCCTTCGGTAAATGTTTGCCTGTAGACGAGAATGCTTTCCAGGACGTAAAGCAGGAACTTTCTTTAATGCGCAAGGTTTAAAGCAAACAAGTAGATCAGATAAGATATAATCCACGATTTATCGCTGTATTTAGAGGCTCCTGACTGGGACGAAAGTGTAACGTGCAAGATTAAAACTTTTTATACAAAACATGCCTCCTTAAGCAATAACGTGATCAAGAGGAAAAACTGGTTTTGAGTTTTTTTATAAATACAATAAAACATCCAAGGATTGTGTTTCTGTAAAGTTTAAGGTCAGGCTTGCTCGAAACCAGTAAAACTGTAGTAAAGAAAGTACAAAGAACCAACAAACAATCTTCATCCTCCTTCAGACAGCATTAGACTCAGAGCCAAGTCACTTATTACACTTCGCACCAGATCTTTCCACACAGCAGATGCTGAAGTTTGTCAAGCTCTTCCAGGTCAAACAGAAATGATGAGTTTGTGAAGGTCTTGTTGAGTTTGGCCCACATTTAGAACATCACCAAGCTGTTGGTTTTCTCTGCCCTGAACCTTAAAGCTCAGGTGCAGCCAACGCAAATATGTGCGTTTATTATGCAATTAACCAATGACCCGGCCATATTAGTTTAGGGCAAACATGGCCAGATAATAACCTGGCATAAGCCTCACACGCTTTCGCATAATTTCGCCTCAAACGCAGCGCCATTAGGTTTGAGTCTCATTGCCCCTGGCGTGCCGCGGGGCTGTAGAGTTGATGAGGGCCAGCTATGTTCAGGTTAGCTCTGGTGTCGAGGGTTTTATGGGAATGTAACCGAGCGGTACGGCTGTGCCAGAGATTAGGCATGCGTGTGTCTTTTGGGCTCTTTGTGCCGTACACCTGTGGCTAACTAAGCACACAAGACCTAGCAATGTTTTTAAGCGAAGAAAAATGCAAGTTAAATTTATATTTTCCATTCCAGTGAAATCGCAAAATAGAATGATGCCCATATTTATTTTTGGGGGAGCGGGCTTAGGGGGTCTCACATAGCTGCAAGTTAAGCTCCGCCCCCGGCTCTGCGTGTGAGAATGGCCCTTTGTGCCGACGGCTCTGGGTCTGGAATCTATTTCCACATGCTCAGCTTGGGCTTGGTCGGTGGACCACCTCTCCCCATGTGGAACATGTTTATTGTTCTTTGTGTCAGGCAGACGCCGAGACCTCCGTGCCCCCCTCCTCCTTCCACATCTCCTCGCAATCTCTCCTGTTATTCCAACTCTGCTTGAGCAATTTTTCTATCACAGCATTTATGCAAACGTTATCCCAACTGACGTTCACCCAGCGCTAGAAAACTAGTTTGGGGGGTTGAGAAAAATAAAACAAACTAAAAGACCAAAGAGTTTGGGATGCCCTAGCCGACAAGCCTCACATGCTTTGTGAAATGCTAATTTAATTTCTATTTTAACCCTTCCGTTACATGTGTATTTAAAGGTGGCAGACATAATAATCCAAGCGCTTTATGTTCTGTTTCATAGAAATCTATTGTTTGTGTTTTAACCTGATAACTGTCACTAAATGAATTCTTTTCAATTATTTTTAATTACTAGATTTTTTAAAACATTTTTAAAAAAAGGTATTTTTATAAATTACAGTAACAAATGAAATTACATTTTTTATTATTTTTTTGTTTATGTTTATTGTTATGAAAATTTGTCAAATATATCATCCTGGGTCTTTCCATTAATTTATAGTCAACTTAGAAATATTAAAGTGATTGGGGAAATAGCATAGGTGTTCCTCCTGAGGAACAGGTCTTTATTTAGTCCAGGCCACTGTGGGGTGGCAGGAGTCACATGAAAGCGCTCTGTCCTCACCAGAACACTAAGCCTCCATTTTTAATTACATTTTTATGTCTCAGTCTTACTTTGCAAGACCTTTCAGTGATTTAAAAATGGTGGGAGAGAATGGAACTGACCACTGCATTTGGGCAAATGAAAGAACAGCCAACAAATCTGTGTTCTATCATCAAAAGCGCGTGTTCAGAGAGCAGCTGCGCTGGGATCCTGTCTGTCATTGTACTGCAGCTCTAATGGGCTGCTAATGGAGGATGTTTATATACACACACACACACACACGGCAACTTCAGCATCTCACTGCTGTTATTATTCACTGAGAATGTCTGGAGATAGCTTATTGTTGGTACTTTATTTCCATTTTTAGCACCAGATTTATGAAATTTAAGGAATTATGCTATTTAGATAATAGTACAAAACACGCCCAAAAATGAGCATTGGGTGCATTTCAGGTGGTGCGGTTCTGTGGGTCATGTCTGCTGCGATTTGGCACATTTTAATGAGACTTTAAACTCTCCGCCCTGTAATTCAGATAACTAAATCTGCTATTCAAGATGCCAGATGTGTGCTAGACTGCACGTCATATCTAGATGTCGGTTATAACATTCCTTCATATCATTTCATCGTGAATAACTACTGCAATGATCAACAGAAAACACACGCAATCTTTTAAATAATGTTTAAATTACGTTTAAATAACGTCTTTCTTTCTTGTTTAACACACTTTATTTTTTCACTATAAACTACAGTATCAGCAGAACAATCTCATTCAAATAAATCAGCATTTGAGCTGAATTTCCCCATGTATTATTTGTGTGAACAGTTTGCTTTAATGAAAACATCTACATGAGCTACACAAGATGATGGAGGTAAATCTGATGTGATAGAGATAATGTTCCTAAAAGCATTTTATGTGCTTCAGTGAAAGCAAAGAAATGAAACTTATAGTGTAATAATGTTGCTCTTTTTCAAAATCCTAAAACTTCAAGTTTTTGAATCTTAGAATGTCATCGTCTCAGCGCATTTATGTTTCTTTAGAATGAACATTTGTCAAACTTTATGATAAACACATTGTGTTATCACGAGCACAGGGTGTTTGGCATTTATTCTGCATGTGCGTGTGTTTGGTTCTCAGTGTCACCGGCAGCTCTCACGGTGACTGTAATGAGGCTTCTGGGATTTAATGGCTCAGCTGAGAAACTTCTCGCTCGTACCTGCAGATGCCTGTTGAGAAGCCATGAAGCATCCCTGTCTTTATCCCTCACCGCCCCCAAAAACACACACTTCCTACAACAATACACACTGTGAAACTTTCAACAACACACACGCTGCTTAAAACAACACACACATTTATCCTCATGCAAAATACACAAACTTTCGGAAACAAAACACACACACACACACACTTTTAAAGTTCTATTGATGGGGACGTCTCAGAGACACGGTTTTTAATTTATGTTTATTTACACATATCTACCCTGAACTCTCACACAAACCTGTTGATATTACTGGAAAGTTTAAAGCAAAATATGATTTGGCTGATTTATGTTTCTTTATATTTGTTAAGACATTTTCAAAACATTTGGTTGTTACAAGTACAGCCAAACCTACACACACAGTTTTTTACTGGATTAGTCAGGACATCTCAAAGACTTTTATTGTTTCATACCAGCCTGATGATAATAATGATATTTTCAATTCCCTGATCCACACACACACATTTGTTTTTCATCATGATGGGAACTTTCCATCGCCTGCTGTTGGTTTTAAACTGAGCCAATATAAAAAAACGTGCATTTTAAGAACGAAAAATAAAAAAATGCTGTCTAACTCTTCTGGGAAAGTCTAGCTAAAGTAAAGCCACATACACACATTTCTCGCATCCCGGCAGCTTTCACTCATGAGGTTAATCAAACAGGACGTTATGCCGAGCGTAATTTAAACAACGGCTTAAATTCAAGCCCTTTTGGACGTGCTAGTTTCCATACCAAAGCCTTTATCAATACAGAGAGGAATATGAGGGCCAAGCAGCATTTAATTCTAAATCAACACTAATTCTACAAGTATTCTGCGAGCCGAGACGTTTTACAAGACTCACTACTGAATGGATTCATAACACATGTTCAGTTCTTCAGCTAGACGATATTTGAAAATAAAAACATGTGTGAGGCCGTGATCCAGTCAAACATGTCTGGCCTTTTCTGCTTTGTAATCAACGCTAAACATTTCTGAAGGCTGTTGGCTTTGACCAGCCGATCCCTCTTTGCTTATTTGAGCTGCTTTTGACTGACAGATCCCGAATACTGAAATGCATTTTGCAGTGATATGTAAAAAAAGGGTGTTGAGGATCACATGAACCTTTTTTTTTCACCTAAGCCATGTGCAATCACTTTTAGCGTTGAAGGAGCTGCATCATGTTATTAGAATTAATCACGTGAATGAAATCGACTCGACGTGATTCGTCCTCTAGGGGGCTGCTGGGACCCGCGCTGTGTGCATGTGAACGTTTTTCACCACAGTGTGATAACATGCTGTTTTCTCATCATGGGGTGTGTAAACACCTGTCTTAGAAAACAAACCAATCCCAAACAAACGAGATGATGGTGAGATGCTCGGCAAGCGGAGCACGTTCGCGGTGACGCGCGCACACATGCATGTAACTAAACGCGCATACGCGGGAAACCCTGTAATTGTTACTTTTGTTTCGAGTACACATGCGCTCTAATGCCCCCGACTAATTCTTTCCAGTCTAACAAGCACACAAAAGCGCTGAGGAGCTGCTCTCGGGTTTCTACCTCTGCGTAATAAGGACAGGGTTCGTCAGAAAACGATGGTAATGCCGTGCACTCTTAAGCTAAATATATCAGACATCCTGCTCACTCTGACCCGCCCTCTTTGTCTTTTTTTAACACCATTAGTAAAGTGCAGGGTAATAGCGTTATAGGACCGCCCCGGTCCGCAGAAGAGGGATAAGGTGACAGACTCTCATCCACTCGCTCAGCCTCTTATAAAAGGGCTTGATGTATTCTTTTCTTTGCTTCGTGAGTACGGGCCGCAAACATCTCGTGCTGAATCTTTTCCTTTAAAAGCACTAACCAGCAAGATCCTCAACACGCTGTGATAACCCACGGATGAACCTGCATCTTACCATTTCAGTCAGTGTTGAAGATGAAATATTATCTGGCAGGTCTTTCTAAACATCTGCTCTCTCTAACAAACGGGAAATAAGAAACAAATAAGCAGCAACACAAAAACATAGCAAACACTTATCAACGTAAGAAGTCTAGGAGGTGCGTGTCTGTATTTGCTCTATAGATTAAACATCACAAGCATTGATTTTCCACACAACCTCTCCTGTACGGGCATTTGTCACTCTGCAAATGTAATCTAATGCTCTCCACAGATGCGCAGCAAGATCTTCCAGTTAAGCTACTGTAAGTGCGTGATTCTCCAAACCTGGCTGAAACGTAATAAACACCTTTAATGTAGGCCTACAATGTGTGATGGGTTGCATTGTGCAGAAGCTATCCCGGATCAAGTAAAGTTACTTTAAAATAAGATATAATAAAACCTTTCAAAGGCCACTAGGAGTTTTGCATACTTGTGGTTTGAATTTGATCGAATGAATTGAATGGAACCTGTTGCGTGTTACTGGGTGCAACCGTTTAGGAAATGAACATGTTGATGACATTTGAGGAAGCTCCTGATTTCTAAAACTTTTTTTTTTTTCCACAGAACCTGGATGCATTCCATGCGGGCACATCAAGCTGGGAGGTGGAGTGAAACGCATCCAAACGTTCAGGCAACATTCTTTCATAGCAATTACATGAGGATCATTTATGAGATACAATCAGTACAGAGTCATCAAAACCTACGTGTTTATTTAAGCCCTCCTTCAACCCATGCCAGGTAACACAGGCCACACCCCCAAGCATGCCTAACAACCAACCGCCGACCACGTTCGGAGCTGCGCACAACGGGTCGTTCTTGAGCTCGGGTGGAGGTCCGCCAGCTCCGCCCGCAACTTGAGCCTTGTAATGACAAGAGCCAAGACAAAGCAGGCAGTGTAGTTACCGTCCAGCTCCCAGGCAAGACTCCCAGATGTGAGATAAAAGATACAAGCACGGAGACAAAGTTATCTGCAGCCTGCATCAGCCAGCGGGGAAATGGAAACCAAAGCCCATTGAGCTGACTGGATCAGTGTGTCTAAAACACCCACAGGAGAAGAAGACAGTGGCAGTGGGGTGCACCCCCCTGGGCGGAGAGGTCCAAAACACAAGTAACCCAAGCCACGACTACCGCCCATTCCCAGGGTCCCCTTCCTCTTCACCCCCACCACTGCTCCAACAGGCTTTGCAAGAGTTTTCTTTTCCAAACACTCTTCCATAGTGATGAGATGACAGACTCGGCCAGAGGATACATCTGTTGTCACAGGACTCGTCCTCATGTTCTTGCCCTTTCATGTAGTGGCTGTGCATTAGCCGTGTTTTTCTTTGTAAAAGGTGGCAGGTTGAGAATAGATCCCTGCCGAGTCGCTTGGGTTTCTGTTTGCGGTCAGATCAGAGGGCACAACCTTTTCATGAGAAGTAATGAACCCAGATCAGAGGTCTGTCGTGTCACGTACCGTATTTGCTTAAAAAAAAGGGAAAGGATATCTAAACTTTAGACTAGGACTTTATATATCTAACACAACGTAAAAGAAGACAACGAAAAGCGCTAACAGTAACTGACAGAGGCAATGCATTTTTCATGACCTCCTACATGTCATGTTTACATACCCATTTATGTTCCTTAGCAGATGCTTTTGCACCAAACTGACCTCACAATAAAGTTCACAAATCATACTATTCATGGCAATCATGGGTGAGCAAATCCTTACACTGTCAAAAAACACATGAAAACCATTAATAACACAAAAAAAATTCATTAAAAAATACATACATGGTTGCTTATCTATCTACATGAGGACATCACATAAATGAACACTAGTTTTGCATTTTTACAAATTTATAAAAAAATATTTATAATATAATTTAGAAAAATATTTATAAAAAATGTATTTTAAAAATATTTCATAGTGTTTTTACAAATAAGGTCATCCCCAAAGAGAGGTTTTGCTCAGATTTATGAGGTTTCAAATGGATTCCTAAAATACAGTAGTGGGTAAACAAACCCACCCACTTTAACTTCATCTATGATTCCTACTGTATGGGGTGGATGAGGGTTGATATGAATGGGTTTATGAAGGACTAAAAGTAGTCGGCCAGTCAATGGTGTCAAGCAGAAAGACTTAAACTTTGCTCCTGTCTGCCAATATCTGGTAGAGTTGTAGCACAAGATAATTTCCTGAGGTTAAACACAAATCGAGCTGGAGCGTTTTACATGGCTTCTAGGGGACTTGTGTAGCAGATGCTCACCGACAGCAATCTAACAGAGGAACAATTAAAGCCTGGAGAATTATCCCAGAAACCATCCAGGAGATAATAACGATTAAATAAAACCAATTAGTGCTGGGTTTTTGGCCACTCGAAAACAATTACGACAAAAAAATACCCTTTATCACTGAAATAATGCTGGTAGTTGGGTGGGTAACTTGCAACCTGATCTCAAAGGAGTTACAAGGTGGTGATTTTAAAGTCAAATGTGAATCGATTAAAAACATATAATTATTAACCAGTTAACGGTCACGGTTCCACATCTGAAACACTTACTGTAAGTTATTTCACTATTTATACTTTTATATTTCTTTTATATTTTATAGTTGAATTCTAATCTAATATATTATATATATATTGATAAAAATGACTCCAGAATAAATATTTTGTTAATTTTTCATTACAATAAACATAAACAAAAAAAAGTTTTTTAGTATCTAAAAATAATAAATAAAATAAAGGAAATTTCAAAAATGTTGTAGTCCGGATAGTGAATTTTCATGTTTCTGCTGAATATGTGCAGTTATCAGGTTTAAAAAGCAAGAATAAAGCCCAAAACTACACTTTTCTAAATAAAACGAACACAAAAGGAGATCAAAAGGAATCCAGGTTAGGTAAAAACTAAACGATTAAGGAAGACACTAAAAGCGGAGGTATTTCCTGTCAAAAGCACGCTACTATCAAGTAGCTCTTCTTGCTTTGACTTCCATTGTTTGGCTTCACAATACCGGCCTGCAAAGTAATGAAAGGTGTGCCGGGATCAAAGCAGAACTCACTGGCCATTTTGAGCAAGCAGTGAAGTAAACTGACACTGATGGAGAAGATGAGGATGAGAAAGGCTGATATGAATGAACACGCTTCTAACAATAAGTATGCACTTAATCCACTGGATGTTCGTCCATTGCTAACTTTCTCATCGGCATCTATCATATTACTACAGCATGAACAGTATCCCTGTATACCAGCATGAACGTCCACATTAAAGTACATTTCATCTCAAATCAAAACTTTTCACCCTTCAGAGCTTATCATTGGAGCAGCTGTCAGCTGTTATTGGTTAAGCCTAAGGGTTGGATGTCGGAGAAATCAAGTCATCCAGATCAGCTCCAGCGTAACAGACTACATGAAACCTAACCACAAAGTCGCACAGTGTCTAGAATGTGTCGAATCTTTCTGAACTTCTCCTGAACCCTTCTGGGCGGAGCATCGGCGTGTTACCGCAATGAACACGACACTGCCACGTGATATCGTGTCGATTCCGTCACGCCACCGGCGCGCATTACCAGAACAAAAGCCGTGTTTTACTTCAACACGTTACCTAAACATTAAGTGTGAATCTATGTAACCTGTAAAGAATTCCTCCAACTAACAAGACTTTGTTTAGTGAATCAAGTACAGCGGGTATAAGCTGCTAGTGCTGGCCTGGGGCTACGGCTGAAAACAAGCCGGGGAAGACGCTCGCTACGGACAAATCTCTCTTTCACAAGCCTGCGGTAGTCAGCCAAGCTGGGGGGACCGAATCCATCAGAGAGCCAGACGGCAAGCAGGCTGACGGATCGATGGGGGCTGTGACCTCCAGCTCTGCAGCCTGTGAAGCTGGTTGAGAAAGTGACAGTTGAGATTTACCCATCGATTTGGGATGACAGAAGTAAGGAGCAAACGAAAGAATGAAAGAAAGGAAACGATACATTTAGCCTCTACAGTAGTCCAGCCTCCTTTGTGAATTTCAGCTCCCGTGTTAATCATAGCGAGGTGATCCCGCCGGCCGGCCGGGGTCTGGGGTCAGGATCGTAGAGACGCATAATTTCCCTGCTGTGTGGTTATTAGAGAGCGGTTGTAATTCCCACGGCTGCTCTATTTTCCCCTGGCATCAACAGCTTTAACAACAAATTAATGACAAGGGCCGAGGCCTTCTGCCGCTTGACAACAGGTCTTGAATTGAAAACACTTTTCCAAAGCGTACCCTAAAGTAGCTTCTGTCCCAAAGGAACACACCATAGCAGTCAGACGGCGAATTCACTACAAGCACTTCATGAGTGCATTGTTTCAGTGCAGGGCAAGCAAGGGTTAAAAAATTACAAAGGTTTTATATTAAAGTTTTTAAAGCCTTTTTTATGTTTAAAGCATGGCTTTTCATAGTCAGGTAGTGCCGTTTTCAAAATTGTCACCTCATAAATGAGAATATAAAAATTAAAATAAAATAACTATTTGATGTTCTTTATAGAGTCATCTCTTCTTCATTTGTTGAGTATTATTGCTTCTGATTTGTGCATTTTAATTTACAGAAATCCTACAAAGTATTTTGCCTCTCAAAAACTTGTGTTCTTTTTTTGTCACATTCAGAACGCATGAATATTTCCATTTTTTTAAACAGAAACTGCACAAACTGATATTTTTGTGATGTCTGGACTCTATCAGCAGGGCTTTAGTGTAATATAAACAGATGATTTAATATATTGGTAATATATACATTCTGTGAGAATTTATATTTCAAGATTTGACTGAAAATGTGTCTATAAATTAAAACACTGTCACACAAATCACAATGAGTATAGAGAGACTTTCATCATGCACTATTGACAATTTTAATCGTTTAAAGAATTTGAACCATTTAATGTAAATCTGTTAACATTTCAGTTCTGACAACCTGTAGACAAGCTCTACATACTTGATCAGACTATAAGACAGATCTAGTTTTTTCTCCACCCCTCCGGTGATCTCTCAGGCTGGCCCTCGTTTGGCCGGAGCTCCGCAATCGTAAAAGGTTGGGACTGGCTGTCCGCAACAGAGGGCTGCAGCGGGACTGAAATGTGCGTTAATTGAGCCAACAGCATCCAAACCCTCCATCTGTCCATTTTCTCGTCTCTAAGGAAACGTCATTCTGAGCTCAGTGCAAGCTGCTCTTGGCCACAGAAACACTGGAGAGGTACGACAGTCCACCAACACAAAGAAACTCAATGATGTGTTTGTGGAGCGAGCTTTGACCACTGCATTTCATTGTTCACTTTTTAATAAAACTTTTTTATAAAGTGTAACGATTTCTTAATCTGTTTGTGTGGCTTGTAAACATGCAATGAGCAGCGGGACATTATAAAGGTGGCTTGGTTTTCTACATCTGCTGTGTGCCGCAGGTTAGCCCATCCCACTATACAATCTTATTGGTAAAAATCCCATTTCGAATAGCTGTACAACAACATTAAATCACTGTATGTTCTGAAATAACACAATTGTAACTGTGGGAATTATGTTGTGACTAAAAGCATCCAAAATAAATGAACACTGTGTTATATTTAATCAAAATCACCCTTTATTTGTAAAATTTGTCATTTTATCATTCAGCTTCTTGAGGTCTCGACCGGAGAAGCTTTTAAAACAGAACTGACGATATTTCTATCTATGCTGAACTCTTATTGACTGCTTTTTATTCATTATTTGCTTTTTCAAAAATATATTTTAACAACAATTTAATTTTCTAATTCAAGAAATTAATATGTTGGCACAACTGTATTTTCATCTACATTGTTGTAATTTCAAACATTGAAATATGAGAATTGAATATTTACAGACTAATTGTAACACTGTGGCTGTCACACACTTTGCTTTGGATAAAATCATCGTGTGAAAATCCCCAGATCGCTTAAATGAAAAACTGCGAGTAGTGGGCTGGAAGGGGAAATCCCATAACGCAGTGACATCTTTCCCTGTCCAGGTTTCCACCTCTTTCCAGAGTCCTGCAGAAAGCGTGTCTTTGAGTCTCAGCGGTCATTAAGCCAACCGTAGGGCTAATTGAGCACGGTGTTGTGTGTCATCAGTGCATGCAGAGAGCCTGCTGCCCACCGTGTGCTTTCCAAGAATATGTCTCAATCTGCCCGGCAGAAGAGACAATTTCAGCACGACAACAAACACCGCCGCGGTGAGAAAATGTGTCCACAGAACTATGTGACACTAACTATTTCCAGGAAAAAACCACGTACGCATAATCTGAATATGACCTTTAACCAAATGTGCACGAGAAATGACGCACAGTTTCAAGGCACTGTTGATGCCGTTCACGAGCGAAGCAAACACAAAAACCTTTTATTTTAGCAAAGCGGCACCCCAAATTTAAAGTGACAGGCTGTCACAATATGTAGAACTTTAAGAGTGCAACACAACCCCAAGAGGCATTGTGGGATATTAAAAAGCGCTATTACTAGCCAGACAGCAGTATGAAAACGTCAGAACTGTTAAACCGCTGATACAGGATGAACACACGGTGTCTAAAAGTTCTCCTGTCATGGGCACCCACACACCTCTCGGGCTGTTCGGCTGGGAACGCACAGAATAAATATGCTTTCACGCAGGAAGGCGCTCATTTCTGAAACAGGGACGCCTTTTTGTCCTTTTGGTCTCTGCGTGAGTCGAGACCCCACGGAAGGATCTGGAAATAGGCATGCGCTCAGGGGAAATGCTCAGCACAACCCTAATATTATCTCTCACATTATCCCCCCCTCAGACAATGAGGATGCTGAGAAACGCAAGGAGAAAAAGGCTACTTTTTGAATCTTCTGCATTGAGTGAATCAGTTAAAGGTGAAAGAAGGTTTAATCACATCTCTGTCCTCGCGTCATACCACCAGGCCGCTCAAGGACAAACACCTGCCGCCAAGGGCCCTTTAAACCCCCGGCACAGTGTTTTATTGGAGGGCGCTGAGAGAGGCCGTGAGATGAGCATCTAATGGTGTTCTCAAACAGGTACAGCTGAGGGGTTGATGACCTCAGCAAAGTCTTCCACCGACAATCTAAGTGTTTGTAGATATGGTGGGCAGGTGCAGGTAATAATCAGATCTTGGTTTTATTACATGACTCTGTTTCCAACCTTCATGACAAAAATGGGTCACAGGTCAGATGTGATAAGGTTGTGAAAAGTGGAGAAAAATGATGCTATTGTCCATATAAAAAATAATACAATTATATAATCAGAAAAGCTGTTGGGCAATTCCAGCATTATGGATGTGACATTTTCAGACAGAATTTTTATATAGCTGTCTAAATTATACAAAAGCCCTGTTGATAGGGTCGAGACATTACAAAAATATCAGTCTATGCGTGAGTTATCTATTTAAAAAAAAAAAGGAAATATACACGTGTTATGGATGTGACAAAACGAACACTCGTTCGGCAACTTACTTTGTGAATTCACTTTCTGTGAATTAAAATGCACAAACCAGAGAGAATAATAACCAACAAATGAAGAAGAGATGACTCTTCAAAGAACATAAATGCTTGTTTATGAGGAATATGATCTGTTATGGATGTGACAATCCTAAAAAACTATGAACATATAAAACGCTTTGAAAACGTTGCGAGAGACCTCACATGGGTATTTAAACCACCAAAGCTATCAGTATAAATCAGTGTGATGCAAAATCAGTCGAGAATCATTTCTCAACCATTTCTTAAAGAATGATCCGCTGCACACAGCTGGCAACAGCATTGCTCATCAGAGTCATTCAGTCGACATGCCATGACAGTAAGCATGTGATTAAAGCCGTTTTTTACAAACCAGTTTAATCTGTGTTATCTGATACTGGTCTCTCCAGTCTAATATTATAGTGGCTTTGATTTTAAAGGGTTTAAATCCCCAGGGAGCCTCAGTCTGGCAGGCCCCGGGCTCTTACGCTCTTCTCCGTGTATTTGACAACATTTATTTGTGTTCAGAGCCAACGACGGTTACGAAGAGCCAAAAAGTAATTAAAATGTTCCTTTTGTAAATAAATAACAATGAAAGCATTGTTTTCCTTTGAACTGTTAAATCACACTCAAGTCAAATATGAAGAATGGCGAACATGAATGAGAGTTTATTATGAGGTGTACGGCTGTGGTGACAAGCGATCTGAGAGACTGTGTGTGTGTGTGATGTTTGGCAGGAAAGGTAGACTGTACGGCCATCTAATGAGAGAGGGATGAAAGCAGAGGCGGAGGCAGATTACAGATGAGCATTGTATCGATTTTTAATTGACTGAGGAAAGTTATGGAGGCGACAGAGGGCAGACCGGCCGGATTATGAAATTAGCTCCAGCTGTCAATCACAGATGTGGTTGAGGGGTGGGCTTTAAAAACAGGTCTGGATCGACTGCTAAATGAGTAAGAGGCCTTTGTAAGAATTCTCTGTTTTGTCAAGAGGAGGCGCAAAGAAGGCAATAATGACCTCTGACCTTTGACCTTCATGCCTGCAGTTAGTGTTGAAGACCGGCATGACACAACAGCTGTGAGCATGTGAAAAAAACAAGCTGCTCAAGTACAGAAATATTATAAAGGTTTGCTTCGTCAGTGTAGGGTGAGCATCTTTTTTTAGGAGTTTTGGAAGGTAAAAATGGGCCAAAAATAAGGTTGAAAACCTTTTACTAGTGGATTGTTTCTCTGGGTCACACACTTCTTTGTCATATGACATCCATCTCATTATAAGATCTGTCGTTCTCCCGCCTCAACATCCACACACTTCAGTTTCCTCTCTCTCTCTCTCTCTCTCTCTCTCTCTCTCTCTCTCTCTCTCTCTCTCTCTCTCTCTCTCTCTCTCTCTCTCCCACTGCCCTTCTCTATTTGCATCTTCTCCTTCAAAACCCTGTGTCTCATGCTCTCTCTCTTTAACGTTTCTCTCTCATCAGTATCCTGAGGGAAAGAGCAGACGTCTTTGATCTGGTCTTGCTTTTTTCAGAGGTCGAGAAGTCTTGAAATGGGAAGTGCTCTCCAATTAGCTCGGGTTAAATATTTCAGAGGCTACACAGCAATTTTTTCCCTTTTTTCTCCCCCGATATGAAGAGGCTCTACAGAAACCTTTACTCAGCCTGTAATGCAAACCGCTTCAGGCTTTGTGACAAATATACTGTATTTAAGAGAGAAATATCAGTCTGGGGTTAAGAAATCCAGTGTCAGATTGATAGTGGGTCAATTTAACATAACTTCTATTGTGGATATCTCACCACCAGTTCTATTGAAAAAAAAAAAAAACTGTAGGAATAAGTGGACATACTGACGGATTGAAAGTGACAGCAGTCTGGCTGGATATGTTATATTCATGTCCAACTAGATTACACAGCGAATGTTTTGATGATGGACTTCAGACAGCAACAGAATTCCACAGAAATCATGTGATGCTCGGCTCATGAGCCACAGCTTGAGCGAAACGCCTCTGACCTTCCTGTCAGTGACAGACAAAAACCTGAGGAGAGGAACACAGGAGAGGAGGGTCAGAGAGGTCAAAGTGACCTACCCTCTCCAGTCTCCTAATACACCAAAGTTCACCCCTTTACAAAGCTTCAATGACACAGGCTCACAAATATCTGTCACAACCATTCGCCAGGAAAAGGGCGACTGAGACTAACTGAATTAAAAAATGAAGCAAATGGTAAGTAATAGGGGGGTGCTTAACCATAATAGGACAATATTGATTGTCAATGTCAGGATGTCAAACTAAATTATACTATAGGAGTGTTTTATGTTCTATCCATTTATTATGAGGTTTGTCATTTTTACCACCCTGTTAATACAATTAGGGATGTCTGAATAAAGTTTAGAACTTAACAAAATAATTCAAATAATATGTTAGATTATATTTAGATTATAAATTGTGACAGGGTTGTGTTAAACACATTGGACACAGCTAAATATTAAATAACTACCGATTCCAAAGTTTGTCAAACAGATATCTGACGCTCTTAAAACAATTAATTTTTTATTTATAATGATTTATCTAACAGTTCTCAAAACAAAAAATAGATTTGTGCTTCTAACAACAAACTAGCACGCATACAACTACAATATCCATGAAGCCAAATAAAAGAGTGATTTTCTCCTAGCCTCGACACTTCCTAATGAAATCCCGGGGAATTACGGATAAGCACCTAAATTATACAATTTTTCAAACTGTTGCTCACATATTATTTTTTTAATAATTCCATTTGAAGTGTGTTAATGAGGTTGGTGAGCCTTGGCCCTTTTTTCCACATGGAATAGAATAGGAAGGTGGAAATAATGTAATACCAAATTAGCCAGTAAATGGAGAAGAGAAACTGTGACTATGGGGAGTTGGTTGGGCATACTGGCCTGTGTTTCAATTACACATAAGTGTGTGTACAAACCTGTGTTTGTGTTTTAGAAGCCTTGACTATACACAAAAATGTAAATGCAAACACTTACGTTCTTGAATGCAGCCTTATGGGGCGGTCACACTAGACTTTATGTTTCAGTGACTTCCATTCATACGCGAATGCAAATGTGACAGACCAGAAACGCAAGCTCCTGCGAAAATGTGAACTCTGACCTGTGAAATCATATCCACCGTGTGACCAACAGAAGATCAATATGTCGTGGCATGACCCTTTCAGTTGGAGAAAATACTACTACTACAACAACTACTACTACTAGTACTACTACTACTAATAATAATAATATTATTATTATTATTAATAATAATAATTATTATAATAACATTATTATTATTATTATTATTAACATTATTATTAACATTATTATTAACATTATTATTATTATTATTATTATTATTATTATTATTATTATTATTGTTGTTGTTGTTGTTAATAATAATAATAATAATAATAATAATAATAATAATAATAATAATAATAATAATAATAATATTATTATTAATATTATTATTATAACCCATTTTATACAATACAAACCTAATATTGATGCAAAGTATTCAACAAAATGTCGATATAATACTTAATAATAATAATAAATGTTAATTTTATTTATAAAATACCAAAAAAGAAAAATGTTAAATGTTAAAAAATATCGAATGTCTAAACGCTACATCCATGATAAAAATCAACATTTCTATTAATGAGGATCAGAGGTATCAGTCATGGAGACATTTTCTAAAGAAAATCAAATAAATAAAATAGGACATTTCTTCATTTCAGAGAGAGGAGAGAGAGAGAGAGAGAGAGAGAGAGAGGGAGAGAGAGAGAGAGAGAGAGAGAGAGAGAGAGAGAGAGAGAGAGAGAGAGAGAGAGAGAGAGAGACAGAGAGAGAGAGAGAGAGAGAGAGAGAGAGAGAGACAGAGAGAGAGAGAGAGAGAGAGAGAGAGAGAGAGAGAGAGAGAGAGAGAGAGAGAGAGACAGAGAGAGAGAGAGAGAGAGAGAGAGAGAGAGAGAGAGAGAGAGAGAGAGAGAGAGAGAGAGAGAGGGGAGAGAGAGAGAGAGAGAGAGAGAGAGAGAGAGAGAGAGAGAGAGAGAGAGAGAGAGAGAGAGAGACCATAGAGTAAAGCTATGCTGACCAATTGAGTAGGTTTGATCCTGTTGAAGTGCAGTTCTTGGTTAATGGCTGTATTGATTGGTCTCAGTGCTGCTCTAATGAGTTGCTGTTTCTGAAGGAGGCAATGGGTTGAATTGAGTGGCCGCTCGCTCTCATCTGATGTTCCACCCAGACTTTCTGTTTTCTGTTCAGCCCAGTATAAATGACTGCCTCCCTCAAACCACGATCACACTCCCAAACCCATATATACACACCCATGATCCCCTTTAACAGATTTACACATTTCAAATTTACAGTCTGCCACTTCAATGAACATGGAACAAGAATATCGATGACTCATCTTGCACTACACCAAACAAATCTCTAAGACAGGAACATTTAATTCATGGTAGCAAGTCATGGTTTATGGTTATGAGAACAGCATCCTATTAGATATTCATTCTATTAAAGAAACAAACACTTCCTGTTTAAATAGGAAATAAAAAGTGCCCGCCAAGTGATTTCATTGGGTCTATCAGTCGCTGTCAATGAGTACTGCGAAGTCATGCCAAAGAAAACCCACTCTCAACCTCCCCCCATAAAAATAAAAAGACCAGTCTTACGACTTATTACCAAAAACCACACCACAAAATACCTCAAAAATCTTTCTGGCTGATATATCAAATACAGGAATGGCCATCGGCCTGCCAGACAAATAAACAGCTGGCGCAAGAAAGCATTCTGGTTAAATTCCCCCAAAGCTACTCATTCTTTCCAGCTCTGCCTGTTTATTGGTGGTGAGAATGAAGACTATTTAATGGCGTGCCACATCGGCGATCGTAAGCAAACAATCCGCTTTTCTTGATGGTTCCTGGAGGCTGGTGAGGGCAGAGGAGCAAACACGTGACAGAAATGCCAACATTACAATAATTGTAAGTCATTACAACTGACTTGTAAATATATACAGTCACAGTTTAATGTCTTAATATGAAAATTTGGCAACCAATGCAGCAAATCATCAAATAGTCCAACCTAAATGTACTATCAGAACACAAATATTAAGCTAGCGTTCTTAGCGATCTTAAAGCTAGTAGCTTTCCACTCAAATGTAACTGACCTGAGATACTTCTGTCAAACCCTATTTCAGTTTGACAGGCTAACGATAAGCTAGCCAGAACTGACAGCTGGCGGCTGAAATGAAATGTATGTCCAGAGACGGGCATGCGACTCAGGGGTCAATCTTTTCAGAGGCACACCGGATGAAGAAACGCGGGAGCTAATTTCCTCACAGCAGAAGCGGCTCTGAGAGGCTTTACATGCGTTTAGGAGGTGAAAGTAATGCAGGCGTGAGGGTGCGAGCGAAGGGGTCCATTACGTCCTGGTTTCTCCATCAACGGGAGATCGTTTCCACAAGCGCGCTGCCAAGGGTTCGCCTAACAGCATCTCCTGCGGAATTAGCCTGGATCAATGTGCCCCGCGTCAGGTTTCACTCCGAAGATGTTCTCTTATGGCAGATGGTCGGCAGTTTATCACTTCAATTAGCTCTCACGCACAGAGCGGGGATTGGGGAAGGTATCGTAAGCACTCAGCGCAGTTACCGGCTACAGCCACCCGAAGTCCGGCTTTACCGCAAGGCCTGCTAAACTATATCTCTCCCACCTGTGGCTCTGGGCCACATCTTGAATCACATTTCCACCAACTACCACATGAATTAAAGCATTAGGCTTTCACTACTGTTTCAAATCAGGAGATTAAAATGGCCAGGAATTTGAAATATAGCCAACAGGATGGACTTTAATAGTTTTGGATGATGGATTGGTTCCGCTAATAGCCAAGGGATCCCTGTTTCACATAAACAGATTATTTCATTTAGGGCTTTAATTGGTAATAGATTGTATTGATCAAAGCTTTTGTTTTTTGGCCGACGACTTTCCTCCTCTCCCCATTGGCTGAAGCTGTCAGGATGACGCCGCGAGGAGCTTTTTACCTGCGTGAGATGATTGGTTCAGCCTTCACATCTCATTTGACTAATGTGACACACCAGCCTGTCAGGCACCGCGCGCTCACACTTTTTGGAGAGCTGCCAACCATTTCTTCCACATTTGCAATTCAAGACTGTCACGAAATTAAATTCGTCCTGTTCCTCTGCGCGGAGAGGAATGTGGGAGCGTTCAGTGCCATCATCACTTTTGGAAGGGTTTTCCAGATTTCATTTCACTCGTCTGTCAGTGAAATAATCCGTTAATGTCACATGCAGCTCTTTCTGAGGAACGTATTTTGGCGAAGACGGTGTAACGCATCACCCGCAAAACTTCAGAAACAAACAGTACCACTGAACTAGAGGAAATAGAAATGTAAGAATTTGTTAAAAGTAAGTCACCAATGCGATGCTAACATGTTGTAGGTGGTTTCCAATGCCTTTAATTTTTAAGTAAGCCCAGTCTAGGTGGCTTTATAAATCATTTAAACAGTTTTTCATTATTTCAACTAATTACAAGTCATTTCAACTCATAAAAATAAGTCAAAATTGTGTAACTTAAGTTGATAAGTTGAAATGACTTGTAATTAGTTGAAATGATGTAAAAACTGTTTAAATGACTTCTAAAGCCAAGTTGACTGGACGTTAAAACTGAAGCCAGCAAAGAAATTTCTACAGTGTGCGGTTACTAAGCTGTTCTGAATGGCTTTGTTATGTTTTTGTGACCGTGTTGTGGGCAATTGAGTAAAGTCAAGTGTGGATGAATAAGGAACAGGTGAGTAGACAAAAATATCACAGCTTGAAAGACTTGAAAGAAAATATATATTAATAAATATTAGGGATGTCCCGATCCGGTGATCGGAAATCGGGCCCGATCATGTGGTTTCAGACTCGCTCGGAATCGGACGTTACCTCCCAATCAGGACTCAGATATATATGTATATATATTCTCATTATTTTTTATAGGAAAGGACGTCAGAGTCGGGATTCGAACTCATCGCGTCGCTGAAGCGCAGTTACGCTGTATATGTCTGGAGCGCTGACCACTCATCCACAGACTCCGACAGATCCTCATTATTTGAACACATCTATAGTTATGATGTGGCACAGAGTTAGACCTCATGACTCCACACAGCGCAGTAAGAGTTAGGAGTGCAGTTCCTAAAAGCACATTTCTGCCTTTACAAACACTGTGGCACTTTTATTTTTTTATTTGTTTACATGCCTGTCGGGTATTTTAAGTTGAGGTGCTATTTGTTTTTATATTAGACTTTTTTATATTTACTGTTGCACTAAAGTCCAAAAGTGAAGCATTGATGTTATTTATTACTTGATTGTTCAAGCTTCCTCACAGAAGTGCTCTGTTTCTTAACAGAGTTATTGAATGTTAAAATAAGGTGAATTAAATAAAAAATAAGGAACATCCTGGATCTGTTTCTTCGCTCTTCTTTATTCTTTTTATGTGTTATAGAAGTATCGGATCGGGACTCGGTATCGGCAGATACTCAAAATCAAATGACTCGAGGGCAAAAAAACCTGATCGGGACATCCCTAATAAATATATTAATGTATTGTGAGGACAACATTGATACAACGTTATATCACTGATTCCCACCCCAAGCAATATTATAGTGACATTTGCTTTGGTAAAAACTCCAAATACTGAGAGAACGAGACAATGTGTAACACCAGTGAACATCAGGGTCGACTTTTTAAATGAATTAAACAAAAAATAGGATCTAAGAGCAGTCTGGGTAAGTCATCTTAGAAAGCCTGCTCAATCTGTATGGAAGACAGCTTTCAAGGTTGCACTTCCCCCTCTCCTCCCCATCCCTCTTCTATCTTTCTATAATTGATCATGTATTCCTGGGCAGGATCTTCTCTAGTGTCTGAGTGCCAGTGGGTAAATGTGGATCAAACATACAGATCTATTGAGGTCTCTACCTGCGGCACCCGCCAACTGCCACTGTCACAGGCCACCGAGAACACCCGCTACACCTCGTCATGAAATTTAAAAATAAATCCATTCATTTCCACATCAAAGGCAGCGCTGTCGTCTGTCCTCACTAGCAGAGCTTGGCAGGTTGAAGTTGCCTCTTGGCAAGGTACTCGAGGTTCGTTTCTCCAGTTGGCTTTCACTCAAGGACAGGTAAACCTCTGCTCTTGTTTGTTTGAAAAATTATTTTGGATTGACATTTTAGATGCACAATGGGAGCCCTTTGTGAGTGGAGTCAAAACCTCAGGGTTCAGAGTTTTCTGACCTTTCCAACTTTCCTAATTAATTCTTTGGTGTTATAGTGTCATCTGCACCATATCTAGTGACATCATCGAAAAAATACATCCTAGAGAACCACACAGCAACACACTACAAGCATTCCAGATTACCATACTGTAACTTCACGGTGATGATTTTTGCATGGTCAAGCACAATCCGCATTTTCTTCAGGAAAGATCTAGTTCATATGTTCCCGTTACGCTACCAGTCGCCGAAAGATCGTTCCCCATCGTTAACTTGAGTACTGACAGCTCGCCGCGCTGAAAACCCAAATGTGGACAGCTGTGATCATGTATTAATTCCCAGGGAACCTTAGGCTTGTTGATCCCTGAGGCTCTACACTGCCATGATCTATCAGTACCAAATTCACTGAGGACCTGCTGTGACCCACAGGACTCGATAGTAAAGGGGAGAGGTAAGCATGTATTTAACATACACAAATACAAATCTGTCATGCTACGGACCAAACATTTATCTGGGAAGTGCAAACCTTCTAAAACAGTAGGAAGGCTCATGTAAACATCTGGAAAAGGCAAGACCTGTCAACACTTCATTGGCTTGTGTGCGTCTGGGTGTTTTTCAATGCAAAACGTTTCAATCGGGTAAATTCAGGGAGTAAAAAAAAAGAGTTCTGCACCATGTGTTGTATTTGTATTATGAGTATTGTGAGTATTGCAATTTTTATTTAGCACAAACAGGCCTCTTTTTATTTAACCTGATAACTGCCATTGCACATATTGAGGATACGCATAAAAAAAAATCAATTTTAGATGTTTTTCATTTTTTAATTTTAGGTATTTTTAAAATAATTTTATAAAAAACTTTTTTGTTGATGTTTATTGAAAATTAATCAAATATTTATTCTTGAGTCTTAGACCTTTCCATCATTATATAATTTGTCATGATTAAACTAGAAGTCAACTATGAAATATTAAAGTAAATAGTAAAATAATCTAAGTGTTTAACCTGAGGAACAGTGACAGCTTACAGGTTAAATGTAATAGATAGATTTACCAAACTCAGATTTACTGTCCTGATGCAATTAATATACTATGCTAACACATTGAAAAAAGTGTGTCACAAATGGAAAACCTCACACCGGCCCACAAGATGGAAAACTGTGACGTGCACATTGTGTTCAGAACAGATTTTATGGGCGATTTGCACCTTAACCTGATTTGCATAGGCCTTTAGTGAATTGGGTGCTAAGCAATGCAGACAGCATGTGCAATAAACAGAGCTATAAGTGGGTGAGAATGTTAATAAATTTCCATCTTGTGATTGTGTCTTTTGCAAAAAATAAAGCATATACTGTACGTTTGTGTGTGTGAACCGATGGGCAGCGCCGCATGCCTGCATGTGTGTGAAAAACCCCACAGCGTGGCAGCGGGGACTGTGGTTAGCCATGCGCACACAGGCACTGATGGCAAAATGGGGTGGTATATCCGTGACCGACACGTCTTTTGTGTGTGACGGACTGACAGCGTGAGGCTGGATTTTGGTGCCCGGGAGGAGAGCTCGTGCCGAATCGGTCCTGCCGGTTGAAACTGACTGATGTGGCGGGGGGTGGCGAAGCATTGGTGGCTGGCATCTTTGGTGGGCATCCAAGAGTGGCACACCTATCAAGAGAAGGTAGAGGGTGGCCGGTACCACATCCAAAACCTCTGCGTTTCAACCGCCTATCAAGTAGGTGTACATGTCACGGAGGCTGACTGCGATTGGCCAACGATCCCAGCATGGGCCGCAACAAAGAGCTCGTGTGTATGCGGGGAGGAAAGGAAATCTGTCAAAAAGCTGCACGGCTCACTCACTTTCTCTCGAGCTGTCACCTCAAATCTGGATCTGTCATACCTGTTTACACACTTGACACCTTATTACTGGGCAGCAATCGAAGCTTCCGAGTCCAGATCGGCTAGTTTAAAACTGCACTTCCTCATTCATCTCGGAGTTATCGATTAAACATTGACACTGATACTCGAACGCATTTGCTCAACAGAGTCAAAAAGCAACACATGCTGTTTTCCTGCTTTTGGCACGTGTTGTATAAGTAAATAAGCCTTTGAATAAAAAGGTTTTGTTTGAATACAACAGGGACCTCCGTTGTACTAAAATATGAATAATGCTGCCTTGATAAAAGCCACGTATCTGAGAAACACATGTAACTAATGCAATACAGACACTTGTGTCACCATGCTTTTACTTTGTGACACTGACTACACTAAGAACCTCATCAGATACTTGTAATACAGACATTGTGCATATAATGAATCAAAGACAAACATGAATATTCTCCATGTCATATTCCCTGATGAGAACTCTGTTTGGACATAAATAAGAAAAACCCTAATACAGATCAAATACATTCACTCACTCTTTCATCAGCACTTTTTTTCTATTAAACTTTTACTTTGTATGACTCGACTCAAATCTTTTTTTTTCACTGAACTTCCCAATGCATTCTGGGGTTCTTCACAGCAGTTCCATTAAAGAACTTCTAGATTAAAGATTTCTTTCTTAACTTTTTTAAGAGCCTTTTTTACTGGGTAAAACAGAAAGTTTGTCATCAAAAAAAGATATTTTGCAAAACATTAGTTACCGGCACTCATTGACTTCCATTGAACCTTGTGTTCATACTATGAAAGTGAATGAGAGCCGGTAACCAGCGTTTTGCAAAATATCTTCTTCTGTGTTCTGCTGAAGCAAGAAAGTCATACAGGTTTGACACGACATGAGGGTGAGAAAATAATAAAAAAAATTTGGGGGGTGAACTATCCCTTTAAAGGTTCTTCATGAAACCATTTAGCCAAAATGTTTCTTCTATGACATAATAAAGCACCTTTACTTTCAAGAGTGCACCTTTCTGAACAAGCTTCTCATGTTCTAGGTTTTGAAACAGAGCTAATGTATGTGACTGCAACAGTCTATGTCATATATTATCAGTGCATTTAAATATTTATGAGCAGCTGTATAACGTCAGTCTTTACACTTTTAATCTAATATGCTACAGAAGCCCGCAGGTCTGTGTATGTATGTGTGAGCATCAAGCACATTCAGAGAGAGAGAGAGAGTTGATCACTATGGAGTGTTTGTGGACAGAACGTGTGAGCTCATGACAGGGAGCACCTTGCGGGGAGTTTTTACTGACAGTACAGGTCACCCTACGTCTGGATCAATCACAGTTGTGGAACAGACAGGGAGGGGAGGAACCCAGGGGAAGAGAGCCGGGTGCTTCGCTCGCCCAATCCGCCGGTCTGTCTGTGGGACCGCAGGCCCTGGACGAGGCCGTTGCCTGCTGCTCGTCAGCTCATGGGCAACACACGGGCGAGTCAACAGCCATTAAGGCCAGTCAGCTTACATTAGCCATTGCAATTCCTGAGGATAGCTGCAAATATTGGATGCTGCTAAGATTTTATATGCCAAAAGTAACATTTTGCCACACCTGCTAACAGGGAATGAACATTGAGAAAGTCCATAAATACTTTTTACTAGCCTTTGAACTATATACTGGATTATTATTAATAATAATAACACATCTGCACCTGTCACAAAAAACAAAGCCAACCCACTGCTTTTGCTCCTAATGTATTCATTTTGTAGAAAATAATTTAGGCCAAGTATTATGTTGCATTTGCTTTTAAAGTGCTTACTGACAACCTTACAGTACATCCTAGCAACATCTCATTTTTGCTTGCATTTGGCTTTTGGCACTTCCTGCAGTTTTTTACCCTGGCCACATGTAATCCAATCTTTTTTGTTCTTAACTTTGATCCTAAATAATTGTAATAATACATTAAAATGATGATTCAGCATACTTTAGCATTTAACAGCTATGAATCACAGTTTACAGTCCCAAACCGCACATTTAATTGTTGTAAAGCTGATGGTTGGATGCTACCTTCCATAGCAACACAATGTGTCTGACAACCAAACAGAAACACGCTTGTTCCCTGTGTGAGAAAAGAAAAAGTTCGAATCCGAGTCAAGACATCAATAAAGGGACGTCTTCTCAGAGACGCTGCCAGTCTGTATCACACGACAAAAAAACATCACGTGACTGAAAGAGAATACCAATAAAGCAAAAGGGAACGTGGAGCTAACCAGTAAGAAAAATAAATAAATAAATGAACCACTAAATGAAAGACACAAGGACTTAACTGTTTTCCTGGAAATTTTCCGAAGGGCTGAGGGAGACGTGGCAGACGAGAGATAAACCAACCACAAAACGTGGGTGCCAACATCCTGCAAGCGATACCCCCACCCAGACGCATTTTGGAATGGTGGGAGCCCTCTTGCGTTACTCCTTCATCAATTTCCATTTCATTAAAAGGGTTTATGAAAATATGCTCTAATCTTCCAGGAACACACAAAAAGCTCAGAGGTTTTCTTCGCCGAGGGCGGGGAGGGGGCAGCGGTTTTTGTCAAGTTTAAAAAGAGCCCCGAAGCCCTCGTGAGCAGTAATGGACGCTGTTACACAGGTAAAAAGTTTCCATTAGGCATAAAAAATAATTTAATAAAATGCCTTTCATGCAAAGCCTGTTTTGCGTAATAAGGCTGAATGTATTCTGCTTTAATATCTGCCCGTCTCTGATGCTTCAGACCAACGCAGGCTGACACACACCGCTCACCCGTGGCCAATTAGTGAAACATCAGGTGTCCGTGGAGGCTTGATCCTCATCCGAGGTTTGTTGCCTCCAGAGACGCACATGTGAGGTCTCAACATGCTACGGGCCGGCTGTTCAAACATCTCAACAAACACATCAGAGCTTCAATCCCACAATGCACCACAGGTCCATCACCCTGTACGCTATCTGGAGACGTTACCCAGGGGTCTCATAAAGAGATCCCTTTCCACCTACATTGTCACAATGACACAAATGGATACATTACAATAATTAACGCTTCCTCATCTCCACCCCTGTCTCTGGAGGTGACGAGTGTGTGCGTGTTTGTTTGCCGTAGGTGTGTTGTTGTGTGTTTATGTGTGCGTGTCTAAGGGTGTGGGTGTATTTGAATGACACCGCATAAGTCAATCAGCACGGTTCACGAGATGTATACGGAAATAACATGCACTCAAATTAAAGTCAATATCGAATGGCCATAATGGAGGGTAATTTCAGTTGGAGGTAGAAAGCAAGGAGCCCGGAATAATGAACGTTACATAAACATCTAAAATTACCTGCGAAACAATTCGGCCACCCAGCCTCACGCCGCCACCCCTCTGATGACTCTGACGGTGATTCACCTCGGTGGAAAATAAATCTTACATTTTTCCATTATTGTAATATGTTTACATAGAGTAAACATTAGAAAACGGCACCGACTACAAAGTTAATCACCACGAGTCATGATGTAATGAAAAGATGTGCCTTGCTGAGTGATCGTCTTGAGGCACTCGAGGCAAGAACACAGTGGCCAAAAATCTGTTATTGTTAAACAAAAGAAACTTACATATCAGGGAGGATCGGAATTATTTATCGACTATGTTGCGTAACGCAGAAACCAATAAACGAACCGTCATTTCCAATGAAACGAAAAGAAGACTATTTTTATTGTATTTATGAATTTTAACATTATGCTCTTAACCCAACCTGCTGTCAGGCCTGCCTGAGTTCTGGTTCAAGCGAAGATATCAAAGCTGCATTTCACACAACAGAACGGCCTCTGTTGTGTAATCTGCGTTGTGTCCCTGTGCCACCTGTATCTGCTGTACACACATCATTATTCCTCACACATGGGACACACATGGGATGTGGGACACTGGCACCGAGACACCAATATGCTGCTCTGTTCTTCATCCGTGCAGTCTGTTAGTGTATTAGTCACATTCTGTTATTAAAGAGTTCTATATTCTATTGCATTCTGTTCTATTCTGGTCCATTTAACCTGTTAACTGTCACCGTTCCTCAGGAGGAACATCTATGTTTTTTCACTATTCACTTTCATATTTCTGATCTAATTATGACAAACTATAAATTGATGGAAAGGTCCGACACTCAAGAATAAATATTTGACCATTTAAGGGTTAATAAACAAAAAAATATATCAAAAATGTTAATGATTTTTTTTTAAAATAACTAAAATGAAAAAATTAATAAAAACAATTCAATATCTAAAATAAAAAAGATGTAGTTCAGTGTATTTTCATGAGTTTGCTTATTATGTGCAGTGACAGTTATCAATTCTATTCTATTCTATTTATTGTGTCAGTACTTTATATCTTGAGCAAGTAATGTACCAGCCTTTACACATCTCTGACAAAATATGTAACAGAAAGATAAATTATGAATCTGAATAAAACTGGGGTGGTAAATATTTATGCTATTCAAATCCCCGTTCAAAGAAAGCTCACGTCCACACATGCAGTTGTATTGCATCTATAATTGAATCATACAAAAGACACTTATAGCGTTTATTTACCCTTTATCTCATGTAAGACCTCTGTGATGAATTACACAAACACAGCCCCAAACAACTCCTCGTATCTCACCTACAGGACACGGTTAAAATTCCACTCATGAACTTCCCCTACATTAGGAGTGAATCAGGAGATCGCTAAGACAAAATTAGGCCAGTATGTTAGCCTGATCTTCTTTCCCCCATACAAATGGATAAAGAAGGAAAGCATTGGAAAAAGAATGACTGGAGCCCAGGGCATTTATGGCAGAGAGCAAAAAACATACAGCCATACACACACTGCATGCAAACATACACACACATTTCATGAGACTGACAGGCTCCTTTGCTCGATTCTGTTTGTATGAGCTCCCTCTCGCCGCGCTCCTCCACAAGCAGCAGATGAAAGAGCAGGATGCTCCAGCGCGAGCCTCCCACGGGCCCCCGAAAACGTCAATACGCTCCCTCAACACATCTAAAGCGAGATACACACACGAGCTTACGCGCAAACAACAGGGTGAGATCTCCAGAAACCGCATACCACAAACATGAGACATTTTCATACGCTGTTTTATCAATAAACATCTGATCGTGACGGGCACAAACATTTCAAGGAGGAGAACGTTCTAGTACAGTTTTTTTGTTAATTCGCTTCAGATTTAGGATTTTTTTGTTGTTTTGGGGGCCTGTATGAGCGTGACTGCCAGAAGAATCAAAACAGACATCTGTTAATGCGGAAGGATGGTAATACAAATTTAGGGTATATAAAGGGTTAAAGGGATAGTTCACCCAAACACAAAAGAAAATATTTTGCAAAACGCTGGTTACTGGCACTCATTTACTTCCATTGAACCTTGTGTTCACACTATGAAAGTGAATGAGTGCCGGTAACCAGCGTTTTGCAAAATATCTTCTTCTGTGTTCTGCTGAAGCAAGAAAGTCATACAGGTTTGACACGACATGATGGGGAGTAAATAATAAAATCATTTTTATTTTTGGGTTTATTTTTGAACTATCCCTTTAATGTTCAAAATAAATTTCTTTGTTCTTTTTTGGGGTCTACTGGGGTTGCCAAGTATATATAAATGTACAGTGGTACATTTATATATACAATTATTATTATTATTTTAATGTATTATTTATTAGTTTAATAATATTAATAATAATAATAATAATAATGGTAATAAACACAATAAATATTAGCATATGATATATTATATTATATTATATTATATATTACATTACATTACATTATTATACTACATTTTTAACAACATGCAAAAAAGTAGTAATTTTAGGCCAGATTAGCACCAGGAGTATCAATGCATCAATGCCAAGGTAACAGAGGCTGGTATTGTACACAAGCCAAAATGTTGGTAGGTAGCCAAGCCCACTGTCTATCAAGATCTGATGGTTGAATCTCTGCGTGTGTTCAGGGTTAGACTACGAAGCTCATAGCTGGTCACGTAGAGGAAGGCAGATTTAGTGATCTGGTGCTGCCGGGGTAATGAGGCTGGCTAATGAGATGATGCTGTCTTCCTGGCCCTTTCTGAAGAGAACTCCCATCTGCCCGCTGGAGACTTGTCTCCCACAGGCCTTGTATCTGGCGTTTTCTCAAGTGGATGGTGACACATTGCCTCCTGCCATCTGCCCTGTGTGCTATCCCTTCTCCACACCTTTACACCAACATGTGTGCATGTATGTGCTTGTGAATGAAGCCAAGCGCGCACCACACGACAGATGCTTGTTGCCTTCCTCACGCCCTGCAGAATTGACTAAACAGTAGAGCGAGGTCAATCTGAGAGATGCTTTATGGATCATCTAGTGTTTAGAAAGGTTGCATGTGTAGTTAGTTTTATCTAAAAGACTTCTCAAGGCCACTGTGACATTCAGCCCTTTCTTTGTACAAACAAGTTGATCTTATCTGATACTGACGGACCCACCACGACAAGCGGGAGAATATATAACGTATATTAACTCCTGCTGAAAGAGTGGTGTCTTTGCATGAATCAAGCTTTAGTGTTGCGCCGTAGACCGCCTGAAGAAAGTGCCGCCGGCACGACCCTAGCAGCCCGCGTGATTTACAAGCTTCCTCCAGACAAGAGGTCCTTCAGGGATCCTGAAAGGGCCAGGACCTGCCTTTGTGTGCCTGACAATTAATTATCCTACCACTAATAACACAGTCTTACCTGCTGGGAGGTTGAAAGAGGTCAGTAATATTTCACACACCAAACAGGTGTCATGGCAACTGCCCTAAACCACGAATGTAAAAACTGAGCCAAAAGCTGAGATCCAGAACTGGCTTGCATTACAGCAACTAAAATTCACAACTGTTGACCCCCATGCTGTTCTTTTTGTGGTCCAAGTGTACATTTTTACGCAAGATCGAATTCGCGATTACTTTCACACTTGGGACCTAAACCTGAGAAAATCCTGCTTCGCGCCAAATCCGTATTAAAAGACATAAAATGTTTAATTTGTATTGATGCAAGGACTGATGTGGACGCAAGTGGCGGCTGAGAAACTCCAGCGTGGGACTTTGGGTTAAATTTAAACCCTTTCCACCCTTTCTACCCAGAGACTTTCTCTCTCAAAGCTTCAGGTTTCATGAAGCATGCACTGTGCACAGCGGATACCACAATTGCTGAAAATTACATGCCTGTTTGATTTGGATGATTTGGAAGCTCTGAGGGGATGGTGAAGATGGTGGGTGCGGACGAGGAGGTGCCGTTCAGGGGGAAACCGGAGCCATTAACCACAGCCAGATTTGAACAATTACAAGCCTCCATCAAAGATGTTGTTGTGCGGCAGCACGGCGCGAGCAAAAGGGATGATTTACACGGTTTTTCCTGTCACCTTACATCAGTTTACAATTAGGCACACGTCTGAGTTGTACAAATGCACCACATCTGCGAAAAACAATTCCGGTTCCCAAGAGACACCAAAAAGAGCATCTACAAAAGCTCAAGCAAAGTTGCAAGATGGACTGACAGTAACTTTTCCATTGATAATAGCTGTTGGACATCTCAGCTGTCTTGGATGGATCCATGAGCATAATACCAAGTGATGTTTGGTGGCCTGTGTTGGATGGAGAAGCATATGTGTTCTTGTTTTAAACAAAGGAGGTTCATTGCATTATTGCCAGGGTGTCCTTACTTTGCCTATTGTAAGTCCAAAACACATCCAATAAACTTCTACCTCCAGAAACAATAACTTCAACTGCATAAAAACAAGAGGAGGTGTTTTCACCAAATTATGTGAACAAATATTTGGATTGCATCAATGTTATTCTGTCAGACAGTTTGACAATTGCAAAAGCCGAGAAAATTTTAATTAGACAAAAAAATAAGCGGAACTGCCTAAGAAAACAAGTCAAAGAAGCACAACGGGGTCTGATAGCTTTATTTTAGACTCCAGTGGCTCCTTCACATGCAACCTGGGGTGTGGTAAAATAACTGTTCTTATTCTATTTAGCCAGTAACAAAGCCTGATACGAACATGAACCCCTCTTAGCCCCGTGCCCCTAATAACGCCTGACATAGCCACACAAACTCAGTCTCTCATTAAGTAGTGGAGCATTTCAACACAGTCAAATTACTGGCCCTGCAACTCCGCTGTCAGTCTTTGTTTAATGATGTTTTGTGTTCACGTTATACACAGACGGTGGGAGATGTTTAACTGAGAGACTTCTCATTAGGGAAGAGAGCAACTCAATTAGCGCAGTCAGAGAGCACGGCCTAGTAACCACAACCCAGGAGAACTTGTGACCCCAGCTCGGCTCTGTGCCATCCGGACCCCTGCGAGGCTCCTGCCGAAAAAGAATTTGTCTAAGCTACGCCGCCGCTAACTTATCGCAGCCATGCATCTGTGCCACAATAGCCGCATCCATTCCCAAGATTCCCAGACATCTGCCAAAGGGGAGACGGGCACCGCGTGAGTCCCAAAAGCTTTTAACCCGACCTATAGCCATGACCAATCGATTGCACAAAGCGGCCCGGATGCCTCCTTCTCTTCCATTTGGGGGCGGAGTCAGGAAGGGGGTGTTTGGCAAGGGGGGAATGTCTTTCAGCATCCCAGCATGCAATGAGGATAGTCCTGTTTTAAACCCCCCCACACTTTCTTAAAGACTGGTTTACTTCTGGACCGCTTTCTTTTCTATGGGTCACCCCGCCCCCATTCTCTTTTCCCAATCCATTTGTTTGCATAAATAAAAGAATGGCCAACAAGAGAGACCATCTCTTTTATTTTTATCTGTGCTGGTGAAAGATGAGACAGGTTTGAATGGGTTAAAAGATTTTTTTAAGAAAGCCATGGGTTGACTCCTAAAAGAGGTGCTCTCCCATTGAGCTCTTCAGAAACGACCCACATATAGCCAGTCTGTCAATTCTGAAGTGGGGAAAATTGATCCAACAAACAGAAAGAAGCAGGTTACAAAAATGTCGCTTGGTTCTGATTTAAGAGCATTCCACACCCAGAAGTAAACGTGTATGACACAGAAATGCGATTTTGAAAAAAAAAACTCTTTTGAGAAAGAATTTGTGGAGCTTGGCCGTAAAACAGTATTCTCACATTATTGGTCATGACATTTAATTACTTAAAAATGTTCCACATGGGCCCTCACTGCTCCCCCATGCTGAATGTGACAACCCATCGACACATGCTCTTGGCCCGAATGTTTCACGAGTCGTCTCAGCCGAGTACACGGAGACAAATACAGTCCTCAGGCGTTTAACCCCGTTCGTTCCGTACGGCTAGAAGGTGGATGAGGACGGACGTGAATATTTGAGTTCGAAAACAGGAAAAACTTCGCAATTTACACAAAGGAAGAAATGGACGGAAGGCAGAACGTCCTGAATAGAAGACCGATGGCCCTGCCGACGCTCGGGTGCCTGATCAAACAAGACACTCAGTAAAGACTTGTCTATCAGTTCAGCTCAGCAGGTAATAAAAGTCACAGGTCAATGTCATTGATTTGTAGCCCTCCGGCAGCTGAAATTCGATGCCTATAACACCTCTCAAGTGAATGTCACGGTGGAGTGTATTTACCAGACACCCAAACACAAGAGACAAGGCTGTTGTTTTAGCCTATTCACGGCAGTAAAAAGACACCTAATGACGTACAAGCTGCACTAAAAGCCTCCGCAAGAGCTGCATTTTAATTTTCCAAAACACAAATCAATAATGTTAAAATAAAGAATCTCCACATTTTTTTTTTTTTTTTGAAGTACGGTTTGGATTTCAGTGATGTAGCTCTTAACAGCCCTGGATAACAGCCTAAGCTGAAAATAGGCCTCCATCATTTTGCCAATGGACTGGAGGATTTTCCACTGTCTCAATGAACTCCATCAGTTCATGTTTGCTCACTCTCTCGGCCGCTCATTTGGAATGCATGAATATTATATCCAGTAACGCGCACCGCAGAGCGAAAGGCTCTTAATGTTCTCAAAAGGCACGTTCTCTCTCCGCTGAGCGGGTAGATTAGCTGATCTGTATGTTAACTCTCAGGAAAAGCCCTTTATAGATCAACAAACGACTATGTGAAATCTGCAAGATTCGTCTGTGACTGAGCTACAGAAACGTATTTTATCAATCTGCCTGGAACCAAACTTTTCTGTTTATATTAGGTATAACACAATGAGCGCTTTTGTGGATGAAATTATTAGTGAATTCGCTGAATTTGTTTGCTGGATTAGTGGCATCAAACCTTCAGAGATATTCAGAAATTTGTTTGAGGTACTCAACAGCAGCTGCATATCCAAGAGCAAATCTTCTCTGAAATGAATGGGACATTTTATTTTTCTCTACTACATCCAATTTACAACATGTTTTCTGTACAACCATTTGTAAAGACAGTCACACTATTATCCAAATACATTACCACACAAAGCGTCCCACAAAAAAGAGCACACGACAACAGAACGAACGTGGTCGGTCACATTACGTTTACAATCTTTACGCCTTCCGTTTAAAGTGAGCTATTTTGGCAAATGTCTGGCTAGCAGGATACTGACAATCTCAACATGGGTGGTTTTAACCTGTTCCCATGATTGTCTGTTCTGAAGGGAACTTCACAACGGGGAACCATTATACCAGAAAAAGCCTAAAAGAGGGGAAAATGGTCGCATAGTTGTGCCAGATTTCCATGGGTAATTCAATCTCATCTGGCTTTAAGAGGGAGAAACAGAAAGAACGGAGAGAAATGCCCGTCCGGATGCACGCTGCTCGACACATGCCGTGATCTTTATTACATTTTGTGCTCTGGGATGGCACTATTTAACAGCACTGGGCTCTGAAAATAACATGGTTATGTTTTATTTTTCTATATCTGCAGGTCATCCTGCTTTTTATAAGCAGGAAGAACAATGGATGTCTGTGGCCACTGCAGTAAGAAACATTGATCTACAGAGATTATTAATCCTGCTGACTAGTCAGTATTGTTTCGGCCACTTTTCTGTTTTTCTAGCGATATGCTGCGCGGCTCTTTCTCAAATAGAGAATTTCAATAAAGGCTCTGTGTTCGCAGCGAGACTTATTGTGTAACACCATCTCCCTTCCCTTCCTTCTTTTTATGGCATTTCATGTAGTTTTTTCCAGCGAAATGTGAATGTGTGTAGCGGTCAGGTTACTTTTGAAGTGTCTTGAGGTACAGTACTACGAGGGGGGCTGAGGGAGGGGAGATTTGTTCTGCTTGGGTGCACGTCTGCTGTATTCACACAACCCCTGAGGTGGCTGTCTGTCAATCCTGGATATGGAAGGAAAATCAAAGAGGTTGGACAACAATAAACCTTCCCTGGGTTTCTTTATTGTGAAAAGGACTGATGACTTTTCAGAGAAGCTTTTGCATACTGTAGTGGACACCCGGAGGAGTTTTGAAAATAAATGTGGAAAAAAGAGGAATTTTTTTTTTGCATCTTTCGCGTTGTTGTTGTGTCTGATTCACTAGAAAGTGAATTTGAGCTTGTGTGGAATTCCACATTCCCGCTTTTTCTATGAAATGCATTTTTCCATCTGTATTTACCTCTCATCCTTAATTATCTCTAAAACATCACTATAACATTTAACATCTGAAATATAATCAAACTAATATATAAAGAGTCTTTATACACCACATTTATCCACATCTACTTCAGACTCTAAAACTGGGTCATTTAGTTCAATTTAATAAAATATATATATATAAAGCATAACAGGGACTCTATATAACAGATAAAGTAACAAATGTGCATTTTTTCTCCGTCAAACAAAAAGAAAAGGGACTTCGTTTCAGATGATACACATGCTGAATAGAGCACTACCACGAAAGCACTGAAGGGATTTTCAAACGGCCAATGAAAAGGCTGCAAACTCAGGGCAGGGCCAATCAGAGAAGGGCAGGGCATCCTTGTATCCGTGCATCTACTCTGCTGCTCTTGGCCGTTCTGGGCTTTTGCTCACACTGGACCAGTACGTGCCCTTATCGCTAGCCTGCCACTGCAGGGATTACATGCTACAAGCTGCTGGGAGCACGGCCCTACCCTCTTTAATCCAATCACTCATTAAAATTTCATGCAAATCCCACAGACAAACAAGAGTCACGGCCAGCGATTGGGGCGATTAACCCACCTACGGAGAGCGGTTGAAGGATGCCCTGAACAGGGGATGAAAGATGATCTATGACAAGCCAATGAAAGATCCGGCGCTTTCACGTTTAGCTCTTTCACCTTTCTTCGAGACATTCACCAGCACCCAGAAGCCCCCGCTGCGGGACTCAGCGTGGATCTCTTGTGCTGCTTGATGTGATCAAGCACTTCACTGTAGCCTCACTATCCACACATCTTTGTGTAGCACTGACACAAGCATGCTAACAGAACACTGATCCACATGGAAAAACTCACGCTTCATTCAGAAACCTAGTGGGCTGCCTCTGTAGACAACAGTCTTCAGAACACATGCAGAAGAAAGACTCTTGGGATGCTTTTGCTTTGTCCAAATTTGAGGGAGAATTGCACATTAACAAAGAAAGCAATTCCATAATGCATTGTGATGTGCCAAGTAAAAATGATAGATTTATAGATAGATAGAATTTATTTAATACTGAAAAGAATCAATGAAAATAGTTTTTGCTCATTTTTGACGAAGGCTTACATTAACCTCACTGCATTTGGACAGAAAAAAATAATACAGAAGTAGTAAACGAAAACCATTTCTATAAAATAGAAATTCACGACGTTTAAAGCCTTCCTAAAGGTGGAAGATGTGTACAATTACCAAAAAAAGCTCTCAAAATATGATTAGCTTAATTATACAATAGTGTACATGAATTAATTATTATATTATTTTAATATAAAAACACATCAAAAATTTCTTTACATTATTTAACACGATCTATTTTAACAATATATTAGTTAAATGTAAAGGATGAGAATAACACATTTACCCTTAAGTACATCTAATGTTGTTTGAATGTAGTTTAAGAATCAATGTAATAAAAACACAGATAAAAAAGAGAGATGGAACCTGATCACAATCCTTTTTTTAATTTTAACATTTGAAAAATGAAGTATGGGTCCCCATAATATAAGTGATTTCAAGCTTTATAATAGACAAAACCTCCCCCTGGATTCACACAAACATGCGCGCATACACACAGGCATAGCATTCAGCTTAGACGATGTTGAAAACACGCACAAATCCTTGAAACTAAAGTGCTATCTCAGGTGTCCTCTGCTTTGTAGCTGTCAACAGTCTTTCAGAGAGTGGATTTACTACAAAACCAGCTCAATGGGCCCCACGTCAGCTGATGAATCTGCTTAAACAATTAGCTAAGCCCAGACAGAGGTGGGGATTGTGAGAAACCTCTCCAACAGCTGGCTGCCTCTTAAAAACAGCCATGAATGGCCTTCAACAGACTACTGCTGTTCGTTTTGAGAGCAAGAAACCATGGCATCAGCAAAAGCATGTGATGAGGGACGCTGGTTCCAGATGAGTGCCACACAGCTTAACCTTTGACCTCTGAGATGACAGAGGGGTCCCTGGACAGTAGTGTGAGGAGAGCGCAGTGTCTCGTATACAGGGACATGCGGAGCGTGGTGCCCCTGCCCTTTGACCTTAATGGCCAAAGTCTCCTTTTTATGTTTAAACAAAGAATATATACCCATATATATGTGTGTGTGTGGTCCTAGTAAACCCTATAGTATGTGAACTAAATATACAACAAAGATAGTAATACCGGTATTTTCTTCTTATAAGCCATATTACCTCTGTCCTAAGATTGCCTTCACATAACTAAGAGAAAATCTTAAATTTACTGCGGTTATGGGCAGCTACACAGTAACAACTCATACTGCCTTTGCACGATCTCATATTACTCCAAAGAGGCCAGTAAATAAAATATGCTTGTCCAAACGGTGTTTGTACATGTGGCCATGACTCCACAAAGCTCGGCGATGTCAACAGTGATTTAGCATCATTTGTAGCAGAACAGCTTCGCCCTCGATTTACGAGGAGTGAAGCGTAAACCATGTTCCCGCACAGACTAAACCGAATCAATATTAATTGAATCATCGAACATCACTGTCGAGAGCCTCTTACCGAACTTATATTAACAGAAGAACCCACTCGCTTCCCAGCCAGCGACGGCAATTATTAAACAAGAGTGACGCGGTGAATTTGAATTGAGGAAAATTCCAGCACCGACCCCTCGGATGATTCTTCCCTTCGTGACACGAGGCCATTAGAGATTGTTTTACGCCGGACGCCCGTACAGAAATTCATCATTAGGCCAATAAAGAGCCATTATATTGGAAAACGTCGTACGCTGTCAAATCGGGTATAAAATATCTCTCCGATTTCATTTGGGCCCTTTCGTTGCCGTTCTTGAGCGATACTGAGCAGAACTGTACATGACAAGAGCAAAGCTGCCCAAATAAGGGAACAACAGGAGTGCAAGGAAAGTCATTCATCTTCATTTTAGCGCCTAGGAAAGAAATTTTAGCCTGAAATTACCTTTAGACCCTTGATCTCACTGTTGAATGTAGTTGAAAATCAGCACAGTTGGTATTCAAAGGCCCCTCGTATGTCGTGACGAAAGAATCGGCGTGGCTTTAATTTAGCCGCATATACAAAAACACCCCCCTACAAACAAAGCCACAGATAGATAAACAGATACTACAGGCTTCTCGTGGAACAGACGAGAGCGACGTTGCTTCATTGTGCACCGTTCATAAATAAACAGCACATTTCAGCTAATCCCTTTCCTCTCTCTCTCTCTCACACACACACATATTCACTCGTCTGCATGACTGCACATGCTCAAACATTCAAATGCAGCTCAGCGCCTCGCTGCTTATCCACTGCGCTCTCTAACTCCTGCTCTATGTTACAGACCTCATGAATGGCTTTCAAAAGGAAACAAACGGCCTGGAAATGCGCGGTAAGTTACGGGGCGTGATTGAAGAAGCACGTTGACTTCTTTTGAATTATGCAACACGTGAAAGCGTCCAGCAGTTCTGTACATTGTTTTCGTCTAGCTGGGTTCCCACAATCCTCAGCAAAGTCATTGTGAGAGGAACCTGTCCTGCATTACACATAACGTGGCTTCTGAGGAGATGAACTGAAGTTTGGAACCATAAATCCTGTGGGGATTCACAGACTGTTTGCGCTGAAGATCTCTCACTCAAAAGCTCTGGCTTTAGGGAAGGTTTCAGCTTTTCTGAAGAAGAGATACGCTAAATAAGGGAAAGGTTATATATAAAGAAATGTCCTAACTGAACAATAGATCAAATGTAAGATTTATCCTGCACTATTATTGTAAATAAAATCTGAAACAATGTTCCAGTTCCCCAGCGGCCATAAATAATTAGTAATAAATAAATGAATAGGAATACAGTGTTGATTTTAAAATGTAAATATGTTTCAAACTGAAACTTTATTACAAATGGAAAAATAAACTTGTGAGATATTCCAAAACGTTTTAGGAGCTGAAATATCTTACCTTTTCCACGACACCCGGATGAGGAAAACCAGAAAGAGAGAAAAAAAGAAATTGGAATTAGAAACATTTCAAGGACGTCTGACACAGAAAAACATTTTACTCTCAATTTAATTTAGGTCAGGGAATTTCTCTCATCACAACAAATGATTAGTGTTCTTAAACAAATGAATAAGAGCTCAAACATTTACATACAAACACTGGGCAGGTGAAAGTGTTCCTAAGGTCACAGACGTTCATGTTTTCAATGACATGGAAATCAAGTGGGACGAATAATTATTGGTTACACTGGGAATAATCGCTTTAAAGAAACATGTAGTGCAATAGATCACATTTCACTTCCAAAAGTAACTGGATAAAAAGACAAAACAATCAAGAACATGTGAAGATTGTTTGAAGGAACAGTTCAAACAAAAATAAAAAATTCTGTCGTTATTTATCTCGTGTTTTTCCAACTCTGCATTATGCATAATTTGAGCTTAAAAGAAGAAATATTAATGGTGCCAAAACTTTCTTCAAGACTTTCAACAAAGACTTGATCAAAAATACAAACGTGGTCAATATTACTTGTTTACTATATTTTAAGTGTTCTGAAGCCAAACGATAATGAATTAAATTTTGTTTACCTAACAAAGCTATCGTCTGACTTGTATTTGCTACTTTTACGATAATTCTGTTATTTTTATTATAAATGACCATGCGCTTTTGTTGTATGTTAAAAAAACGTTCACAGCCATTTTGCCTCATTTCTTTCCTGAAAGAAAGAAAATAATACAGTTTGAATGGTAAACTGATGACCAATTTTTTCTTTTTTGTTTGATCACGTAGACTTTCATTGAAAATATTGAGCTTTAGACACGGAATCAAGTTACAACATCATAAAACAATATATCTTTCTCGTCCGTGTTTACAAATGCAACAGGCCCGCTGATTGGATGAGACCACCTACTCCTTTTCTTTTCCAGCTTTCTTTTTCTTTAAGAAAACACTTGCTGTTCTTGTAATGAGGTTTGGATAGACAGTGTATCTTTTCTGAATGGAAAAGGAGAGGGCCACGGGGTGGGAAGAGCTGAATATTCAGTCACACACTTCTTAGGAGGACACATACGACAGAGCCTCTCGCTGTCCGCTAACCAATAAAACACTAATTGGTCACAGAACCCGTTTCCAGCCAGACAAAGAAGCGAAATCCCCAGCAGACAGAAAGAGTTTAGTTCTCAGAGAATCTCCATTCTTCCTCAGAGGAAGCCTCATAACTTCAAGAGTAGCTCGGCAGGGGTGCGAAGCTTCACAAGAATCAGGAGTTTGTTTTAGAGACGAGCTGAAGGAATGTAGGTCCTGGGTTAACTATGACATAGAGCTCCACTTATCTAAGTGTTTTCTGCTTTTGTCAAGAACAAGTGCAGGTGCTCTTTCTGTAAAACATTTGATCTTAAAGGAGCCGTCGAGGGAAGAACAGAATCTGCGCTCTCCACAATATCGGATCCTTCACGTTTTGGGACTTTGTCTTGAAAATGCTTTAGAGTAATTCAACCGAGCAGATGAAAGTGTTTAGAGCTCCTTCTTGGATGCGAGTGAGCGTGTGATATATTATAGAAAGATGATTTTAAGAAATATTGCACACAGATGAACGTTGCCCTGAACTTTTTTTTTTTGAGAAAGTGAGTGACACGGAGTCCTACACACGTCGGGCTCGTTTTTCACGCGAATTGCTTGGAATCTTGAAGACGGCACATTTACTGGCTCCGCATCACAGATTTTTCACTTACGATTGCTCAAACCTACCCTCGCTTTCTTACCATAAATTAGAGCAATTTTAATAACAGCACATCAGCCAATATGTACAGCTTAATGACAATAAATACTTCCATTAAACATGGAGCACAACTGGACCGCCAAATCAAGGAGGATATTAAACCCAGATGTGGAAAAAATCCCTGACTGAAACGACCGAAATCCCCCACCACCCCTCCCAGCTTGCTGAATGGAGCCCAAAAAAATGACCAGCTACACATGCAATTTAGATAAGATATTATTACAAGGAATCACGGAACGTTTATGTAGTTTCAAGTAACATAATGTTGCCCCGAAACGCAGCGATGAAAAATTACTCCGAAACTTGCAGTCTCTGATGGTCGCTCCGATGAAATATCAATCCACGCTGGGCTGCAGTCACAGCTGTCTCGTATCTTTTATCTTCCATGCGTGCAAAATTTCACTCATCTATATGCTGTCTGTCTCTATCACGTATGTCTGAGCATCAGTGATGTCGTACACCATGTGACCTTGGTGTTTTCTTATGAGGGCAGTGGGGAAGTAGAACAAAGAGCTCTGAGCTTCCTGCCCGCTCTGTTTTCCAGTCGGAGAGACTGTAGGCCAAATGTCCGTGTCATGAATTTACTGTAGCGTGGGCATGAAGCCCAGTTTAGCACTGTGGAAACAGAAACTGGGCCTCTTTCGCCCAGACTTGGATAATACCGGAGTACCAATAATCTGCTACTCAAACTAGACTCAATCTGAAATTAAATCCAATTTCTGACCAGCTAAACCAGTTGAAGACCGGCTCATCCACACCATCTTAAACCAGCAAAGACCAGTGAAGCATTTTAGATTGGTCTAAACCATTTGGACTGGAGGTTTTAGAGCAGCTTAATACCTGTGAACCAAAACATGGGGATTGGAGCTTGCATCCCCTCTGAACTATAGCCCTTAAAAGCCTAATTTGCTGTGAGACACTGAGCGTCTCTATAGTGGGTGAACAAAAGCTAAAGGATGAGGGATTTCATCCCCCCTTGCGTCCCTGGCTCTCTTTCGGCCAAAACGCATCTCAAAGGCTAATCAGATTTGGGGGAGAAATGAAAAGGTTTCCAAAGGACAAGCCCTATAATCCTGAACCCCACCCTGACCACCTCCCTCCCCCGTCTGTGCCAAAAAAAAAAAGAGTTTGTGCTGCACTCCTTCCAACCTCTAATGACCTCACCTCTGCTGGCTTTGTCAGGTTACCCCGGGCAACGCTGGCTCTACTCTCGAGTAGCAGTTGGCTGCGTGGAGAGGCGACCCTCCTTTTGACAGGAACATGCCCCTCAGCCCCCCTGCAGAAAGTTTTAAATGCCACCCTACGGGGTTGGGGAAATCGCTCAGGGTCTCTACAACTACAAATCTGAGTCAAAGATATGTAACATTCATTAATATTTTCCTTTTTTTAGCCGATGGATTATACAATGAATAAGTACAATGTTTGATGTTCATGCTGCCTAATGGGTCAAATCCCAGCAGTAGTTCATTTGTATACATCCCTCCTTACGTCAACAGGTTTAAGAGGTGAATTCGCTGTGGTGTTTTCATTGAATCACATTACCATCTCCTGCCACCTCCAGCTCAGCTGCATCATAGTAACAACATCGCCGTGGCAACAGCATCATGTAACTATGACTATACTTACAGACAACATTGCCCTTATTTTTGCTTCAATACAAACTCATGTTCATCCTATAATTTTTCTGATTTGAACAGAGACAACAGCAAGTATCTATCGGTAGTTTGATTCTTTCCTACATTTAAACACTTAAACAATGTGGACTTGTGATGCTAGTAAACATTGCTAAATTTGTTTGATTATCCTGAGCAACGGTGTGAGTTTGTATCTGTTTGTCTGAGCAATAACAGACGGCGCGAGTGTTTGGAAAACTCATTTACATTTTTGCATTTGGCAGACGCTTTTATCCAAAGTGACTTACTATACTACACAATTCCTGGGATCAAACCCATGGCCTCAACATTGCTATAAACCGAGCTACAGGAGAGCTAATTTTAAAAGATTTATTATTTTCACAATTCTATTTGGCAACACATAAATTACACATTTTAGCTGTAAGAAATCATTTGGCAAAAAACTGCAGGTCATACTTGGAAATCTTTGCAAGCTGTTGTTGCAATCCGGTCCTTTAACAATGGTGAAAAAGTATCAATCATAAGAAGTATTAATCACCAGGGCTGTCTGCATTTGTGAATAAAAAATGAAGCAAAGTTCACATGTCAGCAGTTTCGTCTCGCACACCTGAGGTGGATTTTACGAGCTTTCCACTGTCTTTCCAAAACATTTCATATCTTGCCTCATTTGCTTTGGAGATTGATGATGAATGCATTGAAGAGCATTAAATATGTGCATAACATCCACCGTCATGGTGAGTGTTTCACAATAACAATGTGCATAGGAAATATTTACACAACTGGAATGGCCTTGCATGGAAAATCTATTACTATTGTTTTAAAATGTCCAATGACTATAATTCCTCGGTAAAATACACAAATCTTACAAATATATCACAACACATACGAAACAGCAATAAAAGAAATATGTCTCATAAACCGTATGAATAAACAGCAAAGTGAATTGTGTGGCAACATCAATCATCGTAAAGAAACAGTTCACCCGATGTTGTTTCAAACCTGTACGCCGTTAATCTCTGCACGTAACGCAAAAGTAGACGGTTTTGAAAAATCTTTTCATACAATTAAAGTTTACATTGATCACATCTGTCAATCTCCAAAGAAAGTGCAAAAATAGGCTAGTCTATTATGAAACACCAACCATTAATGTCATTGTATGACAACAGCAGCGTAAAGATTCATCAAATCTCTTCTGCAGAAGAAAATAACAGCATAATGGTTTGGAACAATATACGAGGGTGAGTTTCGGGTGAACAATTCATTTAACATTCATCGTGACCCAAAGTCAACCTTCAGAAGCGTTCATTTAACAGCCACAGTCTGTTCTCAATCCAAACTCAATGAGACTTCCAGCCGAGTTGGGAGAGAGATCCCATCCTGACTTCATCATCCCATTTGTCAATACTCGCAAATAAAGTCTTTTTCGGCCTATTGACTGCAGATTGCCGATGCGGGACGCGTCGTGTGATTGGAGCTGGCTAATGCGCGCCGCAGAGTAACCGCAGATTGGCGATGTGGGGAGCATGACGTTCTGCGACCGCACCTCCGCTGAGACAAACAAAGCAGGTGAGTGGGAGGCGGAAAAGGGATGTGGTGAAGGGGAATTCGACATCCCACTTCATCAGACTTCTTATCCTGGTTAAAGGATTATTGATTGGAGAAGCTCATTAAGCCTTTTTCTGACACATCTCTGAGAATGAGCAGCAGTAACACGACTTAATAATTTGTTCCTCGCTGGCCTTTCTCTTCTGTGCTATTCCAGTGAGATTTATAAAGCCTGAGATCAGATAAAAAGCAGAATTTCTTTCAACAGTATTCACACCTGTCGCAAAAAGTAGTTTTTAGTCATTCATACAGCAGATTAAGTTTAAGATGTAATGTGAGATGCAAATCGAAAGACAAATTAACATTTGCTTCAGCGACATTAAAGAGATAATTCACCCAAAAATAAAAATTGTCATCATTTTTTCACCCTCATGTCATTTAAACCCTGTATATGATTCTTTCTTTTGAGGAACACAGAAGAAGATATTTTGCAAACGGCACTCATTGACTTCCATTGAACCTTGTGTTCACACTATGAAAGTGAATGAGAGCCGGTAACCAGCGTTTTGCTAAATATCTTCTTCTGTGTTCTGCTGATGAAAGAAAGTCATACAGGTTTAACATGACATGAGGGTGAGGAAATAATCAAATCATTTTTGGGGTAAACGATCCCTTTAACCGTTAGGATGTGTCCTTGAAAAATCCTGTCTTGTAGTCCAGTGGTGGGACGATACCTTAAAACTTTAAAGTAGTTAAACTACAAGATACTAATAAGGGGAGAAATATATTTTAATATAGACTTTATATTTAAACTTATTTTCTGAAGTATTTATTCGGCCCAAAACCACTGATGATTTCAATTAGGGTGTCAGTGTTACACTTGACAGATAAATACAGCTATTAAAAAAACATTAGATTAAATATTTATATAACCAAGCCAAAGCACAATGACAAACAACAGCACTGAACTAAATATTTGAATACAAAAATGTAAACTGCTGCTCAGGGCCTCAATTAAATCCTTGAATCGTTTTATTTTCACCTTTTCCATCATTAACAAATGAATTGATTTATTAAAACGAATCGCTAGAATGGCACACAGTATCGAGCGTGGACAGTTTAGGAGAGCGTATTTGATTATTGACTGCTCGCTCAGCTGTGAAACTGCAAGCGCAATACTGCGCGACATAAAAAAGAACTATGTGTTGTCCCGAAGCCCGTCTTAAAAGAGCTAACAAAAACACAAAGCAATGTCGAAATAAACGTTGGCTGAAAGCTACCTCGGTCGGCCGGTTTATAGATGGAACAACAAATAAGCAACATTTGAAAAAACTAAATCGAGCCGAGAAGTGCGGTTGTAACGAGACCTCTGACAGCTAGTCATCCATATCTGCAAGCGACCATAAACGGCGCTCGGCCTTCGCTCAGGACTGAAGGGGCCCCTTTATTAGAGCGCTTTAGCAGGTCTGGAAAATCTGCCCAGGGTTAAAGAACACCATTTTTCTTGCCATTTTCTTCCTGCGGGAAAAAAAATCAGCAGCCAAAGTTAATCTAAAGAGACACCCACAGGAACAGCACAGAATCCAAGAACAACCCTTCAGTTTTGTCTCCGGAGCGACTGCAGCCAGCGCTGAAGAGAAACAGCCATGTGAAGAGACAGCTATGACGACCCTCGAAGAGGTCTCGAGGCGACGGAGAGTCTGTTACGTTCGAGTGCTGCAGTCCTGCAGATTTACAAACTTAAGATACACACCTCTTCAATACTTGATTCTGATTGGTCAATCCTGCAGTCAAATATTTTTCTATACAGATGTATACTGCTGTTTTCTCACAACTTTTTTTAAGCAGGATAATATACAGTCGGCTCTTTTGAGGTGAATCGATTTGTCCGTTTTACATTCAAGTCTGAATGATTTGTTCATAATGCCCATAATGCCTTACTGAAATACATATAATTGTAGAGCTTTACACTCCCAGTCCCTATTCAATTTCATTATATGCAAAAGACTCGGCAGGACATTTTTCACTTCATTAATAATTCCACAGAAGAATAGTGAAACGACATGAGGCAGAGTAAATATTGACAGAAATTTCTTTTTTGGATTAACTGTTCCTTTAACGTCTAAACATGGATCAGATGTGTCTGTGTAAGGTTCAGACCCTTGAGCTCACTTTTGTTTGAGTGCTTTCATACTTTTGTGTAACATGTAAATATTCTCAACGGGTAACGAATAAAAACTCCGGACAAAACGGCGCGTCTGACGAGTCGAGCCGGTTTTTTAGATGTGTGGCCGTGTTTCTCTTGTCCAGATTAAATCCTCGGGCTCCAGAAACGACAGCCGCGAGTCCGGCGCTGGCTAATCCGCCGTGTGCTGTCAGCCTCTCACATCCACCCGCGAGTTGATGGAAACGGTTTGAGCTCGATAATAGACATGAGTTCATTAATCACCTACCGTTTCTCCCACCGTCACGTCTGACAGACTGAGGAAACGTGTTTGCCGGAGAGCCTGACATCCAAATCATGCAACTTAACGCAGCAGGTTGGGGTACGAAAAGCAATAATGAAACAGAAGGGGGGGCCCGGGGTGGGGGGTCCCGCTTTGGCGCAGCTGATACGTGCGTGTGAATTCATCAGAAACGGAACATGTGCTTGGTTAATAATAAGGAGCTCATCAAGGACACTGTCGCTTGGTAATTGAGATTTTGAAAACGATCCATGTGGCCCCGCCCCTGTTTCTGTTTCACTATTCTGATGTCACGAGCAGCAGGTCCACTGTGAGGTCATTCAGTCCTTTAGTCAATGCCCTTTCCTTCCTCTCTGTCAGAAAAAAGGTGCTAATATCATTACTGAATTCACTTTAGGGGATTAACTGTGAATTAGAGCAAGTAATCCCTATAGATCTTGCGCACAACATCATATTTCAGCTTTCCTATAGGATTAGCACTATGCGCTCATCTTCCCTGTGTAGTCTGATGTGGCACACACCTTTGGAAAGAAACTGACTCATGGGGTTTTTGAAGGGTGGATAAAGCTGCCAAGAGCATGGAATCAATGTGCGCTAACATTTATCAAGTGTGAGATGTTTTTGTTACTTTTGTCAGCCTATTGTCCAGCGTCTCGCCATATGAAAGAAAAATCAAACTGAAATCTCTATTGTTTCTCTTAGATAGTAATAGAGATTTCTGCTCAAACAAAAACATGTGCCTCCTTTAGAGTTTCAGAAGAGACCTCAACAATGACTCAAACTGTTCTCAGATCGCCAAAATAGCAAAATTTAAATTACTTATATTATAACTTATATTAACATCTTTTATAACTTAATTTAACTCAAATATGACAACTGTTACCAAATAATATTTGTTTTACAGAATATTAAGACTGCCATGATCTTGATTTTAATTTTTACTTATAAACATTTATCTTAAAAATTCTTATGAAAAACAAATTACTTTTCATATTTTTATAGTACATTTTTTGACAGAATCATCAGGATGTAATTAAAATGTAAAAACCCTATTAAATCTCCTGAGCTACATCTATTTAACAGTAAGTCATCTTGGCATCTCTGATTTGCTGACCTCAACATTTTTTCTGCATCGCAGCTTTCAATACTTCACTCAACTGCGATCATATTGACAATGACGGCAGATTGATGTTGCTTTATAAGAGAGACAAAAAAATACAATAGCCACACTGCGGAAAAAAGCTTGACAAATGGGACTTGACCACTGCTGTCTTGTTAACCGTAATCAAACCACAGCCCGGACTGTCAGTCATTTCGCCACTGACTGTTACGACATCACCGCTGAGGGCCGCTGGAGCCCGGGGGCCACATTCACACACAGGAAGTGAGAAAACATGCTTATTCCACCTTTCAATAAACCTTCTTCACTGTCAGGCCTGCTGACTGTAATAAGCGAACCGCGCAGGGCAAATTCTACTAACATTCTGACAAGTTTGCCGGCAAGAATCACATTTGTGAAACAGGCCATTCACAAATAAACAGTAATTATGTGCCTCTCACGACCTCAGCGGTTCGCGCTGCTCCCCGGGCACACGGGGACGAGTCATTAGTGTCATACGAGGTGAGAGGACGCAAAACACCAAGCGCTCGTCCCATGCAAATTAGTCCCGACACGAGAGGACGAGGCAAAAAATGAAATTACAGTTCCGTACGAGGAGTCATCACGGGCGCGTGAGGAAACAAACAGCTTTCTGGGAAAACACAATTTGATCTGTGCTAATCAAGCGGTCATCAAAACCATTAGTTAAACATGCTGCTTAACCAAGGAGAAAGAGAGAGAAGGTTGATTATGATGAAGCTAATGAACAAGTCATGTGAGCCTAGAGAGGAAAACTTGATGATGTGAAACCAAATATCACATTTGTCTGATCACGAAGCATTTGTTCAGTGCACCGCACAAAATCATCATCTTAATCAGTATTTCTGGTGCAAACATGTAAATATCCTTGATGCGAGATCAATGGACATGAAAATCAAAAGCCGCTAAGTAAAATCATGAATACTGCTTTAAGTTGACTTTTCTTGTTTGGTGAAGTTTATTATCCAAAGTCTTATTATCTTACACAGTTTTTGGCAGCAGATGTATTTCGTTTAAATATTCGTACGGGAAAACGAGAGAGAAATAGCGATTAAGAAAATGATTTTTCCAGGAAACAGAACAACCGTCACTGAGCACTTATGTCCAGATTACCATGTCAGGCCGCTCTCGGGCGACACTCGCATCTCTGCACTTTCTAACCAAATGACCAGAAATATCATTCACACCGTCCACAATCACACACCCACTCAAGACTGCAGCCAGCGAGAGAAATGAAACCAAATGAATCAAACAGGAACCCGGTCCCTTTCCAGTCACAGCTGTGAATCATTCTGCACGACGCTACGAAGAAAAACGGCTTTTTTCTTTAAGCGTTTTCTTGGCTCTATCAGCAAAACCCTGTAATTGCAGTAACTTAGCCTCATTCCTCTGTAACAACAGGCCGTTTTTTGTGTTTGGAAGACATGGCCGGAGTCTGGGTACATTTAAACGGCTGTAATTAATAATTCTCCAGGGAGAGAGCCAAATGACTTCTAATCGCTGCGTCTCTCTCTGCCAGCCGCTGCCCAGCAGCTCACCAAAAAAGGGCTTAACCAAACTGCACCGGCTTCATCCGAGAGCCCATCTCGCTCTCCATTTTGTGTTCCGCTCGCGTGAGTCGAAGAAAAGAGAGGCTCCAGTGAAGCGCTGTCCAAAATGGCAGTTTAAGAGAGACCCACATGAACTACATGAACAGTTCAAGTTTTGGGTTGAAAAGAAACAAAAATCTGTAATTGAGAAAGTACATCAAAAATTTGTTATACAGTTGGGGCCGATTTTTGCAGGAAATGTTAGTTTAACATTATTTGACTTTATTTAAACCTACATAAAGATAGGTATGTAAAGAAACCTGCAATTTTACGTTTAACAAAGAGATGGAAATATATCGAGAGAAGTTACGGATTGAGACTTTGAGAAAGGATTTGACTTGTTTGCATAGGCTGGATGGTACTTTAATTACACCATTCTGCAGAGAAACACAATCATGCATTCGGATAAAATAAAAAATTTTCAAGCAATTCATATTTTACAAATATTGTTTTATATTACAGATGTTTTTACCAATTTTGAAACCATAAATTAGGATTAGTTAATGCACACACAATACCAGTCAAAAGTTGAGACACAATTGATAAAAATGTTTCTCATGATCTTAAAAATCTTTATATTGCAATGTTAAAAATTACTTATGTAGACAAAAATACAATTATGTCATTCAAAAACTGCAATTTTATTTAAAAAATATTTTTTAATAATATAATATAATTTTTGAAAAGCAGTCAATAAGAGTTCAGCATAGATAGAAATGTCTTCAGTGTTGTTTAAAAAGCTTCTCCGGTCGAGACCTCAAGAAGCTGAATGATAAAATGTCAAGAATATGATTTTACAAATTCTAGATAAATGGTGTCTGAAGATGCTAAAATATAACATAGTGTTCATTTATTTTGGATACTTTTAGTCACAACATAATTCCCACAATTTTGTTATTTCATGGTTTTGATGAGTTATACTACCATTCTAGACTGTCCAAAAAATCTAAACAATGACTTTTGACTGGTACTGTACATTCTCAGGAGTAGAAAATCCCTTAAATCCAACAAACTGATTGGCTGTTTCTGAAAGGTCTCCATGATGAGCACGATTTCTCCCTACTGTTTTCCCACAAAAGTGGCACATCTCCTCCTTCTACTGCCCCGCTGTGCATGACATAAAAGTGTGCTAGATGTTTAACCAGAGCGAGGATGACACTTTAGATTTACCGTACAAGTAAAACACACATAATCTGTCACTAACTGCGGTCATATACGTAAATAAACAAATAAATGCTTTGTAAACAGAGCGGTGAGCTTTATTTAGAAAGCCGTGAGTCTGAGCAGGACTGTAGTATCGCTGCTCTTTGATCCTACATCACTGCAGAAAAAAAACATTAAAACATTCATAAATGATTCAGCAGTTTTTGCTGAAGCCTCCAAAATATGTTTGCTGTGTATTCATTTCTACAGTGCAATTTGAATCTATTAATATCTATATATCTAAATCGATTTCATGATATATTTTCTGACTTAATATGTGTCAGGAAAGACCAAATGTTTGAATTAAAAAAAAAATTCCCTTTGTTATCCGTTAACACAAGTAATCATTGTTTTGTGGACACACACATTAGACGTGAATATTGAGTAAGATAAGATAAGCGTGGACCGGCGGCCACGTGCAAACACAAACCAAACCCCGACAGTCAGCTAGATAAAATTTGTCCTTCTGCTTCCATTCCCAGGAAGGAAGTCTTAGCGAGGCGTAAAATAAAACCCAAGGCAAGACTTTCCTCTCATGATCTCTTAACTAGTTTAGGCCTAGCAGCTGCTAAAATTATTGAGTTATTTTGGCCAAAAAAGCTATAAAAGCACAGACAAAAGAGAAAGAGGAAAGAGTAGGCCGGTCCTCTGAAGGTGCATCTACAATGCTAAACAGGAAGCTTGCTTAGGACCGGCATTCGTTAGCTTTGCCTTTGTGGGCCATCCTTTCCCCCACCCCAAATACAAACACTCACACACACACCATATGCAGAAAGAGAGCTGGAGAAGAAAGCATGAATTATTTATGGAGGCCTGTCTTTAAGAATTAAAGCATGCGAGCAGAAAGCTTCACATTGTACCACCTTAAAGAGAGACGAGACATAGAGCGAGGGGGGTAAGGCCCGGCCCAGAAGAAGAGCTGGGGGGGAAGATCTCTCCGGAGGGTCTTGAGCACCGCTCCTGTCTGGAGTGTGACAGCATACAGGCCGAACGCGAGTCGAACAGGACGTTCACCTCCTCCTCCAGCCCTCAAAACTAGGATGAGTTCCTTTTTTTAGTGTGTCCTCATCCAAACCTCACTGACTCTCCGACAGGGGAACAGGTTCGTCTGGCTTCTCTGAGGACCGTCTTCATCATATCGTTTCTCAAAGAAAGAGGGTTGCGTATGGGAGCTACGAATGGCCCGGTAATTACAAACGAAACAATGACCTAAATCACAGCAAGTACCCCAAATGTTGAGCTCCCCAGCCGTCCAGCTTATATCAGTGTCCCTCTTTTTAAAAATGAATGCAAGGGGGATGGAGACAAGAATTGCAATAAAACGCAGAAAATTTTAACAGCGTCCTTCAAGGTTTTGTTGATCCTAAACTAACAAGCTGAAATAAAAACCCAAATAAAAAGTAAATGGATAATCCACACTGTTATGAGCATAACATCTGTTTATATTTGACTAAAGCCCTGTTAAAAAAAATATCTGTCTATATATGAATTATCTATTTTTAAAAAAATGAAATATACACGCATTATGGACGTGACCAAAAGAACAAACTTTCTGTGAATTAAATTGCACAAACCAGAAGAAATAATACCCAACAAATAAACTCTTCAAAGAACATCAAATAGTTGTTTTATTTTAATTTATAAGGAATATGGACCGATTCCGCACTTTACCTGACTATGAAAAATCATGCTTTTAAAGATAAAAAATGCCTTCAAAGGGTATTTAATCCACCTAAGATTGCCATCGGAACTATCAGTATGATAAAAACCTTTGGCTAAATTGTTTCATGGTAAGGTTGACACAAATCACACTTGTTCTCGGGCAATAACCTTCATTTCAAAACACTGGCTGTTAACTCACTGACCGACTGGGCAACAGCTGCCTTCAGTTTTATACACAGCCATTGTCCTTTTAGGGGAAAAAGCAAAGCATCCTGGGTATTTGGTCCATTAAAAACAAAGGCCAACCACTGACATTGCTTGCAAACACTTTACGTGTGTCTCTTTGTAAGTGTATGCCTGAATATGTGTGGTGTTTCCAAATGTGCCCGCACCACGTGACCGAGCAGCTGGAGTATAGCGGTGGAACAGACAGAAAGAGAACAAAAACCTGAACTCCAACCTCTGAAAAATCTCTGTTTGTGCGATTCCAACCGTGTGCAGCGGGCCTGTGCTGAATATTGTGTCGGTGTAAGTAAGTGTATAATGTGTATTGGCCTCGGAGCAGACTGACTGTTGACTAATGTGTGTGTGTGTGTGTGTGAGAGAGAGAGAGAGAAAGAGAGAGAGGTGAATGCTCGGATAGGGTGCCTGATTATATATGCATTGAATAAAAACTATTTTCCCGGCCAGCAAGCCCTCCAGCTCCGCCCAAATACTACAGCTCCCTCCCAATGAGAGGTGAGGAGGGGAGAAATGACCCTGAGGAAAAGCCTCATCCTGTGCAGTGAATGACAGAGGAGGCCACTCCAACTGCTTTCCCGATCACTATCCCTAAAAAACGCTTTTCCACACAGTACGACGTTCCGTCCTGCCCTCGGGCCAAACCGAGACGTTGGGGTCTGACAGCACTACAGCCTTACGTTAATGTTTTCATGTGAAGGAGAAAACAAGGAAACGGATGAAGAGAAATTGATTAAAATCTCACCACTTTTGACAGCTATCAAACTGACACAAATCCACAAGAGCAAATTCATCTCAGTTCATCAGCACCAAAGCTCCACATCTTCAAATCGACCACACAAGCTAAACACGTTGATGTAATGCGTTATTGCTCCCATCGGAGCTACTGACAATTTTTACTTTTTTCCTCAGGAACTGGATTTTACTTGTATTTACTGATTATTGTCAGGGGTCTTCAATCCTGCTCCTGGACGACTGCTGTCCCGCACACCTGCCTGTAAGTTTCAAGTAACCCTGAAGATCTTGATCACTGCTTAAAGATAAATCTGAGGTCTTACTCGAGTTTTGCCATTAGCCATTCACATGCGGCACAAGAACTGGTGCCCAATCATTGCCGTGCGCAATGTTTCAACGTACAACAAATTCTAAACAAACGAATGATAGAAGACTGACAAATTCTAAACAAACAAATAGGTTTGCAGGCAAAGAGCATAATGACCCACATTTGTTTGCAGGCAGGTTATGCGTTACACAGTCAGTTGCATCATTGTTTGTCTCTGAAATATCTGGCAAAGAGTAAACAAACTCCGATTCAGAGTAAAAATCTCTTCTGTTGTCCCGGCGTCACTCTCAGATGCTCTATGGACTCGATCTGGATCGTGTGAATTACTCGGTGGTTTGGGCTGAGAAAGGTTACAGCAACTGAAGATGTTAATATTTCTTCTAAACGTCCTCTGGGTTTGAGGGGATTCTGGTTAAGCTTTTGAAAACTAACTACACGCTTTACAGTACACAAGTGTAATCCTGTAATCCTAACCTGTGGAGATATACTCATCCCGCTGAAGATACATCAACTTTGAGCCGACAGGAAGACGTCTAAATACCACGTCTATCCCTCTTTTTCCTACATCTCAAGGTTTCTCACAGTCACTTCTATAAAAAGCACGAGGAATGATATCCTTTTACCTGCAGAGCATCATCAGAAGATCAGTATTCCACCTGTGACACTCAGAATATCTCCGTGTGATACACGCACTGCCTCACAAGTGTCACATATGACAACTGGGATTAGCAAAACACTTGGCGGCAGGTTATTGTTATTGACCAAACAGTAAACAAAAAACAAAACGCTACGCTGTCACATTGTACGCTGGCAGCTATGTGCCCGAATAATAAACATTCAGCGCTCGTCTAAATGAAGTGCTAAAATGCATCTGAGACGCAATCATTTTTTTCCGACTGGCTGACATATGACTTCATTGCATCTGTTGTAAAAATAAATTAATTTTAAAATGTCACATTTAGGCGTCACACATCATTACACGCACATCAACTTAGCTTCAACCTTAGCAAATTACAACACTGGAGAATTGAGACTGTAAATAAATATTTCACCGCGTACAGACTCGGTTCAACTTTTAAGGGCTTTGTATTTGAGACATTTTAATTAAGAACAACAAACCCAGTGACAAATGTAGGACCGGATGTGTTTTTTTAACTTCTAGATTTTTCTGTGAGCCATGATTAAATGTCCAAAATATATGTACAACAAATAATAGACCTCTTACACAAACTCATCTTTGTTTCACATCCATCTTTCGTCATTTGTTTTCCATGTTAGTCTGTCATCTTTAATGTTGATGCCTCCATGTGAAACACATGCTAAAGCGCTCTCAGTTGTTCAGATGTAAAACGCTATGTAACGCGAGTTTATCGGAGGAAAAAATAAAGCATCATTACCACAGTATCATTACCACAACATCAGCCTGAAAGTTCTCCTAAATAAGCTGTATTAAATGACAGCATCACCTTTAACAGCATCAAGCTCAAGTGATGCTCGGTTTCCCTTTTCAAGATCACGTGACGTGTCAAATTGCGCGAGCATTTATGAGAGACTAATAAGTGTATGATGGATGGACCGCTCAGCTGAGATGCCAGGCAGATGAAAACAAAACACTCATTCACCATCACTCCATTTGCATCTGCGGGCATCAGCACGTAACCAGAGACTTCCGTGAGCGAGCACTTCAGGCCAAATTGAAGCCGATTTATGCACAATTCAATTTCTGCAACTTTGCAGATGGACACAAATCGCTGATTTATAGTCGTGCTCTAAGAGGTTAGGCTGAGCTTTCTGAGCAAATTCTAAAAAAGAAAGAAACTGGAAATGGGGGCTTCAGCTGTCTACGGCAAACCTGCTCCCCGTTCCGCCCCAATCCCGTCTCCAAGGCAGCTATGGGGAAATCGCCATGGCAACTCCCACCTGGGAGCACTTGTTAACATGAAAGTTGGAGCAGAGGAGAAGGAGAGGCTGTGGTTGAAATGGAACGGCTGCAGGCTGTGTGTGTCTCAACAGGTTGAAGGGAGGAAACGGGCGTCAAACAGGAAAAGGAGTGGAGTGTCCATCCACCACCCACCATGTCTTATGCGGTTTCCACTCTCAAATAAAAAGCGGCCCGAGGACGGGTGAAAGCGATTTTGCATCTATCCCCAGAGGAACTTTCATTGCTCTGAGGTGTCATAACGTAGCTTTCTTAAGTCTTTTGCTAGTCTCGACTCAGTATTAGCCCAGATATTCATTTAATATGGAAGAATATGACATATGTTTGAGTTCGCAATAAAATCATGTCTGAGCAAATCTAAGCACAGTTTGAGAAACTATAGCGATCTTTATTTCAGAGAGGAAAACTAGCAAAAGTCTCTGTTTGCTTTCTAATATCATTTCCGTCTACGAGAAACAACAGAGATAATAAAGAAATGATAAAGAGATTTTCCTTTCCCACGTTTCATTGCAAAACAAGAGCTGTCCAAGTCCAAGCCCGAATATAAATGGCTGGGAGCCGTGCCGAAATCATCCGAGGCACGTAATTGAAGAAAAGCCTGATGGTTCTGAGTAAAACTGAGTGGTTTAAGTGATGACGAAGATGAGAGAGATTTTCAATTTCAGTCAGTAACGTGGAGGTCATTATTTTTCTTTGATGATACCATAATAGAGTTGGCTGGGATATATATTCACAGCGTTCTGGAATAGAACCACATTAGCGCTAAGATACCTTTCCATCTACCAAATCTTACTCATTTGTCCAGACCACAGTCCGGGAGGGGCGACGGCCCTGGCGTCCCAAAGGGCCATTCATCCATCTCATCATTCTATATCAATTTCAGGGAATGAAAGTTAAGTAACACAGTGAGGAGAGAAACTCATCTGATCTTGACCCCTGACTGGTACTTCTAGACTTGGCAAGGCAAGACAAAGCCACGGAGAGGACAGAGTATCAAATGTAATGAAACAATGTACAGTACAGAGTTAAATATGGATACTATGTCAATATTTCACTTGATTGAAAGTCAAACTAGACAAAGACAAAGACTTCTGTGACAGTAAAAAGCACTTTTACAGCAAAAATCATGCTTTAAACATAAAAACATGGGTTTTTAAACCACCAAATATTGACATCTGAGATATCAGTACGATGAAAACCTTTGGTAAAAATATTCTTTTTTCCATGTAAAGTTGACATTTGCATAAAATTGGCCCATTATAAACCAGCTATAATCAGCTTTGCTGTGATTAAATAGTCCTTTCTCATCCGAAAAGATGTTTTACACCCCTGTGAGAGAGCCTAACAAAGCTACCGGCATACAGTGTTATACGAAAGGGGCATGGGGACCCATGTCTTTCAATTTCTGCAATATAAACTGTAAAAGAGTGACAGATAACATTTCATTATTCCATACATTTCACTTTATAACACTATCAATCTTGTAAGATGCCACAGGTGAAGACAAGACGTGCAGTATGTAGTGCGCCCAAGTATTCACGCCCAAACCGAAGACTCGAGGGCAGGAAGAACAGGTTTTATTTGCCAACTAAGGTCGAGAATGTCACAAAGTCAAATTGATAGACTCATCCTTTGAAGAGAGGATAACATGTCTGGCCCTGTTTTAAATTGGGCACACAACACCTCTCAGAGTCAGAACCAGCTAACTTTGTGCCGTCCCTCATTTTTCTGGATCTCTAGTTTTGACTCTTCTCCAACTGAAGTGTTAGTTCTTTGACCGCTGTGGACGGGGCACGAGGTATTTTAAAGCACGATTTCTCACACTACACGACACATCAAAGACGGTTTCGGAATCCAGTACAAGCACTGGCTTCAAAATGAAAAAAACTAAATCAAACAAAGGGGCCATTTTTATTTGGCGAGCGAAACCATAAACAATTAGTTTACGATAAATGCCCGTGTGGAACATATTCATTCATTCATCAAAACAAATATTCCTCTTTAGCGTGGTATTGCAGCGCAGCAGAAAGCGTTTAAATAATGTATCCTCTTAAATAATGAACAGATTTCAGCCGGCGTCCCAGTAATGACATATAAACAACTCTTTAATGAGCTTTCTTCGACATTAAACTCACTGCTCCCAAACATCCGACCTGTGCAGTGCCAAATCACTGCTCTGAAAGTTTACAATATACATACGCTCCTAAACGCCGCTATAAACTTTAATTACGGAGACGGATGTGCAATAATAAAATGTTTGATAGCTTTCCAAGGATTTTCCACCCTGTAATTTCACCTGGTTTCTGCGGCACGTATTGTTATGCAATATTGCAAATAGGGCACCGAGTACATTTTACCTTTAAATCTCACAGTCCGACCGACCTGTTCTGCAACATTTGACACACTACGGCTTGACTGCTCAAGTAATGCGTTTCCAAGAGAGCTAGTGCTTACAGCTATTAATAAAAAATGTAATGGGTGATTTAGCCATTACTGTGCCATTACAGTGCACAGTTATACAGCAGGACAGATATACCATAGCATGTTTAATTCCAAACATAGACATTCATTTCCTGCTAAATTGAAAGCACACACCAAGACAGATATACATTTATAGCCCGTTTAATTCGACATGGCTCAAAAAATAGACATCAATTTCCTGCTAAATTGAAAGTAGCACCATGCAATGTTCTCTGCTTGTACATCTTTTACACGAAATTATTAAACGACCCCGTACGTAAACACTGTAACAGAAAACGGCAAATGTAAAAAAGTCCGTTCTAATAGTTTTGGCTCTTGCGGTGTATTGAAGTGTCTTATTGCAATTAAATCCTTGGCTAAAACAGCCGAGCCATGCGATGTGTGGGAGCCCCTTTAATTAAAGGCAACGAAAATGAGTCTCAAATGTGCAGCAAGTTCAATTGCTTCTGCTCGCTTAGTTCAATGAGCAATGGGCCGAGATCAGGTGATCAGGTGAGTTTATTTGCTCTCAGGGCCAAGGCTGTAAAAAAATATACATGCAAATACTGAGTCAGCTTTTCCATTCAAATATGTTAGCCACAGGGGTGCTTGCTTTGAAAGCCATTTTTCTTATAAAACCACAAAGGAAACGCTTTAAATAACAAGAGCTAACCTTGTGTATCAATGTGGGAAATAAAACATTTGGGGAATTTTTACAATTACTTTACTAATATGTTTGTGTGATATATGCACATTTATCACTGTCCAATGAAGTCCAATTGAGAATTTAGTCTTGGAAGAAATTACAAGGTGGAAATGAAAAAGTATTCATTGAAAACTTTGCCAATCTTCTTATTTTTTCTCTGAGCTACACATTGCGAATAGGTTGCTATTTCTAATCTATATATCAGTATCTCAAGTGTATTTTTTTGGATTCAAAGCCAAAGAGAAATTCTACATCCAGTTTAACAGAGAGCCGTCAACATCGATTTCTCCAACGCGAAACACACGTCCTGGGAAGAATGGGAAACCGAGCGTGCTTCTGAACTTTCCCAAGTTTGCGACATGAACATTCAATCAGATAACATTTACAAAGCAAACGAACCCTCTGTCCCAAACCACTGAAAGAGCATAAAAACTTCAGAGTCGAGCGAATCACCTCCTCCCGGTCGGATCGTCCGCCGATCTCCTCTTTCAATGACGACAAGCAGGCCAACAGGATTTATTTATTTATTTGTGTCCCTCCTCACCGAACCTCCTCCCAAAACCTTTCCACCGCCTTTCATTTCCACTCCAAACGCTGAAGCCAGTGAACCATTTCCATAATCTCCATTAAACACTTCAAATGGGCCCTTTAAGAGCGCTCTCATTTGCATAATCCCATTAACTCCCCCGTTATTGCTCTGCCTTTACCTCGTCCTCTGCCCCGCTCGTACGGCCGCCCCAAAATATAGAGAAAAGAAAGGAAGAACTAGGTGGGTTAAAGCCACTGTAAAACGAAATCACAGACGGGACTCTTCCGTATGAAATCGGCCCATTAAAACGAGGCCTGCATCGGTATTGATGATGTGCTCACTGTGACTGAAGGTTGTGTTGTCATTGTCGGGGAAGATTCCAGTTAATCGATTGCTTAACATGGGGAAAAATGTTGTGATGTTTTTTACGGGCTGAATTAAAACTTTATACTTTGTAAGTGACTTGCCTAACCAACATATGCTTGCAGAAACGGTTTTCATTCATCAGTTCATTTGGTCACTTAACAACATATCCAAATTTCTGACACGAAAAATGCAAAATAAGCTCTTTTTGGTAAATAACCATCTGTATGAAATAGTGTAAAATTGATGCTCCAGTGTTTTGGGGTTTTAATCTGGAGAAGAGCTGTATTTATTTATTTTCTTGTTTAGATGAAACCATTTATTTAGTTCTCCAATATTTTTTGGTTCAGAAATGACAAAAAATTGGTATTGGACTATTCACAAGAATGATTTTGCTGTAAAAAAAAGGCAAGCCATGAAAAATGTACATTGTACAAGCCTTTACACTCCTGATGTGGGGGGCAAATATGTTTTTTCGCACAACTTTTACATAAAAATTACCAAAACTTTCCAATGTTTAATTTTAATGTGTAAATGTCACATCAGATATGTAGATGATAAATACTGAAGTAAGATTTTCTGAATGTTATCTAAATATTTGTTTTTGTGAAAATACTCAAATCTGGTCAGAAATAAATGTATTTATTAATTCATAAATATTAGTTTCAGTTATCTAAAGAGTTTATTATATAGGCACAATTCATATTTGTCCACAAAAGTAATTTTAGGAATTACCCTCCACAGTCAAATGTATCTAAACTGATGGTGTACATTACACGTTCAACTACACAAACACACACAGCTGCAATTCTGCTGCGAAAACACCCACAGTAGACATTAATACATGAGAATGTGTGTTGTGTGCCAGGACACAAGCCATGGCACAAATGGGTAACATAAAGTGACATATGGCAATGCCTTCTGCGAGAGAAAGGGGCAGATTTTTCTCTACTTTTCTTTTTTTGCCCATTTGGCTTTAATACCAATCAATAAACAATTTGTTTCCTTTTCGGAATTAAAGACTCCCTCCAAATGCCACTGTGAGCGACACGAAACCCCTGATAGACGGGAGATCTGGTCCGGAGCTGACGGCTACCTGTGTAATGCGTGTTGAAGAATTCTGGGCTTGCCTCGAGTTACCGCGATGGAAATTCACGCCAACAAATGTCCTGACTGATTTCTGTCCAAGGGTAAGTACTGGGTGACGAAATGCTTTAAGCTCCAATATCACATTTCAGATTTTCAACACCCTCTCGCACGGACCTCTCAAAAAGAGCTTGATGGATGTGTGGCCTTATTTGAATGTGCAACATACATTGTGTTTGCTGTAACTAACCCTTATCAATCAATGGTATGAGAATCTGAGAATCTACAGTATTGGTCTTAATGGCCAGAGGCTGTTTCTCGATCAGGAAAGCACGTCTTTAAAAGAGCCGTTACATAAATGCACGACATAATTCATTCCGTTTCTTTCTACTCGGATCCAAATAGCTTGAACCTGCGTGTAACTAGGTCTCATTCCCCGCGGGTGAGGAAAAGATACGAACAACGGTTATTCTTTGGTTTTAAATGATTTATGAACATTTATATAACATTTCTTATTAGTCAACAGAATTTATACAAAGTATATCAAACCACAGGCCATCGAAAGACAATAAAGACAGTGTTGTTTGTTTTTCATTAGAGGACGGGTTGTTTCTGAAGCACGGTAATATCATAGCCAGTTTGTGGAAAGGTCATTGTGTTCCCAGATATGAGCTTTCGTCCTACTAACTAATAATCAAAACATTCATTTTGAGGATCCAGGTACAAACTTTAGTCAAAAGTATTTCCCCAAACAGGCTCAAAGCAATGTCTGCCCACCGCCTTGAGAATACAATGCACTACATTTTAAGCAAATTTGGCAAAAAGAATGATTTTTACCATAAACAGCATGCAATACATAGGGGAATTTCTATACGGCGTAAATACAGCGCCACAGTTCCTGTCAAAACTAGCAGTCAAGCAGTCAAATGATTTGCACATTGGGCTTCACCATTGCAGGAGACCTCAGGCAAAAAAACCCTAAAACTGAAAGCTGTGCTGCGCACAACATGTGTTATTCATTTCTTATCTCAGACTCAGACTAGTAATAGACTAAAATATCCACCAGTCTGAATGTTGGAATTATCGGATGATACCTGATTGGCCGATTAAGAGTTGTGGTACACTCTGTGAGCAAATGTTGTTTTGGGAAATTTTAAATATTGTATAAAATAATTAATTAAATGCGTTTTTATTTAACTGGAATGCTTAGGTTATTTACTTTAATATTTCATACTTGAAATATTCAAGAATAAACATTTGACATATTGTCATAACAATAAACACTAATAAATCATTAAATAAAATAATAATAAAAAAATGTTGTTTTTTAAACATAAAGCCTTTAAAATTAAAAATTTAAAAGAAAAAGGAATATTAAAAATGTAAAGCATATTGAATGCTCAATATGTGCAGTGACAGTCATCATGAGAGTTAATAAACAGGTTAAATGTTGGATACTGCAGTTCAGCAGAAGCTTTCCACATAGTTCTGCAGTCGCCAACTTTACATCAGTTTGGACAGCAGCAAGCTCGCTCTCCAGATATTGCTATCGGCCCTTAAAAACTCTGCTTGACTACTAATTTACACCTGTGAAACTCAACAGTGTTCTGGAACCCATTACACCAGTGCTCATTGCCCACAAAACAAAGTTTCCTGTCAGATATCGCCCAGGTGCAGCAGCGCTTCCCTGTTTTACAGTTATGCCTCAGCTCAGTGTGGGGATGTGATTTTGACCAGAATGAGAGCCCGAGGCTATTCTACAGTGAAAGTGTCGCTCGCTGTCCAGGGATCTTGAGCTGAGGAGAGAGTGGGTGTTGGGTAAAGTGTCCCCTGAGAGTCAGGGATTAAGGGCAGCATTAACAAGCCTTGTGCTCTGTGCCACTGCGACCCAACCTGCCAACGCCGAGGACAGCGTTCTGCAGAGCACGTTTTTAGATCGGCTGACTGTAACGTAAAGCAAAAGAGCAATAATCCCTCTGCTACTTTCCCTCAAGTGGCCCTGGATTTAATAAAGTTTGTCTAATGGATAAAACATGTCTCTTTTTGTTTCCGACACAGTAAACATATTGAAAAACAGCCCGGAGTAAAACAATACCTCGCTTTGGCCTTTTTCAGGTGCTGATGTCATAAAGCCCATTTGCCTTTTTTCTCATGCCAAATAGACATTTAAATAACAATCGAAAAGTCTGCTTTTCTATTACTGTCAGATTAGATACAGGCTCGTTTAAGCCACCGGCGTTTGAAGTCATCCGAGTAGTACTCAACTGTGTTTTATTGACACCACCCCCTGCTCCAGCAGACAAAGCCTATCCAGACCCTGTGGTCTGTTGAAGCTGATCAGTCATGCACACTGGTTCATCTAACAAGGCTTGATTTCCTTAAAAAAGAACTTGAACAAAGCGCCTTTAGCCCCCCACCTTCTCGGCAGCACGGAGAGTTGTCTCAACTTTAATTATAGCTCTGATGGGCGTAAGGCAGGGGACACATGGGCCCTCGTACCGACTGGCCCCGTTGACGCACCTTCTATGGGAACTTCAGTTAATTGCAACTGCTGAACTCTGACGAAACTGAAGGAGAGGAGGTGGGGGCTGCTGTTCCTAGACTTCAGAAATCCCTTTTGTAAAAGCTAATGTGGCAGAAAAGACCCTTGCAGCGGAGTCTCTCACCGCCGATTTAATCCCTGTGTGTCGAGCGAGCTCTCCAATAAAAGGCTCAGTGGCTTGGTGCTTCCAAGGATTTCCTAATTGCCCATTCTGCAGACAGATTAAAACAGCTCTGGCCAGCACCTACTAACACTTTGGAAAGGGAGACGAATCAAACCGGATTGAGCCCGCTGCCCTTTAGAGGGCATCAAACGGGTCCACTCTTGGGCATTGGGTTGGGATCTCAAAGTCCCCACTATAAGGTTACCAAATTTGGTGACCCGGTTGGACGACCTTTACACTGATCAACTAACCTCTTTCATCTTTCCAACCCTGTGGACTTTCAGATCATTCCCCTTACCATAAATCACCACCCCATCTGTGTGGCAGCTTTCAGTCTCCCTTCAGAAAGGAACTTTCCTCACGTACGGTCAACTCTCACTCACTTTTCCTTTGTAGACCATCAAAAATTGGCCCGCAGAGATCACATCTTGAAAAGTCCTTTGCGTTATAGATATAAACCATGCTAATGACCCATGAAATTCCCTCTTTCCCTGACCCTAGTAGCGACACAAAAGTGCTGGTTTTTTGACCACTGCCTACAGGTTTCGACCGTTAAGAGGTAAAAAGACATTTTCCCAGAGTGCTTGGTAATGGAGTGTATGGAATGATGTTTTCAAGCGCGCCAGCCGTCAGGAATGGATCTGGACAGTGTCCAGGACGTGCCAATGTCGAACTCTCGGTGTGACCAAGTGGGAGGCTCTCAAATGGAGAAAAAACAGCTAATCTGCTGGATGTGATGTGTTGACATGCAGAGATGCTAAAGACCAACAAGCAGAGATGCAGAACAGATGCATGGCTAAAGGATGATGCAGCTAATGATGCAGTAAAAGATGCAGGGGGTGGGTGCCATCATTGCATATGGAAAGAGATAATTAGGGATGTGCAAAACATATAATATCAAAACCGACTAATCTGTGGGTGGCCTGATCAAGAAACTCTCTATAATCACATGTTTTTTAACTGTAAACAAGAAAACTGGTGATCAAAAATGAGTCGATGGAAATGCCACGACATAAAACAGCAAGTTGGGCTTTTTAACCCGTTACAACACGTTAAAGTAAACGCAAGACAAAGGCCACAAACATTTGGCTGAATGGGTTCAACTGTAGCAGGGGTGCTGTAAAGGGGACTCATTTCAAAAAACTAAAACCGTCGGCACACTAATTAAAACACCACTTTAAAACTAAGCAAAAAATCCAGTCGACCTCACTAATCGACCAGCGGGTTGTTGGATGACCAGTCAACCATCGTGACCCATCCCTAGAGACAACGGCAAAGTATTTCCTCCACACATGCAGCGGTGAAACGCCACATCTGTGTGACCCAAAAATAAGACATTAGGATCTGACAGCAATATAGACAGATTATGTGTCTCAGTGATGTGTTTGGCTTAGTTCTTTTTCAGCGGAGGGTTAATGGTGATGGAATAAGAGGTTAATGACACTGAATCTTCTGTGATTGTTGCCATTGTCACTGAACTCCAAACATCTGGAAGAAACGGATGGAAATGGATGGTGCGTTTGACCTTGTGTTTGGCCTCTGTGTTGGGGAGAATTCTCCATCATAATTAACTATCTGGGTCAAACTACAGATGAGAAAAGGTTAAGTTCAGAAGTTTCATTCATTTCCACTGAAAGCTTAATAAAGAACTGAAGAAACGGACAGACCTAACCATTTGTCTGCATCAACACACAGACTATTAGGATTTCATTTACGAGACCCAAAATGCGAATAAACACTTGGGTGATTAATACTTGAAAATGGTTGAAAAAGAAAGACAGCACATCATAAAATGGCTGCGTTGACGAAATCAAGATTGCCCAGTTTAGTGTCTTTATACCTGTCAGAGATTTGATTTAGAGATGTAGTCTGTACGATCTGAATCAGACATGTTTTAATATTAAAGTGGGAATAGTTCCCACGCGACGCTTAGAAAAAAATCTAATTGAAAATCGTTAAGAGGTATTACAGTTAAACTTGATTACATCCGTCTAGCAAGTTGAAGACTTCAAGCATAAAGAGATACCGAGATACAACACAGTACAAAAATGTAAGTGTAAAATTGCACCTATAATTCAACCTATAAGTACAACAAGTTTCGAAATGATCTGTCAAAACAAATGACTACATACTTTAACACTTATTAAAAGAGCCACTAAAAGATTCATTCAATATTTTGATGATTTAATATAGATGTAATCAACTTGTGCAATGTAGTTTCATATAACACTTCAAAATTACAACATATAAAATTACCTAGTAATTAATTTTTAACATTCATCTTTCTTTGTTAGTAGTTGTCTAGTTTCTTTCCTCCCCCATAATCTCTGAGGAATTCTGAAGAAAACTTTAAGCCCTCTGGAGGAGTTTGGCTTTCAAGAGAAAAATCCTTGGATTAAAAGCACATCTCTCTTGGGATTTGTTTGGCCTTCAGTAAGACCACAGTTCTGTCAGTTGTCTTCGGCCTGTCACACAGCACAGAACACGATGCATGTGATAATCAGAACATCATGTGAACGGAGAACGTCGCTGATGGAAAAAATGCACATTTACAACGACACTCACGGTCCAAAAACTGCTGAAGACCGCAGCCATATTCAATTACAGTCCATTTCAAAGCAAATACGTTGTTGAGTTGATTAAAATCAACATGAACTCAAAATCGACCCGATTTACTTCCCCAATGCATATTGCTGGTTTTGTGTACGATTCATCACTTTGTGTTATTTCAAAGATAAACTGATCGTCTGCGTATTTTTTCATGAAAAGAAACTTTTTTAAGCATCATACAGAAAACTTTCCAGAATCTAGTTAATTCTTTCTAGACGCATATCCTTCTTAATTGATCCATCTTAAATCGTGAACTAAGCTTTAAATGCTTGCAGACACGTACACGATCCCTTTTAAAGTGTTCGGTCACTAACACACCTTTGTTTTAGGATTATAACTGAGCTGAACATTTAGACGGAACAGTGAAGGAAAGTCTGTAATCCTGTTAGTGTAGCACATGAGTCAAGATGGCTAATCCTGTTTAAAGTCACAACACAGGCCAGGTAATCTTTCTGTGTCCCGATCAGCACGAGATGACACAGCATCGCACCTGCGCCAGGATAAGCCATCTCACGGTGAAATAATGTGGAAATGTGCAGGATAAGTACTTCTCTAGCACTTCTGTCAAATGGGTTTTATCCTACATTTACTTGACAGTTCTTTTAGCACGAATCTAGACAGAACACAATGACCCGCTGATGCTGAATCACAGTTTTCTTACAGTAGTGGTGTTTTGAGGATATGTTACAACCCAGAAGTAAGTCAAATCTCCGCCTATGCTAGAAAATTGGCATCATTTAAAGGAACACTTCACCCAAATATGACTAAAACATCTCATCACAGGACATGCAAGTTATGAACATGTCTTACCATGAACACATAATGTACTGATCGCTAAATCTGCTCGAAATAATTTTCTCTCACAAGCATATCATTCAGATTCAGAACCATTTATTAACCCACTAGGGTCATTTGGATTACTTTAATGATGAATGCTTCTGAATAAAATACACATAATATTAAATTATTTTAATATACAATTATTTCTTAGTGTTTAATTATAAAGAGAATTTTAATATTTAGGTGTCTTTATTCCCATATGTTGTAAACCACTAAGCACTTCAGCAATATCAGCAATAATGATTAGCTGGATTAATCATATTTTTCTTTATATTACGATATATTAGATGCTGTATTGGCCACCGGTGCTGTTGCTTTTCCCCAGATGTGCCAGAATTTAAATTCAGAGGTTTTTTGTTTTCCCTGTCACAGTAACCTACATTTGGAGGCAGGCGAGGCATTTTTAAGGCAGATTTAGGCATGTGCAGCGCCGCCTGCACACATCATGCCCATCATGAACAATGCACCACTCTTTCCTTTTTTACACAGACAGCGAGAGAATAAGAAATGATTTTTACTGTAACAAACATACAGTGATGCTGGGAGGTTTTCACTTTGAGAAAAAAAGTTTATTTTCTTCTTACAGTTTTACACTGTAGAACATAATTTTGCATAACTTATACAGTTATGTACAGTACGCGGCGGATGTTGATGGTGCCATAAAAATCTGGCTGTTACTGCAGGGTGATGGATGTTTTTATGCACACACATTTCCCATCTGCTAAATATGGATTTGTAGATGCATCCAAAAGATGTTTTTTGTGTATAGTATCACTTTTGAAAACGGGCACTCACGGTAACTGCATAATTTTGTTTTGGTGTTTGTTAAAGCAATGAAATTGTCTAAAAATACATACGAGGAGACTGGGGTAAGTTGTCACAAGGGCTACAGCTTATTCTCTATAAGGTTTGGAGTCAAAAGTTTAATTAGAGAAATACGCGTTTTCTCTAGCAGTAGTGTTTCGTGTTGGTTACAAACACCTAATTCAAAACGGCCTTAAATAGTTTTTGTAAATACTGACTACATGGGTGTAAACAGAATATCACGCTATCATATTAGGGCAAGGATAGCAAAGTAATGAACTCAAAAGTTGACATTTGTCCACAGGACAAGGGTTAATTATGTGGAAAATCCTACACGTTTTACAAAATGTAATGACACGTATAGTATATAGTGCAAAACATGCCCTTGTGTTTGATGAACTGTATCTTATATACAGTTTATATAAACATTTCCAATTGTATTGTTTGATAAACAAGACTTACAGTATGCATATTCAGAAAATGATTTTTGAAAATAAACCCAAGCTGAGGACACTCATGTGACAACTAGCCCCAGTCTTCTCTACAAACTTGTAAACTTCTGCTTCAGCAAATGAACTCATGCAGCAGCAACACTAAACTTCACAGTTTTGTCATGAATGATGCATTTTCTTTCTGCACACTCCAGCAGATCCCAGCAGTGTCCACTGCACAACTCTATCATCAGAGGACCCCTAAAATGTCACTGGTGTGATTGGCTTTGTGCTGGAGACCAGAAGGGACCCAGAAACCAACCTCCCAGTTCAAGATGGAAACAGCAGCGTGTCACTAAAAGCAAATGATTCTGCTTCTTGGCCAGAATGGACCACTATCACTCTTTGTGGGCTACTGGCCCACGAAAAAGCCCTCTCTGACATTCTGAAAGCATCTAATACATTTTTTGCAGTATTATGTTGGGCTCTGAGCTGTAATCTTTTGAACCATTTCTGTACTCGAGTTGAAAAACCAGTATGGCAAATTGTCACCACAAAACTGCATTACCATAAAAGAAAATTACCAGAGAAAGTGTCATGCCAGTTCAGACAGGATCAAATGTATACAAGGAGGATTGAAAATGCTTTAGAAATGCTAAAGGATTATTGTTAGTAAATTTGTAAACAGGTTTGTCTAAATACAGTGGCAGAAATTTCCTATTTACATTTGGTCAGGTTTAAACTGAAAATTCTTAAAACACAGTACTATCAAAATAAATATAAAAATCAAAGCTGCTCTCGTCCAAACAATAAATAAATGTGTTCAACCTACTGATGGTCAACGAAAAACTGTACCACTGGATGAGTAACATGTCAAAAATTAAGTTCTTTCTTTGGTCATGTCCCAGACCTCTCGACCAAAATAGTTGCATGGCACCCCTGGTGGATAGATATTGGCCTCTAACAATAAAAATCAATCATAAATTACCCCAACACAAAACCTGACCTACATTCAGATACTTGTATGGTTTTTTACAAAACCTGCCTGGTGTAAATTGTAGAAAAAAACTTTATCAAGCTATGTGTTTTCGCTTGTTTATCTCTGTATGTGTAGTTTATATTGCTCTGTAGCCAAAAAACAACAATTAACAAACCTGATGAAAAAATATTGTTTTCTTTACATCAGAACATATTAAACTTGTTTCAGCAAAAATCCAACTAAAACGTAAGACAGAATATGATTTTTTTCTTCACAGTTATTGCAAAATTCAGCTGGAGTTAATGTAAAATGTTGACTTGAATGAGTGTTACATGTCTGTGCCGAGCAAAGCTGCACTGCTTATGTTTTCAACTTCAATGAACCGCACGGTTTCAAGTGCACAGAGGGCAAGTGTGAAGTAAAACAGCTTCACCGCTTTTCAGAACCGTCCCACTAACCCTGGCAGTGGACGTACAGCAGGTATTTAGGGTAAGGGTCGGCCATTTTCCTATCATAGATTGATCCCGACTCAAAGCCCCGCTGTGCCAACACCTTCCCACATAACAAGGCTTTTCTCTGGTTCTGCAAGAATGACAGGTTTGACGTATCTGCAGGTTCAAGAGCGAAAACTCCCAGATGACTAATGGGTCGATGTTATAGTTTTCGAGCGCTTGCTTTCTTTCCTATTCTTTTCCTTTAGAAATCTCCAGTTATTTGAAGGTCAAGGCCCGCTGTGATGTGCGAGCGGCTCCTCCCTCACGCTTAAAGACAGGACCATGTGTTCAGTGACTCTACACCCACGCTGGCATAAAGAGACATTCGCAAAGTGAAAACAGGTGAATCAACAGAACGCATCAACACTTGCCTGCTAATTCCGGTATGGAGAGATGAAGTCAGATGACAAAAGTTTGGATTATGAAATCACCCGAGTGACTTCAGAATCAGCAAATTCATTTCAAACTCAGAGATTATATCGTGCGCATTTTTATAGTATTTATAAAACACATAAAAAGGTAAACAATTGTATCTTTGTATGCAAATATTTTTTATATAATTTAATAATTTAAATAAGTTTTTACTGCTGACAAAAAAACAATGCAGCAAAAAAGAGTGAAAAAAATTACATTTTCTATGTGGACAATTTAAAGTTATTTCAATTCATGTAATATAAAAAATAGGTCAAATAAATCTTCTTTTAAAATTTAAATTAAAATAACCGAACCCGTTACCCTCTCTCTCCTCCAAAAATAACTTCCTGTCTCTCTACACTTTCCTATCGAAAAAATGATAAAGGCAAAAAAAAAATTAAAATAACAAAGTGTCTCTCAATTAAACTGAATTTAGCAGAAAGTATTTATTCACATATGCACCCACATTCACAAGCTTCACATACTTAAAATGTCACTACTGAGTTCAGACACTAAAACAATATCCCTTTATATTTTTTGTAAATATATTTTACATTTAATAGTATCTCCAGCTGTGTACTTCCAAAACTTATACCTGTCATCACATTTCTCACTGGCAGTCACAAGAATAAAACTGCTAACAGTACAGCTGGAAACAGAAAACATCTGCCATTTTATGCTCATAAAAATACATTTTTAACGTGCAGTAACTAAGAAATGTAATATGAAGAGCTTTGTGTAAAGTTTTTCTGAACTTCTTTCTCCAAGGTCAACAGCAGTATTTTAATCTATAATGCTTTCCGACGACACTTCCAAATGTCTAAAATAACACGAAAAATTCTCATCGTAACTCTACCTCCCGATTTGCTTATTTTGTGATTATCTTTAATGGCCAATAAGCTACAGTAATTAAAATGTAATATGAAGTGTGTAAAAGCCAAATTGAGCACTGTCCTTTTAAAACAGAAAGCACCATACTATTATTTATTTACCCATAACTCCATTTCTACAAGTGTATAATGCTTAAAGTGCGTGACTTTAATTATCAACGCAATAACTGAAAATGAAAGTCAGCCGGTTTAAGCATTATACAATATAAACCCCCATACAAATGCGTCTCACACATACCATTTTACAAATTAGGATCCGGATGTAAAATTACCATCCATTTCTTAGAAGAGAGCTGAGTGCATTTCTAAATAAAACTCACTCAAGGAGAGAAATGAGGAGTTTGTGGATGGACGTAATGAGACGAGTGTATGTGGGTCAACAAAACTAAACTGCTCTTACGGCCGCTTGGGAATTAAGAAAACACCATTTGTTTTATGAGGAAATTAAACAATTCTTCAAAACCTTAAATAATTTGTCATGTAAGAAACGTGATGATTTGTAAGAAAATACTGCGATTCGTGTCATTAATATTGAGGGCAAAATTAAAAATCAATCAATGAAAAAATTGTTCCACATTACAGTCATATAAAGAAACAAACAAAGAAGAAGAGCTTTTTGGTACTTTATGTCCCATAAATACTGTCGACTAAATGAGAAATAAGAAAGATGTCCTTAGCTAACTTGGCCGAAAACTCAATAGCATCTGCATAAAAGCCAAACAAGAAATTAAATGCCTTTGGTTTTATATTTACACTGTACAAAGCTGCTTTGAAATCATCTGTGTTCATTCTTCATTTTGGGAAAGATCCACCCGTGAACGTGCACCTACTTCAAAGTTTTGAGCTCCCCGGATGCACGTGACTGCCGATGTGCTACGTGAATGTGGGTCAGGCATTAAAATGTATGAGTAATACAGAAGGCACGGTGACATTGTGATTGGGTCTGTTGCTGGGTATAAAAACAGACTAAAATAAACCGCCGAGCAGAAAGAGGTGAGGACGCGGGGTGATAAGGTGCCCTGTAAGGTCCTGGGAATGAATTCTGGTTTATGTTCGCCGCACAGAACAAGCGTGAAAAACGAACTGTCATGGCGCCTGTATTGAAAGCACTTGTCCCGCTGGTTTCTTTAAGGAGTTTGAGTTATGACATGATGACTGTGTGTACAGACAGATTGAGTGACTGAGACGTTTAAGCTACTTAAAACTCTAACAAACACACAAAACTATAACATAAATGAAAGCAAAACAATTAACAATGAATACATTACCGTAAATGGACAAAAACACAACATTTAGACACGTTTTGCGCATCTACTCTGCAACCGCATAAACGATTCCCTTTAAACTCCCGGTGACTTTAAAAGAAAAACAAACACAAAGCATTTATAAGCACAGAACCTCCGTTTGTCCACTAAAATGTTTCGGGTTTGTTTGGACGTCATGTCACATCTGTGTAAATGTTCACGTACGAGCCGTCATTCTGTCGCAGGGTGGGGTGCAGAATGCCGCAGATAATGGCGGAGAGGGTTATGTTACTCCAGCAATAGAAATTTAGAGAAGCACAATCATTTCCCACCATTCAGCCACTGCAAGGCTAAAAACACAGCGGGACATTTGATTCCAACCTGCAGTAATGTAACTTTGATTAACACCGAGAATGAAATACAGCGACCTGCCTATGAAACAGGCTTTGGGATCAAGCTCGCTCTTGGTTATTTTATGTAATAAAGTTTCGAACACGGACTACTAAAGATCTCTCACACCGGTTGCTTTTTGTTGTAGATGTGCTGAAACTTTGAAGTTGTAATTGTTTGTTTAAGCCTTTTGATGCAATAAATTCGTTTTGCATTCATTTACGACCACGATATATATATAGAGAGAGAGAGAAAAAGTCTTTTAAAACATTTTGGCATTGTCATGTCATTGATAATCATTAGCAGATGAATCTAGAGATCAGCAGTAAACACCATGGAACAGAATGGAAGCATTATGGCTATAACCGCTGACCTGCAGACCTCAGTAACTGAATTTCTCTCTACAGTATCTAAACAGAAGTGGCTCGTAATCTCATAGAAATGAAGCACTAGCTAGCCTGTGTGACTTCATGCCCCCATTTTAAAAGATGCACTGTTTTTCTAAGCAAGTGAAGCATTCCCACTGTAATCTGATTTGCAAACTAACGAATTCACTGTGTCCTGTGCCCTGTCAGTCTAAGTGCATTCGCTTTACTGTCGTAACTGCGCATTAATGGCCGAGAGTCGTTCAGGAAAAAAAACAATGATTATATTTATACCACTTTAATGGATTAGCTCATTCAATTAAACCACTGAAAGAAACTGCGTTCTCATGCAATAGCCGCAATAAGTCACGGGGTGGACGGCGATTAAGGGATTGGAATGGGTTTCAAAACCGATAACTCACAAAGTGCTTCTTACAAAGTGGCGAGATTGTTTCCTCAACTCTCAGGACAACAGGTCACAGTCCGAATAAAAAAAACACTTATTTTATTGTGAAATTTTACCGAGCTATTTTCGAGAAACTGCGTGGATGAAAGCGGCTGTAAATTGCCACCCTTCAGATGCCTGAAATGAATTTTAAGGACATGTACGGCTGGAATTTACAAACAAAGAAGCAGAACTTGGAACGCAAAGTCCTGCTTAAAACTTAAAAATCAATTATATCAAACAAAAAGCGGCCACTGGGTTCAAATGAATCATTTTCCACAATTCAGCCAAGATGCCGCTTGTTATATAATAAGTACAGACATAAAATAGATTAAAAAAATACCCCAGAAATATGAGTAGTGGATTTTCTCACTGTGAAAACAAAAGCATTTTGTTCTAATATATACTGATACAGTAATACAAATCTGTACCTGAAATACAACTATTAAAAGTATGTTTGTCGCAGTCGTTTTTTTACCTAAAATGAATGGATATTTTTATCACTTTGAGAATAATTATAGCAACAATAAAAATGATAACTTTATATAAATATAAAACGTAACAAAATAGGAAAAATACCGCTGATTCGTTGAAACTGTAGTACTGAATTAAACACATACTCCATTTTTTGTCTTCAGCTTACACCAGAATCCAGAGGCAAGTGTGAGGGTTCACAAAATGGCCGACAAAACCGCAAACTGGGGCAGAATATGGTGCAATGCCACCTACAGGAGCTGAAGTCTGACACGGCCATCCAAGGTCAAGCTTAAAGTCATTCACTTCAATAATTCCAATCACAATGGAGGTTCATATTCCTAGGAGAACAAAACTCATGTGGATCACATCCATTATCTATGTCATGCCCTCATATTCCCTGTGTCCTCTGACACCAGCCATCCCTGTTAACCTCCATGAACCAATTAAACAAAGCCAAAAAGATCAAATATTTCCCTAAGTCTTCAGTCTTTGTACCGCGTTGTCTTAAAATAGTTAAATAAAATAAATAATTGACAAATGCCGTAGCATTGTGTTACACGAGATCCTCTTAATAAACTTTTTTTTTAAATCAAGTCATATTTTGCATATTTTTACTGGCACTGGGCATTCAACGAAATATGTACTTTATTAACTGTAATCACAGTGGGACAAACTTAAGAAACCAAATTCTAAAAACTTCTAAAACCCAAATAAAAATGTAAGTTTGGCAAAATATCCATAAGCACCAGACATCATGTGGTTCGGTGATTGCTGTCCATAACTGAAAACTAAAGCTGCCTTTGTAAGTTGATATACATGACCGTGTCTTTTAAATGCCTGAGTCTAAACGTAATGCATTTAATGTAAGTGCTTGCGCTTTACCTAAAAATCAAACCACAATCTCTCATTTGAGCAAGAACAACTTCATTCACAAATGCAGAAGACGTCGCTTCAGATGACGTATCCTACCCGAACCGTCCCGATGACCGCACAACTTACCGTAGAGTCACAAGGGTTAAATCGACACCTCTGGTCTTAAACTCCAACAGAGCAGAAATGTATTTCAGTGTATTTATTTGTGCTCTGATTGGGGTCATTTAGCACAAGCCGTTTCTCTCTCGCACTCTAATTGAACCACGTAACAAAACTCAAACAGTCGAGGCCTGATTCAAACCACACCAGACAGCCCTGCTCACTTATACGGTGGGGTGCTGGAAAACCACAGGTCGCGACGAAGCCCGCAAACTCTAACTTTAGTTTCTCAGGCTTTTGAAAACTATTAATCAAGCTAGATCAAGCGCACGGCACTAGAACGGACAACACCTAATCCGTCTGTTCTGAGTATCCAACCCACCAGGCAAACCTGGAAGATCTGATATCTCACAGATCTAACGGCTGAACAGCAAAATCGATAACAAGGGCTAAAACACTATCAGCAGTCTAATAATAGAGACTCGGTTTCCCTGAGCTCTTTTACACACGGAGGGAAGACCGTCTTGGTTTAGCTGAACAAACATTTCACGGTCCTGCCATTGCACGGCAAATACAAACTCACTGTAAAACTTGAAAAAATAACACGCAAAATTAACCCAGAGCAGCCGTAATCAGCGATGTGATTATTTGAATCTGCAGCAGCATGGAATACAAAACAGAGTAACTTTTTTCTTTTAGGGTTGATAGATACGATAATGAGTTGTAATTTTTCTTTCTTGGGAAGGCATCTAATTAGGTCTGTACCTAATCTAGAAATAATCGAACGTCTAAAATAAACACATCAACAAACGAGATTTAGCACTGGGGCTTAACCACTGTTCTGCATAGTGCATTAGCTGTTTACTTGTAACGCAAAGTCAAGCCAATTTACATAATTCAAAGACAAACGTAAAAGTCGAAACAAAAAATTGAGTGAAAAAACTGCAAAGTTACAGTCTGGCAACTTCGGCTGAAACTTTAGAAATAGGAAGGCGTGTAAAAAATATGTAAATGTCACACACTGTAGCTGAGCATCTAGACCAGCTCCTTTAAGAAAATTTAACAAGTACAAATAAGATGATATTTTTTGTTTCTTATTAACTTTTATTGTTTTTGGTTTTTTTAAAAGCAGATTTTTAAGTTTTCACTATGAGCAAAATTAACAACCAAGTGGGTCCTTAAACATGACTAAAAATGACACACTAAAAATCTATTTTCCCCATAAATACTTTTAAATTCTTTTTATAAATAAATACCTGTAGAATTGCTCAAATTATATACAAATGTGATAGAAACTTTCAATTTATTTTACACAAGCGTTCTATACTAAAATCTAATCTATATGTTTAACTGTGCGGTTGGACACAGCTCCGTCCCGTGCCAAAAACTAGAGCAAAAACACTGCCGGTGCCTCTGAGAACGGCTTGATGAGGGGTGCTGGGGTGTTGAGAGCAGAGGGCAGTATATGAGAGCTTCATCTAAGACTATTTAAACCATATGTGATACAAAAGTCTAAGATACCGATACCACCTCAGAAACATCCATGAAAGAAGGATGGAAACCAAAAGAACATTATCTTTAGAAGCTGACAGGATATCAGATCATGCATTTATTAGCATATTTCCTTCTGATTATCAATCCAACAGATCAACGGCGCGTAATGTAACACAGCATATGGCCCTTGGTAACTCATAACAGACACCATGCTAGTGTCAAACAGTAAGCATACACTAAATGGGGCCATAAAGTTACAATGTGCTCATACAGAGACCGATTTTACGAGAAGACCTACGTCAAGTACTTACAAATGGAACACACAGAATAGTTCACAGTTAGATTAGTGCACTGGCCTTATACACAATGAGTTTAAAAATATTTGTATATTTTTTTTGTGAGTAAAATCACACATTAAGCTTTGGAAACGTAGGCCTCGGGTGTCACTGAATGTAGTATAGGATAGTCAGGCAATTTCACAAAACTTATTTTAGAACTGATCCTCTAAATAAGTGTATATATTTTAACAAAATAATGAATGGATTAGCTTTATAAATAAATAAATAAGACTTGTATTTAGGGATAGTTTAAATTAAAATATATATATATATATATTTTAAATGAAAAATTATATATTTAAAAAAAATAAAAAATACATTATTTGTTTACTTATTTCTTTACATTTTAATTACTAATAATTGTGTAATTAAAATCACCACAAACAACCCTGACTTTATAAAAACTTGAATAAAACCTGCCAGAAAGTGCAAACAGTAGCTCACTACAGTGTAACTCTTCACAGTGTGGATGTAGTGAGGGATTCTTACCTGGGATTCGTGCTGTTCCAGTACACCGCATACCGGTCTGAAATGATCTTACTGTCATCCGCACACACGGTGACCCAAAACAGGAGCACGACCATCAACAGCGTCAACTCCATCTGATATGCGATACAGTTCTTGTCCATAATGGAAACGCAAACGGTAAGAAAATACAAGCTCAGTCAATTTACCAATTAGTTCAAGTTAGATATCAGTTCTTTCTTTGATAATCATGTGCGGGTCGGTCTTATTCACAAGCATTACATTCTTTTGCAAAGAGCGCAAAGTAAAGTTAAAGCTCAGCGACTGAACTTTTCAGGGACGATCCGTCCAGCATCCCGAACTCCATAGATTGCCAATGAGGGGAAACGCGATGTTTCCATGTCGATAAGTCACAAAAACGTTTCCTTACATGCGTTTCAAGTCGCGCCGCATGTCACTTTTCGTGCGCCACATATAACATCCATTCTTCCTGACAGTGGCTTTCGTAAACTTTACTCGCACTTAACAAAACAATGGACGGACAGTTACCATCCATTCAGCCATATGCGCTCAAATCCCACAGATCACAGTTTTGGTACTCCACACACATGTGCGGGGACGCGCGGGATATCCGTGTATAAATCGAGCTTTACCAGTCAGTAAGACTAAAAAGTAGCCTACACTTTGTTCCGTATCTTCCCCGTGTCTTGCAGTCGTGTGAAAGTTATCTTGGTTGCGGAGCGCTCACAGAAGCGCTGCCGAACACCGGAGCCGCGCGAACGCGCGCCGCATCACCCGCAAAGTTGATGCTGTGGTCCTTTAAATGTCGCTTTTGTCAACGAGAGTCAGAACAACTCGTCGCTCCTCATAAAGCCTCTCTCTCACAAGTGTGAAATGACATTTTCTCTCTTTTCTACCCAAAGACGTGCGGTCCTGCCTCCAAAGCGCGCTGTCTCTCTCTCTCTCGCGCGCGCGCGCGTCTTTCAACACATGTCTCAGTCTCTGTTCTGTCTGTCCTCTAGTGCGGGGCGGAGCTGATCGAACACGGGGACCGCCTGGACCTATACGTTCAAACTTTGGAGATATTGCCCATTAAGATGGTCATTAAACGAAATTAAACATAACTACAGCGCACATTAGTTAATGATAATTGCGTTTCTTTCCCTTTCTTGTTTGGGGTGTGACATCGTTAAATGTGTTACTGCTTCCAAGCTATTTCAGTAAAATCAAATGACTCTGTTATTAACTAAATTATTTAATTCTCAGTTGTGTCTTGGGATTTCTTGAAAGCTGTGTACTTCCAATTTTGTGATCAGGTGCAACACGCATTTGGAAAGGATCTTAAAATGATTATGATTTAGTTACTAGCCAAAGGATCAAAAGTAAGGTTTTGTTGAGTTGATTTGATTTGATTTGAGGCTGTAAGTTAGTACAACTAGCTAAACTAGGGAGATATACATGTTAAAAACTCCATTCTCTCTCATAGGAAAACACATGCCAAATATCGATGACTCATCTTTCACTCACATGCCTGATCAAATTGGTCAATCAAATAGCCTGATCAGTTTTGTTTAAGAAAATGCTCTCTATAGTAAGAATATTCTGATGCTAATTATGGGTTTTGGTTTAATATATCCAGTCTCGACATTCTGCATCAACAGCACATACTTCAACCCGGTAAAGAAACCTGCTCTCGTCAACCCATTTCATGGTGTTACCAAACAAAGGCAGTGCTATTTCTACCCATAAGAAGGACTGAGAACGGGGGGACTCGGGGGAATGAACCAGAGGAGTGAATTTCAAGAGGGTGACAGAGTTCTAGTTCATTCAAGGATGTTGATCCAGAAACATGGTCAGTCTCAGTGAAATCAGAGCAAGCGTTTGGTTACATATCAGTTAAATCGCCAGTCGAGGAAAGAATAGGATGGTTCTTGTTTACGTGTTTGCTGTGATTCTGATGGAGACTGTTGTGTATAAAAGCACGGAGAGAGAGGAAAGGAGCTGGTAGTCCACAACGTGTGATTCAGCACGATTAATATTTAAGCAGCAGAGTAAGCTTGGGGCTCAATAGGCACGTAGGAAAGAAAAATACAAATGAAAGTTTAATTTTGCTTTTAAAGATGGTACAGAGATTAATGGTGCTCATTTATTAAATATTCAGTGAGTTTTATGCATATATGTATGGAGCGTGGAGTGCTTAATGACTTGTGGAGGGGATTGTGAAATGATTATACCCCAAACGGGATACAGATGCTATACAAGGAGACACAGTTGAGAAGGTACACAACACACACACGGACACTTCTGTTGTATACTCTCTCCAAGGGCGTGTGCAGCACAGACCTCAGTAGGAATAAAGTAATACTTGTTTAGATAATATACAATTTCTTACAAATGTATTTATATGTCAGCTTACTCCTGATAGTGAAAACATACTCTCTCTATATATATATCTAAAGGAGAGGAGGATGGATCACCTGTAACTTTTCAGTTACCAATACAAATATTTAATCACTGGATTACATCACACATCCTGCTGTTGTTTGCATAAGTCATAAGGCCTGGTTTAACTCGTCATCCAGAGACACTGGAATCCATCACAAGTTTACAGGGCGTTGCATTAGCAATGCAAAGACCATAGGTTCGATTCCCAAGGTACACATATTCTGATTAAAAGTCACTTTGGATAACAGCATCTGCCAAATGCATAAATGCAACATAGGACCCCATGAGTCGTGCTTTCCCTTAATAGTATCCAACAAGATAGTACATATATGGCCAAACCCAGAAGTATTATGCAAAAGCTTGGTTTACTACAGAACCAACACAATCACAAGAGAAATGAGTCACGCTATTTTTACGGGTATGTTGTGTTTTCAGCATTTCACCTAACACGAAGTGTTTGCCAGCAGAGGGCAGCGTCGGAGGAGCTGGAGCCCTTTGGCTGGGTCGGCTTTGTCCCGTTTGACACTCTCTTATCTGCGTCCATCACTGCTGCACAGGATCCATCAGCAGTCATATTCATCCATTTGAAAGCAGCAATAGAAGCCACGAGAGGAAATGTTACCACTGCCGCTAATAAACTGTTCACAAACAAATTTTTCTTCTTTGTGGAAATCACTTGACAGGTCCAGACAATGTTTGAAAAATATATCTGTCAGCGTGATAGGTCACTTTCTTAAAAGCAGTCAGTTGGAAATGTATATTGGCTTGAAGAGAGATGTGGGTAAGAAAGACAAGAGGCCACATCTGTTTTTTCTTTCCTCAAAGATCTGCAGCACACGCCAGCAACTGACATGTGTGTAAAAGTGCACTTGAGGAAACCGGCATACCTTTCCAAAAAGCTTCAAACGCAACTGTACTTTTGCCGGACAGTTTTGCTTGAGCACTTTTTTAGAGAGATACATACAAATCCACACACACCGCAAGGTGACTATTAGAAATACTTGGGCCATTCATGTTCCTGTCCACTGCTGTTTGAACCTTAACAAAAGTTGTATTAAAGGTTGTATAAAGGTATTTCTAAAGGGTGATTTTCAGAAAAATGCTCTGGTCAAGTTCTGACACTTAAATTTATTATTTATACCTTATTCATTTAGACACTAGCAAAAACAACTATTGCTCAGTGAAGAGTTGAGATTTATTTTATACTAAGTGCAAGTCATTCTGATATCCTCTTCCATAATTTTAGCAAACAAAATAAATGTTTAAAGTGAGACAAAACTAATACGACAAATACCCACACACCGTATAATAATGTATTGCCAATACTTGCTTATGTTAAACAAATGTTACCACAATATGGAAAGTAGCCTAACAATGGAAAATGGAAAAAATTGTAGCACTTTACAATAAGGTTGTATAAGTTAACATGAAGTAATAATAATCAATACTTCTACAGCATTTATTTCATCTTAGATCATGTTAATTTCAGCATTTACTAATACATTTTTAAAATCAAAAGTTGTTAACATAAATAGTTGCTTTAACAAAGATTAATAAACGCTGAAAAACTATATTACTCATTGTTAGTTCATGTTACCAAATAGATTTACAAATGTTAACAAATAAAACCTTATTGTAAAGTGTTACCAAAAACATATGCTTTGTGTTTCTTTAAGAAACAAGCCCTTTACAAAGCAGTTCAAGTAAAAGCACCCGGTTTTTCTGAAGTCCTGATTTTAAGGAACCACGTAAGCAGAAAAACACTGGGCCCCTAACACAAGTGTAAGTGTAAATGTCTGAGACATGACTGAACTGGAAATGTCTCTGCAGATGGACTCGGTCCTGATGCAGTTTGTGAAGGTCATCAAGTCCCTTATGAAGCCCTGCTGTAAACTTTAAATGCCTGCTGGAACTGAAGTGCTGGAAAGCCTGCAAATACGAACCCCATATCTACATCCAAATCAAAACCCAAAGGTTGATCTGACTTTAGTCCTTTAAGAGCCGAGAACTGCGCGCAAAGCCTTTAAAAGCACGTGACGTCAGCGTGACACTGTATGGCTAATTGAACACAGACGGAAGCGCACCGCACAAGCCACAGACAGATGTACGATCAAATTACTAAAGAATACACTTACACGCATGCGTACAGTCACACAAATAGCATAATATTTGGACCAGCTCCACTGGATTAGGAGTAATTTCACAATAAAGGAAGTCATTTTCCTCAGAGGAACATGCAGAGCACCGTGTGACTTCTCACTTAGCAGCAAAAAAAACTTACAAATCAGTACCATCTGTTTGCTTTCTATTTAACATAATAATAGTGTGTTTATTTTCAGGCAGATCTGAACACTTTCTGTCAGCTGTAGGTCTCACTGATGTAAACACGAGGATCTCAGCTGGGCCTCTTACCTGCCGCCTCCGCTGTGGTGGTAACGGGCGTGTTTGTGATGTCGCGCGCCCCCTTTTGAGCACCGGAGGTACTGCACCTCTTGAAGGCCCATCTGAAAACGTGTTTATGATGTTTATCTGCCTGCTTGTTTTTGTATGCGACTGTGTTTCATTTAGAAGCTTTCAGATGTTCATTTTAACTCGTGCATTTTGATCTAAGATAAGCAGAGTGTGTTATAAAACAAATAAATGTTATAGGCCTCACTTTCTACACATGTACCAGAAACGTAGATACCAGAATGTCGTATCGTATAATGTTAAAAAAAAAAAAGACTGAAAAACATTTTTTCTTGAAATTGTTAAACTAATGTTCTGTTTCTGTTTGCTGTTTGCAGTTTGATTGTAAAAATGACAGTCTAAAGCAGCAGACCACTCTCTCACACATTTCTAATGAGAAATAAAAATGAATCATATCATCTGGCTTTTATTTTTATTTTTATATAGTTTATAAGATGTGACATTACTGTTCCTTGTTTTGGTCTGAAATCTGCCTGATAAATCATTGACTGACTGGTCAGTAAAGCACCAAAGCAGCTGCCTTCGTTTTCAGAAAGAGCCTTTGAAACAAAGATACTCTGTTGTCATGCCAACAAATGAAGCTGTCTAGATGAAGGCACTTCTGAAACGGCCTATGGATCTCTCCCATTGGCCTTACCCACCTAAAACAAGGTTTCCGATCATGATTGCACACCTGCTGTGTGAATTTCTTATTTTCCCTGTAACTCTCTGCTTATTTTTAGGCTGTCATCAACAAACATCTGCAGCACAGCCAAATGATCTGAATCTTTACACTCCTTAAAAACATGTGATTTACACAAAAAAAGATTGTAAAAATATAAAAAGAAATATAATTTACGTTAATGCATTTGGCAGATGCTTTTATTAAAAACAAAGCTATATTGTGTCATTCAAGTATAAGGATATATGTATTATATGGCCCTGGTATTGCTTGCCAGTTGAATGACAGAAACGGTATATATTATAAAAACGATGAGCACTCACATGAGTTAAAAAACTGAAGATTTTTTATTGAAAAAAACATTTCACCCCAATATGGGTGCAGTCATGTTCACATAACATGACCAGATGTGCTACACAATTGACAGTGTTAATAAATAATACAACTAAAAAGCAAACCAAGCATTATAACAACAAAGACAATAAAAACAATGCAGATGCAACATAACAACTAAAAGCGAATCTAAACAAAATGAGTGAAAATATAAATGTCCAGATACACACACTAATCAAAGTTGACACTACAGACAGAGAGTCTGGTCACAATGAAATGTAATAGCCAGACACAAACGAACAACAATAAACATTGTCATGATTATCCGTTATAGATCTGTATGTAGAAGACAAGAGATTAACTGCTGTGAAGTCACACAAACAAACTTCATGTATGTGGGGTACTACCATCATAGCATCGGTACTAGAGACAAATACATACAAATGAAGTGTTAGCAAAATCATATTGCAGATGTAAACTTAACCACTAATTGCACCAAGAAAACGATGATCATGATCACGTTTTATTATAAAATCACACCAAATGTTTTTAATCTTTACAAGCCCTTCTTTGGTTGCTGTCATTGATAGTCCCTTTAGATTTTTCATCCCAAAACTGAGTCCTTTTTCATTTAGAACTAGAAGTGTCACAATATCAGATATTTCCACTACATAATAATCATGATCAAAAGAATTCTTAATAACAATATTATTTTCAATCAATCAATTACTTTTATTTTCAATTACAATCAATCAAATTAGTCCTAAAGTTTGTTTATTTTGTGCTTTTTTTTCTTGCCAATGAAAAACAAAATATGGGTGTAGATATAATGGTTATTGCCAAATACCCAATACGGTATATTGTGACACCCCTGTTTAGAACACTAAATGAGTTATTAGAAAAATGTCACCACTGCCCTTTTATAATAATGCTATAAAATGACTTGCTAATCATTGGCTGTTATGTTTAGTTATAATATTCCATGGTTTATTTAAAAAATGGATCCTGTACCACTACAAATACCACCGTTCACTAATAAAACTGAATAATATATTTAAAAATAAAAATAAAACTAGATGTCTGATGCCCGACACTCATAGCAGCCATTTCTTTTCTCTGGCAAAGCAAGAGTTAATTAGACACATTCCTGTGCAACAGAGATTCAAGGAAAAGATGAGTCAGTTCTCTGCATTCACATCATGAACAGACCAATCTAATTACCGGCCGATTCTAGCAGCTTGAACAGATTACATTAGCCCTCCTCCTATGAGCGCGAGCAGAGAGGAGGGTTAGCGTGGGCCGGCCGGCGCTGGTCCCGCTATTAGATTAAGAAGCACTGTGTGGTGGTATGGCACTCCGTCACCTACCAGCCAGGAGAAGAGCTACTGGCAACTCTCTCGTTTCTGAAGGTCATTAGAAGCTCTTAAGCCATCACAGGCGGGGTCACGGAAGGTCACAGCGGTAATTTCGATCCCTCTGGCATTCTGTGTTATTGACTGGGACATCAAGAAAGATGGTTATGATTACAGCGAATGTTTCAAGAGGCTCGAGTTGCTAAATAAGACTCTTGCTGTGGAATTATAAGAACGAGAATGAATGGCAAGTGACAACAGAGACAAACAAGACAAACGGATTTGATCGTTGGTCCAAATAACCAGTTTGACCCGGCTCCAGCGGATCCGTTTTCAATTTTGTGACAGATCGCTTCCGTTCCATTTGCTAATCGTATTGGGGTCCATGTAAACTGAACCCCAGGACACCTTTCGGTGAAGCGCATTTGAGTTTAGTGTATTTTACCACCAACCAAAAGAATCACACCATGTGCCGTCATGCCGACTCTGACCCGCGCCAAATTTTTCACCCTAAATTACACTTGCTAAACATTATGTGTCCTAATGCACCAACATGTATGTTGATGATTGAAGACAAATGGAAAAAACACTGTATAAGACATGAATACTTTTTCATCCACGAGATCTGCTTCTGGAGAAGACAAAACAAACTGATCACAGTTCAGATTTCATGTGCAACTTTTCAGTGTTTTAAAATGGCTGAACAAGTTTAGGGCGTGTTGTAGCAAAGAAAAGACTATTTAAGTCTAAAAGTCAATTGAAAAAAATCAAATTATTATGATGATACATAAAATAAATAAAGAATGGAGCTTTTGAAAATACAGTATTTGTCAGTTTTCCTGCATGGGTTTATTTTTCTCTTTTGTTCTCTGTCTGTCTACACCATTCAAGAACACACACATTCCTCTCATCATTTGCTCTCATGACTCTATCTCAGTGTTGTTGTAGGCGTGTTGTTTGTGATCTGACTCATTATCAGACATGCGAAAGCAGAAGAACAGAAGTCACACAAGACATGACAACACCAGACAGAACAGTATGTGACCTGATCTGTCAACTTCAGCCTGATTCTAATATTAAAACGCCTCAACATCACACTACATAAACAAATGAACTTGACCTTTGCTATTCTTGAACACAAAGAATTTAAAACCCCAATTACATGAATATATTTCCGATCTGCAGGTGTTACAGCTGCACAAGAGAAACACATTGGTGTGTATCTAATTGGCTGGCTTCTCTATTATTCCATTAATTGTTGGTACTAACATTTATCTATCCATTATTCCTGCTGGGCATTTCCAAGCTATTAGCATAATTAACAAAAGCGCTTATTAAACGACTCACCTAATAGTCTCATACTGATCTATGACAGAACGTTGTCTTATTGCATATGCTAATGGAGGCCTGGTGTAGTTCGACTGTTTCTTACACGGATCCAGCCTCTGTCATAGATGTTTAAAAGCTCATTACAATGCTAATTACCACAAAGTAACTTTAAATGAAGTTCATTTCTGACTCATAAGGCTCTATGAGCTTTCTTTGCTGTGATAAAAACTGTGAAAATCTGCAAAACATTTCACAAGCTTGCTTCACTTAAAATGACAGTTTAAATTCATAAATTACAGCCTGAAATTTTGATAAATTATATAGCCCGCTTTAAAAGGTCATTTTAAACGATGAAGGCTGACCACACTGCAGAAAGCTGCCAAAAACCATTCAAAACCAAGTTTACAACTTCCAAGTATAAAACTATTTATTGCAGGCAGTGAAAGGCGAATCTTCAAATCGCGGGGGGAAAAACTGTGTAAGTTCTGATGAACTGAACCGCTCAAGCTGAACAAATGGAAACACTCAGAGCCCTGGGAAGTGAGGTGTCTAGAGACGACTAAAATAGGTGCACCTGGAGTCCAAAATTTCACTTGGTGCTACAATGAATAAAACATGGTCAACATTCCCTCTCTCTCTCTCTCTCTGTCTCTCTCTCTCTCTCTCTCTCTCTCTCTCTCTCTCTCTCTCTCTCTCTCTCTCTCTCTCTCTCTCTCTCTCTCTCTCTCTCTCTCTCTCTCTCTCTCTCGGATGCAGTTTCAGTCTCCTTTATTGGCATGACAAATAACATTAGATTTGTCTTGCACAGCGGTAGCGCATAAGCTGTGGACAATTGTTTTAATAAGGAACAGTGTTAAATAAATAATAAGAAGAATATATATATATACAGTAACAGCAATAATGATAAAAACACACAACTACAAGATATGATTTACATTTTAATAATGATAAAATATAGCAATAATAATTCTTCACAGGGGAGTTCTGGGTGGTTACTAGAGTTTTCTCGGGGGTTTCTAGGGTGTTCACTTATTTTCCTATAGTTAAAAACACTCACAACTTTGGTCTTTAGTTAAGACTATGTTTAAGATTCTCAAAATGTCTATTTAAATATTTTGATTTAAAGAGTAAATTTGGCCCTCTAACGCCATCTCTGTTTAAAACATAAAATTGCAGGTTACAGGACAGACACAATTAAACATATCATAAAATCTTTAGGTATAAAGTGAAACAGTTTTGATATTTGATGCAATAATTTATATTTGGTGCAATTCTTTTGTCAAAAACTCAAAATAAACATCTAATTTGCTCACAAGCTTCAGTTATTTCAATATGTATATTTATAGTTGAGACAGAAGGAATTAATGCTTTTATTTTGTATGTTTTGGTGAATAACAGAATGAGCGGTCTTTAGTCCACTGATAGACTTAATCTGTGTCTATACATGTACATTATGAAGTGCTCTATTGATGGCATGATTATGCCAGCCAGTGGTACTCTTATAGTACCGTCCCAAATGGATCTCTCCTGGAGCAGAGCGGCTATTTCCATTACGTTACATCTGGATCTCGTGCCATTATTGCTTAGATAGCACAGAAAGATGCAGTTCTGTTCTGGGTTTCTGTTACGGGGCCTGATGGGTCTCCATTTACATTAATGGTCCAATTTTGTTGGATAAAAGCCTGCTCAGTTTGGCCTGCAGCTTACAAACAGGGGATCCTGGATTTATACCTGAAAAAAAAAACTGAAAAGTTGATCCAAGTTGATCTTTCTTAATAAGTGTTGCCTGTAACACGGATTTGATTGGCCAATTTGATTGTTCACTAGTTTAATTTACAGCCTAAATGAAGTAAACACTGATCTGGCAAGACAAATCCATCACATGTAACAAAAATAGACAAGCACATATACCCATAATTATCATCATGCAACAAATACCTTTCAATAATAATAAAATCTATAAAAAGAAAAACACAAACCCTGAACACAAACTAATTGACAATATTGGCTGAAATGAAACTGTTTGTTCAGAAAACTCACTTGCAAAATGCAGTTTATTATAAGTTGAAACAACGTTTGAAGGGAATATAATTGTTTTTACACATGCTTTTTTTTTATCTAAATTCAAAGTAATTCACATTTTTTAGCACAGATAACTCCAAAAGCTGCTGCATATGCTGGATCAAACAATATAATTCCTCTGTATGCAAAATCTGGTGATCATGTCATCCCAATTTGATCTGATTCTGAGTAAGAATGTCCCAAAAACATCACGAGTACTTCAATTAAAGCAAAAAAATCTGATCTTTTTAATGTCAGAAATTGGTTTGCTTTTTCTGAAACAGAATCATTGCCTTTATGGGTTTACATATATGAGAAATGTGCCTATAGTAGTGCATAACAGTAACAAAGTATAACAATACTTGGAAATACATATCAAAATCCTGAAACTTTTCAAATCCCCTCAACATTTCTTTCAGACTTTTAGACCCCACTGTCTGCCTAAAAAGATGTAATTTTGATAAAAGAGAAACAGGCTTGGACTGCATTTACTTCCCTTGAAAAAAACGGAGAAGAAAAAGGGGCGATGACATCACTAGTTTGGTGGTGTGGATGCTGAAGTGGCAGTGGGGAGGGGTGAAAACAGGGCTCAATTACTCCCAGACGTAGAACCGACCAAAAGACCACCTGATTGAAAACAGCGACCCACTGGCACGCAGAATAGAAGCTAATCAGAGAAGTTAAAGGAACTTTAAAGGAGAGACATGACCGCATATGTAGGTCAGAGCCAATGAGCCCCTCTGCATGAGCTTTACAAGTAGTGTATCAATGCAGCTGAGATTATGAGTCCTGCAGGAGCGAACATCAGAAGAGAGCGTGACCTCATGTTTTGCCGTGATAAAATAACCATGAGAGCTGGTTGGTTGCTGGTTGGCTCTTGAATATTAATATGTAGGAAACCCATGAGTCACTGCAGGCTTATTATAAAAGTTAGACACGTGCAAGATAAACTAACTCTATTATGTGAAGATATGCAGCCTCTTAAAATGCTTGAGATCATATGGTGGATTTAAAACAAGCCACAGAATCAGCCTCCAAACAATCAAGACCTGCAGCCAGCCAAAAAAATAAAGCCACACGTTTCACTTGAAAATGAATCTGCATTTATGTCGAGAAATGTGGCGACGCAGCATGAGTTGTAACATAAAAAAGCAAAATCAATAAATAAAACACTGAAAGCAAAATAGAAGCAAATAAATGAACTCAGAAATGTACAGAAAACTTTGAAACACACAGTTTTACAGACGTTCCAAAGCAACCCGAAAAGCCTTTCAACTGTGGAATCGAACCATCTGTTTTGTGTGATTCAGTGTGTTTCTGTGTGGGTTATGATGTGTTGCTGATGTGTGTTTTAAAAGCCAAGTCATGATTTGTGTTTGTGATGCATGTGTTAAAGATTGGGGTTGTGAGGTGTGCGAGATGTGTGTGTTACATGCTGGCATTCACCAACATCACATATCAACAAAAACCAGAAGATTCAACTGTCAGAAAATGAAAAAATAAAGGAAAACTAAAGATTCTTTGACGGTAGTTGAAGCTTATTAGGTTCATGAACCACTTTTTTCAAAAGCTGATGTTGCATAACAAGTTCAGATCAGCACATTAATTTCTTCTTTCTTCATCATGTTTTAATTTTAAAAAGGTTTACAGGATTGTTTGAAATACATTTTTACATCACATTGGTTATATCTAAATGTTGTAAATATACTAGCATAACAGTAAGATTCAGTCCTTGATTCTGATTGGTCAATAGTTGTGTTTATTCATGATAAAGCACAGCTATGAGCGCTTTACCCAGCGATTCTGTTTCACTGCACAACACACTTAGCAACATAAACGTATATCACAATCACTCAGGGATTCTTTTTTCCAGCGGAAGGAAGACTTTTAGTGATTTTACTTCATGAAAGTCCCCTATTGTATTATAATATATTATATTAAATACGATATTTGTGTTGAGATTTATAAACGTCGCCCAGTGCAGAAGGTGCTAAATAAAATACAGAAAAAAAACGTCTTTGCGGAACTTAAAAAATGTTTTCTATCAGACTCCAATCCCCTTTGTGGTTCTTATTGGGAATTTCATTTTTAACTGTGTGTGATAAGGTCTTTTGGGGATTTGGGAGAGAAAATATTCTCTAAACTGTAAGTAGCCTTAACTGCAACCTACAAAATTTAAACGGGTCATTTCATACATTTTTTATTTTAATTTTTCCCCCGAGGTCCACTTATAATGTTTGTAAAGTTTTGGGGCTAATTTTCCACCTTTCCTTCATACTTATACTCCCTGACCCTTAGAAATAAAGTCAATTTTGCTGTTGCACTGTTAAGATGTTGCTGTGCTCCAGTTCTCACACACGCTTACAAGTTTGTTGTTGTGACGCTTATCCACTTTAAAAGTGTTCTTACAAAGTTGTGGATGTTCGGAACCAGCACTTTGAGTCCTGAGAGACATTTTCATAGTACATCAAGCTATTTTATTTAAAAGGTCAAGGAAGATTTGATTCCTTATAACACAACCCTTTTAACAAAAGGATATTCGAACGGTTTAAGGACTACGAATAAAGAACTCCAGCTTTTCTGTAGTATCTTAGCAGGTTTATTACAAATCCTTTATAATAGTATAAAAGTAGAATAATGAATGTAGCCTTCTCAAATTCAAAGATTTTTATCTAATAAATTACTACAATTGATACAGTAAGTACTGGACCGAGTCAATTTAATACAGCCTTGAACACAGACGGATGATCTTGAAATAGCACATTCAGTACAAAGACATCTGTTTCACTGAATGAAGAGGTGGAGATTTACTCAACAGCCTTATTGGTTACATGACTACGTGTCTCCTGGGTCCACCGTAAAACACTCGCTGTGACAGAGATGACTGGCTTTAGGAATCAGACACATTTATCAAGGCTAAGAAGACAGCAGCTTCGTTGCCGACAGGAGGGGCGTCTCTCTCCTGACCGCAGCAGTGGATGCTGTTGACAGTTTTGTCACCTTCTGGAAGATGAATAGGTGAAAGGCTTTGAGGGATGAGGGAGGAAGAGACTGGAAGCGTACAGGCCCCAGTGGAGTTCCTGACAGAACGTAATCTGTTCATCACCGGGTCAAACTTCATTGTTTCAGATGGTGCCAAAGTTTACTCGAAGGAACCATGAGAGAAACTCGCACTTGCTCTCTCGCTGTCTTTTACTCAATTTTCTTTTCAACGAAAACTTTCAGTATTAGGAATGTCAAAGAATTGTTGAATAGTTAAATATTTAATTAAAAGTAAATATCACTATGCTGGGTGTGTAATTACTTCATAGTTTACGGTACACAATTGACAAAAATGTTTCTTATGATCTTAAAAATCTATTAATCTGAAGGTGTACATTTCAAGGTTTGAATTTACTTTTGTACACAAACGTATTATTATGCCAATTATTTCAACAAATGTTATTAAAGATGTTTTTAAAATGGAAAACTTGGAGCAAATGATGAATAAAAGTCAGCCAATAAGAGTCCAGAATAGATAGAAATGTCTTCAGTGCTGTTTAAAAATCTTCCCAGGTTTAGACCTCAAGAAGCTGGATGATGAAACAAGATTATTATTTTACAAAGTCTAGACTAAGGGCGACTACTTTTAAAGATGATGAAATAAAACATAGTGTTCATTTATTTTGGATGTTTTTAGTCACAACATAATTCACACAGTTGCAATTGTGTTATTTCATGATTTTGATGAAGTGAGTAAGTGTTTTCAGACATTTTCATACTGCCACAGAGAGTTATGGGAAATGTATTTTCCACCGTCTCTAAACTTTACCATCATCGTCAACTTTTTATCATCATTACCGGTTTTAACATGCACCCAACTCCAAAAGTCAGTCTTAAAGACAATCCTAACTTGTAATTACAGATTGGGTTGGCATTTATGTACGCTCAACATAAAAACAACCATTCTGACATGACTTGAAAGCAACATCATTAACGGATCCCAAATAAAACAGGTGCTCAGAGAGACCCGTCCATCACGGGAGTATTTTCAGAGAAATACAAAAGCTAGTTAGAGGTCACTTGAGGATCCATCAAGCATTAATTGGACTGTATTTTATTACGTTTCGGGAGGAAAAAGCTCTTCCGTCCAATCGGAGCGATGAAAAGGCCCTCGAGTGGGATGGGAACGGCAGTGGCTCTCCAGAGCTCTGAGAAGGAAAGAGAATGATGAGTGGAGAACACGTTGTCCGTTCTGCCCACTGTACACCTTTACAAGTGCAACCAATTAGAGTAATCGAAAACAGGAGACACGTCCAATTAATAGTTCGTTCGGAGAAAGCAAAAATGGGGTAGAGTGGTTTGCGGCCAGGCAAAAACAGGAAGAAAATTGGCAATTATTTACGTCTCACATGCCAACGCCATTATCTGTCCATTCGCTCTCACCGGGGATTCCTGTAAATAAACAATGGAGCGGGCAGAAAGCGAGGGCTGCCAGGAGGGAGGCAGAGGGCAAAATATGACCACTGGGGGAAAAAGGCATTTGTGACTGGAGGCATTCAACCATAACTTTGCATAATACCCCTTTAGGCGAAATCGGCAAACTGATGGGCATCCGAACCCAGGGCATGCCTAACTAGCCAATAGAGCCATTAGGAAGGCACGGTGCAGAGTTTTTTCTTCACATGTCAAATCATGCACGCTCACTTTTCTTCACCAGACAACACATCAAAACCTTTTCATTTCCATTCCTTCCATTCAACGAACGCAGCACACGGCAATTTATATTGATCACTCTGACATCCAGCCGGCGAGCGCGAGCGTTCGACGGTGTGGTAAGATTTGGGCAGCACTTACGGCTTCCAAGATATGGCAGGAGATGTGCCATAAGTAGTTTGCACGGTGGGGGGAGAGCGTCGGCCGTTTATATGCATGTTTTTGTGTGTATTATGGGGAAGGAGGAAATTAGCATATAAAGTATTCACTTACTAGGTGATTTTTTGCTTTAGTGCACTCAGCCGGAGCGTTCTACTGACCTTTAAAAACCTCACAAAGTCAGGAGAAATTTGTCCAAAGTTAACTTAAGAGCTTTTCCGTTTGTCTGCGCTAATTTGTGTGGGCTCTACGAATATAAACACGTCAACTGTTAGCGAATGTTTTCGGTTTATTCTCAAATGAGCAAGCAATGGTGAACAGGGAGTTTGTTCATCAAGCTATATAATGTAGCGTTTATTTTATAAAGACTCATTAACATTAAAATTTTTGAATAAATACTAATAATAAACATAATTTTTTTTCATGTTAATAATATTTTAAAAAATACCTAAAATTAAAAACTAAAAAGTCTCACATTTAAAACATGTACTTTGGATAGTGTATTTTCATGCTCAATATGTGCAGTGACAGTTATCAGATTAAGCAAAAGAGTTTAAATAGACAAAAGGTTACAAAGAAAATGCAATCTTTACATTAAAAACCAGAATATCAATTACACAAAACTGTATGAAACGGCTTCTGTCAGACATCGCAGAGATGCTTTGTGGGGCAAAAGTGTTGCCCTCGGTTTGACCTTCACTTCGAGGAGGTGGCAATCGCTCAACACCTAATTCCGTGACAAATGTTATAAAGATCTGGATGAAGATGAGATTTTGAGCGATCAGTTTGTTCTTAACTTCGGTAGCTAACGACATTCTGAAGATCATCATCATTTCCTCAGCAAAGCTTCGGTTTTCCCGAGAGGCTGCGTTAAATGAACCTCGCTCAGGCCAAATCAGCTTAACTTCCTCTCAGCGTGATAACGATACCGTCTCTTGCCCTCGGGATGATTCTCTCGGTGGGTGAGTTATGACAAACACCCCCTATCTCCATCACCCTCTGCATCAGTCCCAATCTTCCAGATAAACGAGGGCAACTACAATGACAGAGTTTCATATCTCCATAAGAACAACAGAGGAGAAAGACGTGGTGTTTATCGAGAACACTTCTCTATTTTGGTATCACACTGGGAGGGCAGTGGTTTTATTATGTTAATTAGTCATTAGTGATGCCACTGTAAATTTGGTGTAAAAAAGGGGGTGTTAGGGGTGTAGGGCAGTTGTAGCCTGGTGGTTAGAGAGTTGGACTTGCAACCAGATAGTTGCTGGTTTGATTCCCAGTACCAGCAGGAAACAACTGAGATGCCCTTGAGCAAAGACACCTCACCCCTAATGGCTCCCAGTGTGCCACTGGTCACTTGTGAGTCACTTTGGATAAATGCACTGTAATGTTCTTATAATGTAACTATTTCACTTTGCAAAACATAATGTCTATCAGCAATAATATTCAATATTTTTTATGGTTAAATATCGATTAAATATTGTTAAACTTCAAAAATATTTTTTGTTTTATTTTTTTTAATGATTTTTTAATAACATTTGTATAATATTTTATTTATTTAATTATGTAAATAATTGTTCATATATTAATACTATTTTAATTATAATATTTTAAGTACATTTTACCATTTAACACAAAGGTTAAATGGTAACTTAAACCATTCTGATGCTTTAAAACTGTAAAATGAATAAATTACATCAAAACGTTTTTTAAAATCACAAATGAATGTCATTTAATTTCAAAGTAGTTTTTCACACATATACAGCATACAATATATAAACTTAAGTTCACACATAGTTTGGAGAATTATGCAGAATATCTGCAGTCATCTGATTAACCAAAACAATAATCAATAAATGATTCATGTAAAGTTGCAGATTACTCTCTCCTTCTTTTAACCTATGTTTCTCTCTGTCTGATTTATGTGAGGTAAGATGTGCTATAGCACCTTACTGGAAGTTCAGACAAGCTTGAAGATGTCAGTAGCATCAGCGTTGTGCGAGCTCCATCTCGCCGTTTCCTCTGACAGCGTCAGCGAGAAGATGGACTGATGGGGTATAAAACCAGAAAGATGAATGGATGGCCAAGGAGAGCTAAAAGATGGATGAAAACGAGAGGAGAAAGATGGATAGATGTCTCAGCTGTCAAACACGTTACCAGTGATGTGTGAGAAGTGTCATTCGTAAACGGAGTCCAAGTTCAATCAATCACAGCAGAACGCTGAAGGATCCATTGAAGCTTATAATCTTCCAAAACTGCTTATTTTTGAAATAAAATGCTTCTTATTGACTCATGGCAATGGTGTAGACATCAGCGTATGTGATTCAGAGCCAAATTATTATATTTAAATGCAATAAATATGAAATGAAGCCATTTATAAACTTGCCTTGACCTACAGTACACAAGCTTTTCACAGACCGGTATTGCCTGTCAGCTTGAGTTTCAGGGTCATCCTTTAGTTTTCATTCTCCGTGGGCCAGTCCCGCTTTGGCGTGGGTCATAAGGAGAGGCCTGCACTTATCCAAACCTTGAGGAAAGAGCGACAGCGCAGCTACGAGGAAATTCCCATGGTTTTCCAGCAGGGGCTTTGTTTTCCCACTGAGAGTGCTGATGGCTCTGGGGCGCCGTGAGGACAGGGGAGGGTTTAGACGTGAACCTCCGGGGAAAACATACAGAGAGCCAACAGGAATAAAGATACTGATAAACACCAAATCAATTAGCAGAGAGCTTCTTAATGTCGCGCTGACGCACACCACATAAAACGCTTTACGTATAGTCGCATTGTGCTTTAATACATTTTCAACAGTGGGCACATCACAGGGCTTCCATCCGCTTATATGAATAACTTAGAGACCACCGACGGCTGCTCCTGATAGCTGGAGAACTCATGATGGCTTTCGGTGAAAACTCCAGGGCGGAGAAGTGATCGCAACATGCATCTCTGAACTGTTGTCAGCCCAGAGCTGCTGCGGGGCCAGAGACGAGCGGCGCACAATTGCCGCAGCCTGGTGCCGCCATCAGACGCAGAAGAAGATGGAGATGTGCACTTAAGAGCCTCATTTACGGAGGACGCAGATGCTCCACCTGCCTCCCATTGTGAATGTTTGGGGAGGAAAGAAAGGGAGGGTATTTTTACTTTGGGCAGCCACAAGTGATTTGTAACGTGCGTTGTGGGGAAGAAGTCGAAATGCAATCTAAATGCAGTGACGCTACTAACTTAAAGGGACAGGGACGCCCTAAAATGAACATTTGGTCATTTACACACACGTGACGTTACAAACACTTTATCATTTTTATTCTTACGTGAAACACAAAATGAGAACTTTTTCAAGAATTCAGGCTACTTTCTTGGGGGAAAAAACATTGCTGTTTTTCTCGTGCAATCTGTGGCTTTCAGGCTTCTATAAAAATGCAAAAAGCCCATAAAAGTGTAATAAAAGAAGTCCACATGTGTGCTATATTCCAAAGCTATTTCAGAGTCATACAGTAGCTTTTGCAAACCAAAACGTTTTGACATTAAGAAATGTTATTCTATAGTTTTTGTTTTTTAATGCAGTCATCCAACAGTAGTTAACAACAATCCTTAATGCTTTGTGCCAGAAAAATTACAGGCCTAATTAAAATAATATTATATTCAAGGACGCTGCTCCCATGTTAAGATTTCTGCACAACTCTGATATTCAATTAAACTTGGTTGGAAAGCAGATCCCGCCCCCAAACTCACGCCATTGGTTGATATAATGTTGCCGTGTCAGGCTGGTCAGGATATGCAAAGAAACAGCTTACTGTTTGACATGGAATAAATACACTTTTTTCCACATTCTTGCAGAAATAAATATTTCAACTTCACCCTAAAAGTGTTAAGCTACTATTTGTTAATCAGGTGCAGTGATTTCTTTTTGAAAAGTATTTAAAGTCTCACCAACTTAGTTAACATGAAAACTGTCAATGCACATATTGAGCACACACATGAAAAAGCATGAAAATCTGATTTTTTTTCAAATTTATTTTTATGTTAAGGTCATTTTTAAATAACGTTAACTTTTTTAAATCTTTTTTTAGTTTATGTTTATTGTTATGAAAATGTGTCATTTATTCTTAAGTCTTAGATTTTTTTTATCAAAATATAGTTTGTTATGATTAGATTAGAATTCAATTATGAAATAATAAAGTGAACAGTGAAATAACCAAAGTGTTCCACCTGTGGAACGGTGACGGTTAACCGGTTAGCTTGTGATTTGCTAAACTTCTGTTTATTTTCTAGTTTCTAGAGTGAAAAGATTAGTTTGATGCGAACGGAGTCTAATTGCTCTGAACAGAATTAAGTTGATAAACAGCGAACAGAAGACAACAAGCGCTTCCAGCGCACAGGTGACTGATAACGAGCAGTCGAGCGTTACCCGAGTCGGTTGGTTCAGTCATTACGGGCCTGCCGGGGGACTTGCCACCGGCCGTCTAATTACACACACAGGACTGCGGTGTCACTCCTAAACTCTGCTGTCATCGGACACAGATGGGGTTTGATACCTTTAATTAGTGCGCTCGGCTCGCGACGCTGCGCTCGGGTGCTAATCAGAGACAACAGCACGCAGTACATCAGCGTATGACCCCACCGCGGTCACACTGTGCCCCCGCCGGGCCTCATATGGCAGCGGAGACACAGGGGAATAATCTATTAAATACTCGACAGGAAATCGAAAGAGATGAGAGGAGAGATGATGGCTTGAACTGTGACCAGAGGAGCATGAAGGAAAAATGAAGGCCCACAGCTCCCCCTCTCTCTCTCTCTCTGAAAGGAAGAGATGTTAAAAAGCAGTAGGGGATCTGTGAAATGTTGAAATTGGTGAGAACTGTGAATTCGAGTCACTCATGAGAGTGTGTGTGTGTGTATGTATGAGTATGTACTGTGCATACGTGTGTGTGTGAGGGGACACGCATGAAAGGCTACGCTGCAGGTGTGACCAGCAGAAACGCTCAACATTTCTTTGGCACAGCTGTGCGTGTCAGGAATAAAGAAAAAGACACAAGTGTTTAGGATAAGTGTGTGAGCGTGTGTTATAATGAAAAAGGGTATTAGGGAGAAATGGCTGCGGTGCTCGGGTGAAGTAAATGGACGTACCTTTGATCAATGGCTTGTTTTGGTATTCATCAAGTACTGGTTGCCCTCACGGTGACACAGATTTTACAGTAGCAGTCTATGATAGTTGTCTCTTCATTGTACTGAATTCAAATAAAGATTAGTCTGTAACGAAGCTATTTTGAGTCACTCACTGTAGAAAAACCCCTACTATGTAAGTCAATGATGACCCAAAATGGCTTAGTTATTATTGTTTCTGAAATTCTCAAAAATGCTACTTTGAATGGATATCAATTGAGAGAGATGTATTCCTGGCATCTGCTAGCAGGAGCTAACTAGCTACGGCTAACAAAATAAACCTTGACCCTCTCTGACCTTTGACCCTGACCTTCTGTTAACTGCTGGCATATTTCAAGGGGCAACTGCGATAAATTACCAGCACTAATAGGTTTGTCTGTAACGGGTGTTTTAATGATTTTTTTAAAATCAAATTTAATGTCGTTAAATAAAAAGTCTAACAAAAAGATATTTGTTTAATGAAGGACAGAAAACATATAACATAAGGGTGAGTTTATAATGACAGGATTGTCCTTTTCAATGACCTTTCTCTATAAATATGAGAACAAGAGGAACAAACAGCCACTTAAATGAGATTTGTGTCTTTTATAGTCTTTGATTAGGGCACTTAAAAAAATCATTTGTAGATGAAAAATGATTTGAAATATCCCTTTTTTAAAGCTAGATATTCATTCAATTCCATATCTCCCTGACACCCTTCCCAGCAACTTCCCAGTCCTCTCAAAGTAACATAACCTCTGTAAACGTAAAAGTTCAGGTTGTTATTCTAAACTGCAGAAAATGTGCACCAAGCAATAATCCCTCGGCAAATAAGACTCGGTGGCCTATTTATACCTGTTATGACTCTGAATAGATCTGCAGAATACAGCAGCGAACTTTCACACGGCCTTCTTCCAACCCAAATGACTTTTTCATGAGCCTAATAAGAAATTATGGGTTATTATATTCTGCCGCTTGACACCCTGATTATAAAATAGCACAACACAAAGAACTGGGAGAGGAAAAAATGAGGCGAGGAAGAATGTACCACTTTATTTTCAAAAGAATCACATTCTCTAATTCATTACTCTCCCAAGAAGCAATATACACCTCATTACACCACAATGAATGGGAAAAAATTATTTCCCCACCTTGCATTTGTTCATGACTGTGACCTAATCCTTAGGGCCTCGGGGTAGCATACTTTGCTTTTCCCGACATCCACCCCCCAATAAAATCTCATCTGCCCTTATTTGCCTCTAATTCAGCTTTCTGCTCAAGTTTAACCATCCATCTGCCTCGGCCGACAGGGGATGAGACGCTATAGTAAAATATACACCACGCTTTACAAGATTTACTCTAAATATACATTCATTACTTCTGATAAAAGTCTCTGGTGTATTCAGCTGTAAAAAGATACAGACTACAAACTAGAAAATGATTCTATGCTGAAAAAGCACAAAATTAGTCTATATGACTTGTGTGCTATAATCAAGCACCAATCACAAAAAGTCAAATGACTACGCAGAAGTCTATTTTTTGCTTTATGTGCAAAAACTTCTTCTTTTAGGGTCTACACGATAAAGAAATTCATACAGGTTAAATGTGGAATTGTAGTGAAAATGGACTTTTGATGCGAATTCGGTGCATGAACAAATAGTCTGCACAAAAATAATTGGTTCAAGATTCTGAATTCATATATTTTCCGCATCAAAAGTACACTTTCACTATCAAGTATGAAGCAACAACAATCTCTGGGTAATAGCAGGCCTCGTTGAAACCAAATAATATTAAAGTCCAGGATATATGGTCATCAGTAGACTTCTTGGAAGCATCTATTGGATAAAGTGTAACATTTTCCACATTAGCTGACAGTGTCTCCAGAGAGAGACGACTAATTCATTAGCTCTTCTTTTAATATTACTGTTTTTGTTTTCCTTCTTTAGTTTCCACGGCTTTTAGTATTTTTAAAGTGTGGTTTTAAGGATTGTTCTGGCACCGTTTTACACCTCAAAGGAAGAATGTGAGAGATAAATGGAGTCTGTCAAAGCAATCTGTCTCAAACAAAGACAATATTATTTGTCTTTTTTACTCAGCCAAATGAATTTCATTTGTTTTTTGGGCATTTGATTTGCACTGGCTTTCATTTTTGTCTTAATAAAATATATGTAAAAAATGTTCAGTCCATTTTGGTTTTAAAGAACATTTGATATGTTGTATGTGTTTGATGGACAGTTGGAATCTCAAATAATGTGCGATGAGCATATTTTTTAAAATAATAAATTCAAGAGAAATCTTATATAGAAAGAGATCTAAAACACAACATTACTGCCCACCGTTCAAAGGTTTTCAGACCTGGAGGATAACAGACACTGATGTGGCCGGGATGACAACGTACAGTTTCACCTCATCGCATGTACATAAAAAATACCAAATAACTGGTCAAGAAAATCCAAAGCAGGTTCAACAGAGAATAAAAGCAACTTCACCATCACCATCTTGAACCGTGTTTTTAAATACGGTTGAATCTTTCCTCTCTCTGAAGTGTCCATCAACCTTATAGGAAACATGGTCCAATAGATGTGTGTGTGGTTGAAATGGTGTTTAGTGAAGGATTATGCTAATGAAATTTGGAAGAAAAAAAAATCCTGTCCAAAAATGACTCGGGCGGAACGCTCGATCAGGCGGGTTGCTTGACTAGCGTGTGTGACCGAGCCGGCAATGCCCACAATCCAGCTTAGTCCATTGGCATGTCACCGTGAGGGTGCAGAGCTTCCAGCTGTGGAGAGGAGGACGAGGAAGAGAACAAAAGCAACAAAGAGGGGAAGAAAACTAAGAAAGGATTGTGGACCATCTTCCCATCTCATTACTATAAGATTGACTATACTGGATAAGATACACCCTCGGGGAACCAGGCCTTAATAGCTGGACCTGAACCTGTGCAATCAGATATAATCACATGCAGTATCATAAATTCCTTTCCATTAACTGTCTAAAGTTTGCAATAAACTGGCAAAGTTGCAAGCCAACAATCAGAGGCGATTATTAAAGGTCAGATGGTCAATTAGAAATCTGCTCTAAGGGAGAAACTTTCTAATTCCTCCAAGAACAAACCAGAGACCGGCTACACTTTAAAATGTAATTGGTTGACATCTAATTGTAGTAATTTGGAGTCTTTCTCCACGGAAGTACTTATATCATCAAGTTTAGCTAATGTTATTTGTTAAAGAATGAACAATTTAGGTAAGTAAAGGTAACTAGTAGCCTCAGTCGCTGTTTACTTTTCTTGTATGGGGTGAAAAGAGCAGCATCAACATTCTACAAAATCTCCTGATGCGTTTCATTAAAAGAAAATGACATTGTAATGTCAATTTTGGATAAAATAAAGAAAATAATCGTTTTTAATGAATTTTGTCACGTAAAACTACAAAGCACACAAAATTGAAAGAATAAAAATGGATGTCATCTGAGGGGGGAGGAAAATGACAGGAAGAAAGCTAGAAGAAAATCAGTGTGAAGTCTCATCCTGCACTTTTGAACTTCATGGGTCGGGCCGCTGAGTAGAAAATCGTTTTTCAACAGGAAAGTGACAACAGGGAAAATCACCACGACACCGCCAGCACCTCAGAGAAAGAGACGGGAGAAAACATCTTTCTGATCCTCATGATCACCGAAAATAAGAAGCCTCTTTCCGATTGATTTACAAAATGACACAAGCGGTTTGAAAAAGCAGTTTGATATTTCGTCCCCCAAGAATATCGTCCACTTTTGCTCCATCCGCAGTAGCCACAGGTGAGAACAAGCTCTCAAACCGATGTCAATCAGCAAGAGAACACAATGCAAAGCTGCAGCTTCGGCGGAAAATAGCGTGAAACTTCCAGGAGGAATATTTTATGCTTGCTGTGCGGACAATGGACAAATGGTCGAGGAAAACCAGAGCGACTCAGTGGGGAACCAGGAAAATCTCCACATCGGCCTCCGGATTTCAGACAAAGAGGCACAAAAGGTAATTTTTTATCTGCCGAGCGGCATCTAAAAGGTATCAAGCGGGCGCTGCTTTTCACGGATGGGAGAACAGATGGACTGCTGAATCAAGCTGGGATGATCATCAACAACACACCACTGCTCCTCTGCCTTTCAAACAGTCCGAGCGTAGCCTTTCACGAAGTTAGATTTTCCCTTTTCTTTCGTTTTTTTTCTTCGACTGAATTAATCTCTCTCCTGACATGCTTTTTCCTTAAAAGGAGGATTCTAGACATGGCTTGGCTGTTACGTTTCCTGTATTTGACTTTTTATTTCCTTTCTTCCTTTTTGGTTACAATTTTCACTAAATTTCAAGCTGTGGAAATCAATAGCTTTTACTACAGTATTTGTTTTCTTTGTGAGTTTGTTTCTGTGCATTTTTAATAGGGCAGTAAATTGCTCTTGAGGAGAGCCAAGAATCATCACAGGAAATGGCAGGAACAGTCTTTATGGAGAAACAGTCTTTTTAGAAGGAAAAAACAACAAGAAATGGAAAGATTCTGTAGCAACCCTGTTGACTCAGACACTTCGACTAGGCCAAATAAATCATGCATATAATGCATATAACATGTTTTTAAGTCGTTATAGAAATGAGTCAAAATTAAAGCAAAGCAATAAAAAAAAAAGTTACTGATATAAAATGTGGTACTTTGACTGTTTTGTCAGTGCACTCAAAATTAATAGTTTATAAATGATTAAATAAATGAATAACATTTCTTATTATTCTCTAAGAAACAAATTTTAAGGTCTACACATCTTTAATAATTCATATATGAACTACATCTTATTAAATTATTATTTGACATTTATATCAGTGTTACACATAAAGCTGGTCGATTGAATGCGTTTCTGAATATGGCCTAAGCATATTGCTCTAAAATTAGTGACTGTATGAACACAAACTGACATCATCAATTTATCATCCTGCAAATGAATGAAATGAATGATTATTGGTGCATGCACCTACTTCAGCTCTTCGGTTTGTGCAGAACTGCTTCTGTACTGATGGTTTAAGTGGTAACATATGGCCGAATTAGGAGCCAGTATAACCCCTCTGTTATTCCAGTATAATTATGTTAATAATTATAATTCCCAATGTTATTTAGCAGTTTCAATGGTTCACGGGGCAGGAACGAGGCCAGACTCTCTGTCGGTGAGCGACTGGCTGCTAGTCTGTGTAAGAGTTTAATAATGTGCTTTAGCTGGTAGTCAGATCAATAGCGCCATCTAGTGGCCACTTTACGAATAATGTCTCGAAAATCACTGGAGAAGTAAAAGTGAAAATAAATCCACACTCAGAAACTCAAGTAACAAAAACACTGTTGAAAACTGCGCTTAGAACCGAACCATTGCACGAATGAGACAGCAATCTATATAAAGTCATTGACGTTGGTATCCTAATAAATCATTTACCAAGCATATTAAACATTAAATATTAAAAAAGTTATTTATGATATTTATTTTATTTTTAATTATTGATTTGTGCATCTCTTAAAACATTTCTGGGGACGGACTGTATTTACAAATATATCAAACTATATTTACAACTAACAGTACAAACATTTACAATACAAATAATACAACTGTTATGAACAGAGAGAGATTGAAAATAAGGTCTCCTAGCTTGGCTTTTGCTGAATTAGCTGCGGATTTAACGTTTTAAGATGGGACAAGCTGTTTTTTCCTGAAGTTTAAACCACCTGAGACCAGCAAACCACTGTGTTGGTTTTAGTTCTTTTCCAGCAGGTAATCGTGCGATAAATCACATTCATATGGGAAACAACACCTGCTTACGACATTCACATCCCACAGCAGTCCTGACGTGAATCACGTCAAACTACTTCCGCTGGCACGACAGATTGCGTTACTTGAAACAGCACGTCATTTATGCACGCAGAGTACGTAACGTTAACCGGAAAAGAGAACCCGTTAAAAGGAAAGTATTATTTTGTAGAAGGAAAAGAAACGAATTCAGAAATGTCTGTTAGCAAAATCAAGTCAATTATGTTGTTTCACCTTATCTCGAAATATCAAGGTGATTGTTAAGTTATTTTCTACAGGAGAGGCAAAATAAAGTGAAAAACTTCACAAGTATGAAAATAGAGAATATAATTTAATGTGTTTAATTACAAAAGAACCCAAATCATATGCAATCAAATTACAAAAGAGGACAAATATCAATGGAAGGCACACTTCAGGGGTCATTTGAATTATGTACATTACATATTGATGCATCAGAAAATCAATAACTCAGTAAATGTGTTTCAAACACAAGTAATGATTAGATCTAGGAAAGCCTTGTCATCAATGCACCCCTTGGCATATTAACAACCACACAGTTTTGAGATGGGAAAGTGACAGTGCTGTGTGTTTGAGCCATATTTGTCAAATGGCTGGTTCGTTTGACAGTGCAATTAAACACTGTCCATCTTTACACAATACAAAAAACACATCATATCTTATAAAACGCCTCTTTAGAATGTAGCTCAAATCACATCAATGGTGAAAATAAAGGTGAATCCTCATTTAACACACTGAATGACATTATTTTGTGTGGAAATAAACAATGTGGGAATGTCTAGTTTTTAAAACGTATAGAAATTGTAGGATGAGGTTTTGATCAGGAGTGTTGCCATGATTGTCAAAAAATATCATGACTGGCTGATGCAGTTTAAGTTTAGACTAAACCTTGGCTTTAAGAGAGAACCAGCTAAATTCTAAAAATCAAAGTGCATTGCTTGTATATGCTGGTATTTGGCAAACATGTCATTCACATTGAAATCTTTTAACTTTGCACATTTTTCAGAACCCATATATGAAATCAATAGTCTTTTTTTGTAGCAAAAAGAAAGAAAGAAAGAAAGAGTTAACTAAAAATACAAAGAAAAACTTAAAAAAAAATAACATTGTAATCATAATATAACTGTACATCTAAAACAATACCAAATTCACCAGTCCAAACAGTATAACGGTATCTTAATTTACCAAACATCTTTGAGGCATTTCAGGCTTTGTAAATTGAACATGAGGGGCGGTTGTTTACTATTTTAATTATTAACACCTATTTACTCAACCAGGAATTTAAGGTCCCTAAAAAACTGAAACATTATGCATAAGTAGCTTTGGCACAAAACAGCCCTCAAAAACATTTGGCTCTTCTAATAACCCCTCACCCAAAAATTTGTGACCTTCCAAGAAGGTCTATTTGGTCATATCAGTCCAAAAAGTATTGGTCCAAAGTAAACCTAAACATTCCACTTTATTCTTGGAAAAAAGGCATCCCGTCATCCTGCCTTGATCCTCCCACGGCTGTTGAAAATGACAACATTCTACAACCGTTTTAGTGGAAATAATGAGATTGTCTTCCTTACATTCTTCTGTCTGTATGCAATAAATACTCCCAGAGAATCATCTGTTGAAACAAGCGAATAAAAAAGCAAGTCAGACAAGAGTTTAAAATCTCAGTCCAGTGTCTAATGGACATACTGAAGATTATACTGTCCAAATCTGACACCGTCACTGACTGAAAAATCAATGATTTCACTACCTTCTCAGGGCCCGGGCCTCATAAACAGTGTTGTCCTCTTCATCACTTTCCATATGGGTCATCTCCATTGTGTCATCATAGTTTGCTAGGAGCCCATATTTCCTCCTCTGAACAGTTGATTTCTTAAAACTTTGTATAAAGAGCATGGTGTAAAGCGATTAAACACAGAGCACAAAGACACGTTTTTAGGTTTTGTTAAAATCTTCATGTACTGCTATATAAACCTCGTGACACTAAAGGTCAGATGACAGAACGGCTATAACAACCAAGACAAGGCATATGTGGGCATCATAGACATGCTGTCTGTGTAGGGCTCTCGCTACTTTCTCAAACACTTTAACTTTTATTAACGTTCATGTGTAAACGTTTGTGTCGGACTCACCGAACTGCTCTCACTAAAAAGTACAGGACGCCGATGGCCGTGATGCCGATGAGGACATACAGAGCCCTCTGAATCATGTCGCTGTCCAGAGAAAAGCTCGATCCATGTGCTTTTATTTTAGTGCTGGCGCTGGTGTTTTTATGAGACTCGGCAGTACTGATGCTGATGTTCTGTGTGGGTGATTTAGTGGTGACGAGCTTCTGCTGATCCCCCTTTCCCTCGGCAAAAGAAACAGTCCACAACGCGAGAAACAGAAGCGAAAGTCTTAACGATGTCATGATAGCTTTGATTCTTGGTTTTAAAGCGCGAGGTGTAACTTCAACACAAATATGAAGTTTGGCTTAGCGACTCTGTGGACTTCCTGTTCCTGATCGATGACGACAACACACGCGGTGTTACGGGCAAATGTATCTCGGGGGAAACAACAGCGTGATCAGGTTCCCCGCTTTTCGACATATATAACATAATATTCGTTTTAACCGTTATTCTGGCGACAGTAAAACAATAGTTATTTAATATTAGTCATAACTGGAACAACAAAGAAAAACGAAAATGACAAATAATCAAAATGCTTTCCTTTTGTATGAATTTATTATAAATGTATTCCTCAAACAGTAGTGTAAACGCACAGCATTAGTCAAACGTTTAGACACAACTGACAAATAATCAATCATATAATAATATAATATAAATAATCAATTTCAATAATCCTAAAAGATGTTCTAATCTCAAGTTGTATATTTCAATGTTTGAAATTACTTTTGTAGAGAAAATATAAGAAAACTAAAATTTATTTAACAAAAACTAGTAAATAAAAAATCATTTTTAAATGAATTACTTATTCATGACTATAAATAGTGAATAAAAAGAAATTCCTTCTGTGTTGTTAAAAAGCTTCCCGAGGATGAAATATCCAAGAGTTTGATTTGGCAAATTCTAGACAAAGGGTGACTACTTTTAAAAACACCAAAATATAACAATGTTCATTTATTTTGGATGCTTTTAGTCACAATTGTTATTTCATGGTTTTAATTACTTTACTACTATTCTAAAATGTATTTTTTTAAACATCAGTGTTTGCAAACTTTTGACTGGTACTGTATGTAACCTACATGTAGTAGTATAGCAAAGGTATTTTTTACTGCATATGAATAAATACACACAGAGTTAAGTAAACAAATATTTATTGAAGGTAAAATACATAGAAAAGTACAACTAAGAATGTTGTGAAGAAAGTAAGTAATCCTGATTTTTGATCATTTTTATATTGAACTTTATTTTCTCATGCTAATGGTCCATGGCTGTAATCAAAATATACATGTTTCCACGGGTATAAAAACCCACAACTTTTAACATTGTGATACAAAAATAGTATTTACACCTCATTTGTCCACACACTACAAAATGGTTCATCTAAGGCAGATGTTGTATATTGAGGGTCAATGTTGTGCAAGGATGCATAATCAGGTTTTTATCCAGCCACTGTAACGAATGAATTGCTTAAAAAATACAATTCTTCAGATTATAAAGTGACTTAAACATTTATCCATTTCAAATGAGCCACACATCAAATTTTGAGCTCCTGTTTCTCAGCTTACATTGAGATTGGTCCCACACAAATGGAAAACGTCAAAACAAGAAAAGAAATAGTGAGAACGGAAGAGTAAATACAACTGATTGACTTGAAACACATTTTTTGAAATACAATACAACAAAGAAGGCTGTGTTTTCTTTATATTCTCTGTGCCCAATTTGCGTTACGAGTTTTTTGTGGCCCTAACAAGCCTTTAATAATATATCTTTTAAAATCAATACAGCATAATGTCTCTACCAGGACAGTTATCATTTAAAAAAAGGCACTTTTATATTTCAAATACAAATTTTCACTCCTGGGAGAAAGGCCCAAAATGATTATTTACAGAGATCACTGAAGGCCATCGTGTCTGATCTGTTAAGACTTGTGTGATACATACAGTTCAGCAGACATATCTGCTGACCGTCCCAAATCACCTGCACGGTTGTTTCCATCACGCAGGTGTTTTCTACAGAGAGATATCCACAGCGTCAAAGCACTGACAGGACATGTTTCTACAAGCCATTTGTCATTGGAGGCCGTGTTAGGATGTCCCTTATGAAGGTATATAGAGTAAAAGCTTTGGTTTCGAGCTGCAGTGTACACGCATGTACATGAATACATAAAATACATGGGGCATTTAACTAGAATAGCTTAAATAATCTGCTATATCACACATTAATATGAAGCCCAACACTACTAAACATCTATTCGAAGTACAGTACAAACAATAAACGATGATTAATGACCCACTGACCACAGCCAACATGCAATGGCCCACAGTATAAAAACAATACAAATCTAGATTCATGATTGCATAAATTTGCTTGTAAACATTCTAAAGATACAGTATAAATGCTAAAGCTAGAGGATATAAAGAGAAGAACTTTACTGGGAGATACATAATGCAGAGTACAAGGCCTGTACCATCAGCCTACTGAAATGATCTGTGTCTCCTGAGAGCATGAATGTTTTGCCATTAGGGCATGAAGCTGATTGTAAACTACAGATTTGCAAACATTAGTTGCAGATGTTTGACTGAGGTTTTGGGGCAGTAAGGCACAATATGGTACAGAATATGGTGAAATTATAGGCCTAGAGTGGTTAAGCTCTGCATCTAAATCATTCATGTCTAAGGTTTAAATAGCCCTACAGCTGAATCAGAAAGATGGAGTGACATCTACAGTACATTAATATGACAGAAAACAAGATCGATAAACATTAAGTCATGGGCAACACTAATAACTGTTCTAAAACCTTGATTAAAATATATGATAAAAACATATGTAACTATTTAAAACCACTAAAATGCCTCTTAAATAAAATAAAATGGAATGATACAAGTGAGCTATGTAGGATTTGTAAGACTGGTAACGTTTCAAAATAATGGGCAACACAAGCCTTTTTAAGCCAGCATTCTTCTCAAATGGTAGATTTAGAGAAGGAAACCCTAAGATGGTGGTTTTCTCCAAGGTCGTGATTGTGGAACTGGATAAGGGATTCGATTGCTTCCTCCACAGAACCCATCTGAATCAGAGCCATCTTGCGATCCTTCCTGAAGATGAAAAATGAGTGTTTTTGCTAAAGAGCACAATCAAAACTAAGAACACACTGAAGATATTAAAAGGAAGTCTGTGACTGTATCATAATGGCACAGAAACACACACTTACTGAAAGAATTTGAAGTTCTTGACCAGAGCCCCATTGCTACCAAAGAGCATCTTGAGGTCATCTTCAACAACAGAGGGCCTAAAATAAATACATAAAGAAGTTAAAACTTATGTTTTTAAATGCGTTATACAAACAAGGAGTTGGTGTTCATGTACTTACGGGATGTTAGACAGGTGAAGAGTGGATGATGGAGGAAAGATGTTGGAGTAGTTTTTGGAGCCTGGCTTCTTAAAGCGATGGAGAGGAGAGCTACTGTAGTCTTTGGTGAGACCTTGGTCCTCATGTCCTTCTCGTGGCATCTGGACAGTTGTGTGTTTGGACAGGGTAACACGCAGAGGCCTGCCATATAACTTCTGCCCATTCAGATGGCTCATTGCTATAAAAAGAACGCATGTAAACATCTGCCTGCAGATTCTATAATGTCCCGAGCAAAAAGTTGTAATTTCAAGATCGTTTACCAAGCTGAGCCTGCGTCCCATCAGACATCTGTATGAGAGCATTTTCTTTCTTATTGAACATGATTTTCACTCTCAATACATCCCCATATACACCTACAAAGAGAGAAACAATAATGTTAATGTCTCAATGACTCATATTCAGTATGTTAGAATCAGTCACACCCTCATCAAACCAGCTTTAATGGTATAAAACTATAGTTTACAATCAAGATACTCCATTATATCACACCATCACATGTGTTTTAATGGCAATAAAAATATTGCGAAATTGTACTAGAGATGATGTCTAAATGCAATCATTTCTGGGGGGTTATATGTAAAAAAGGATGCAGGAACTTGCACAAGAATTGCTTTAAAGATTTTTACAGCAGATTTTTTACTGCACTGCACAGAACAAAAATCAAGTCGAAAAGCAGTTAAAGGGCAAATGCAGCTCTTCAGTTTCTATTGGATTTCGTGTTGGGAACAGATTAACTTAGGCAGCCTGATCGACTGAGATCAAGGAATTGAAAGAAAAAAAGTTTTAGAGGGTGGTGAAAATGTCTTTTAACAACAAAAAAGGATGAACTTATAAAATAGCAGGAGTCTTGACTATTAACCAAGTATTTTAAACAGCTTTTCACCAAAGACATGCAATAATAAAAAGGTAGAGAGGAAAGTTTTCCAAAGCATGCACTATTTTACAAGCCGCCAATTTGCTTTGTTGCATCATGAAAAGCTGCAGCCTCCCACTGCGTTATCACTCCACCAGATGACTGCAGTTTTTCATGATGCGTCTCATCTCTCACCACACCAAATACTGCAGAAAACAAGCGAGGCACTCAAAGAGCCTCGCGAAGAAATCAAAACAAATTAAATGAACAAAACAAACGAGTGACAAATAAAGATGCTAAAGGATGACATACCGAAGAGAATAAAGAGGCAATGGGGCGTAACTCTCTTTAAAGGACAGCAGAGGGGGCAGCGGAGGAAGAAGAGACAGGTAAAGATCGGAGGCAGAGTGGAGGTTCAACATATCCGAGGCAGCGAGGCAGTTCCACGAAAAACGATGGTTGGATCATGAAGATGGTTAATGGATTGGGATCAGGAGGGGTGGGAGGGGGATTCAGGAGAGATGGAAAGATGTGTGTTTGAATTGATGTTGGTGTGTGATCGTGGAATGATGTTGGATTGTGTGATTGTTCAGTAAATCAGTAGAGAGAGAGAGAGAGAGAGAGAGACATATGGTGCGTGCAGCAAAGAGAAAGGTTTCAAAAACAAAAAAAGAAAAATGGGATGAGGGGAATGGGGAGGGAGAAACAGGAGAAAAAAGGAGGTAAAAAACAAGGTCAGTATACACAAAGAAATACAAAGTAAATATAGTGCTAAGTTAACAGAAACTTTACCAGCAAAATAAGCTATTCATTAACAATGTTACAAACAACTTAATCATTTTAAAATGTGAAAAGTTCAACCTTTTCAATGCAATAAAAATGTAAATGCATTTTCCCATTGTCTGTTGAGAAGATCAAAATTAAAAACCAATTTAGATCACAATTAGATCCTCTTAAAAATAAGCAACATAAGCAGTGTCAATATTGAATTGCAATAGTTGGCAGAGAAACGTTTAATTATTTATATGAAAACTATTAATAAATATAAACTATTAACTAAACAATGCTATCCACCCCTTATGGTGGATCCTTAATGATTATGATATTAACAAGGTGCTCTTTAATTCACAAAGAAACAAGCCCTTCTTCTCTTTACCCACAATACAACAGACCAACAGGAAAATACAATTATAAATTTGACTTGTTACTGTGGTATATAATATTTGAAAGAGATGAGTGGAACATAAAGTCAAGCAGCAAAATATTTCAATAAAAGCAACACAAGAAAACAGAATAAAGCTCAACATTTTATGTGAAACCTGAGGATGTTAGAAGGAGAAAATGACAAAATTGGAGTACTGGAGGAGGGGTGAGGACATTTGTGTGAATGAAGAGGCGGAGCTTCTGTTAATAGAAACTATAAGCAATGGCCTTTATTCATTTATTGACCTGAAAACCTAAGGACTTTTAGAATGGGCTATAGATTTAAATTCATATGCATTCATAAATGAAAGAAAAATATGTATAACTACAGCTGATGGGCAGGACAGTGTTATTCTGCCAAGACTTGCCTTCCAAAGGATCTAGCCATACACAACTGACATTGGCCATCAATTAAACCTTTTGCTATTTCTGGAATTGTAGAACTCATCAAGTGTGAGTCAAGCGAGTTGTGAAATCTGCTAACCTCAGGGTTCAAGTTGCTGACCAGCATGACGCAGTGCCCACCAGGGAGGGCAGGGAAGCCCAGTCTGCTCGCGGCGGCAGCGGCCGCAGCTGCTCCGGGGATGGCCAGGGAGGCGAGAGCTCCGGGAACCCCAGGCAGGGTCAACCCTAATGGATAAAATCCTTCTCAATTAAACAATTTAGACATGTATGATTAAGAAAAGTATTCGTTACAGATGTAGAGGGATGTAGGTTTACCCGTGGCCTGCTGAAAAGCAAATGCGGGCGGGAAGGCGTGAGCTCCGTACGGCGCAGCAGAGATAATGCCAGGAGTAGCTGTGAATGTGTAAAAAATGCATTTAGACCAAAGGTTACTGATAAAAAAGCCTGTTTTTAAGTTTAATAGATGCTGTGCAAAAGTCTTCTTTTTTATTTTTACCAAATGCAGCGGTCATAGCGTGATGTTCAATAGCCTGCTGGCTGTCTCCTGTGGGCAGGTCAGGCCGTGTGTAGTCACGGCTCTTGTCGTTGTTGTATTTCACGTTTAAGCTGGTGAGTTTAGAGAAACTGATGCGCAGGGTACAGCACCCGTTGTAGATGTTCTGTCCATCCAAGGCCTGAAGGGAAAAAAAATCTAAGATTAACATCTAATACCCACCACAATCCAAAGTTTAAAGACGCAAGCATGGTTTGTTTCTTCATGTCACCAAAGCTAGTATAAAAAGCATGTAGTTTCATTCACTGTCATTACAGATAGGGACTTATAGATGGCGCCACTCACCAACTTGGCATGTTGTGCGGTCAGGCCATCGGCAAACTGCAGGAGAGCTTGAAACTGGTTATTCTTTGTGAAAGTGATCACCTTTAACACCGTGCCAAACTTGGAGAAAATCTGTCGAGAACAATTCCACAAATCTCAATATCTAACAACAGCCTATCCTGATGTACTACCAAAGATTCAGTATATCAGACCAAGAGAACTGGAGGATGTTTATACCTGATGAAGGACATCCAGTGTCACGGGGTAGAAGAGATTTTCAACTATGACCCTGAGGACAGGGCTGGGACCAGCCATACCAGATGGGTCAACGCTAGCTAGAGACATACCGCCTGTCTGAACGGCATTAACTGCCTGTAGTGCTGCCTGTGCTCTCTGTAAGAAAATGACAGAAAACAAACCAATAATGATGGAGGGCTGATTAGATTCACAGCCTGCATTTCCAGCTCATTTCATGTTGGCGAACACTATGCTATTGCTTTAATCCATACATGTCCATATAGATCCTCAAAATTGATGTTTTACAAACAAAATATTCTAAACAACACGTAGTTAATGGCGTAAATGCCGTTAAGTATGTTTACTCAAACAGAGCAACGCAAAGCGAATTTAGCAATCCTCCAAATGAGTGCTGATGGGCTGCAGCTGTGGATTCACTGCTGAAGGGCTTTTGAGGCATATAAACTATGTTTAGAGAGGAAAATACAGTCACAAAAAAAGATGCAAACAAGACGCTTCGCTTGTATCAACTATCAAACACAGCTGCATCAAACAAGTCAATCATTAAGATCTGCCTTTTTATTTACGAATAAAACATTAACAAATAAATCACTCTGGTATAAATGAAGACATGAAGTGTATATGTCTGACAGTCTGGCATTAGATGGAGACTAACTGACTACAGGGTGGGTGGATGGATGGAAGCACGTACCACTTGATTCGGTGAGTTGTCTGTTTTGAGCTCTTTGTGGTTGGAATACTGCATGAAGATAGGATGATTTCTGATGACTGGTGTTACTGAAGAGTAGTATGTAACCATCGTCTGCGCAGCCTCTTCTGTATTCATTTCCAAAAACGCCTGAACAGGAAACAAAAGAGCAGAAATGTTTTTATTAACAGTATAAGACTAAAAGCTGATTTTTATATTAACTGGCTAGTTATTTACGTCAATATGTATGTATTTTTATAATCTAATGCTAAGAGAGTCAACACTAGAGATGGGACGGTACCTGGTTCTTTCCCTTCAGCATGAGCAGATTGGTGACTTTGCCAAATGGAAGGCCGAGGGAGATGACCTCAGCTTCGTTGATGTCATTGGGGAGCTTGCGGACATGTATGACTCTAGACGGAATACCAGGACTTCTGATATCCCCTTTGAACTTCTTGCTGTCGTTACCGTTGGCTGTGAGGAGATCAGATGATCAAGCGATTTGCTTGGACATAACTAAGAAGGCAACAATAGGCAAAAGAAGATGTTACCTGCTGAGCTCATGATATAGGGCCCGCTGGAGACACAGGAGAACAGCTCGTCAGATCCTCTCTGGGAAAAAAAGACAGCTCTAGATCAACACGTGTGTAGTAACTAAAGGAAGATGATGAAAACAATATGGGCACCACCCATTTGGTCTAAATGGCAACAAGAGGAGGTGAAAGGAACTATGATGCATGTGGTTCACTTTACATCAGCCACGACTGAGGACAGGAAAAGGACAATGTGACGACATCAAGCATTCCTGTGAAACGACATAGCCTTGAGGCTGGATGAGGTCAGGGATCATCCAGTAAAGACATCCCCCACCCTGAGCTGAATCCCACGAAGCATAAGATCTCTGCAGACTACGGCTTTACGTTTCCGGGTGGCTGATTAGGAGGAATCAGTGGCCGGTGTTTCGACACAGGTTAAGCCAAGATTTGACACATGATTAAATAAAATAAATAAACTAGGCAAATCTTACTTCTGCACATAAGACTGTGTCTCAAACTCTAGCTTTCATTGTCTGTTGTTTAAGTTCAGACAATCCAAACAGCAGGATGTTGTTAACACAGTAACAGAAGTGGGATGTATGAGGACAAACTTTACTGCGATTGTCCAATGCTGTACGACTACAAGAAGGGTAAAATCAGAGCATTCAGCAGAATGGAGCCCACGTAACCACACGCGGACCTGCCCACCACACATTAACATTCCACAGCCAAACAACTCAATGAGAACCACATGTAAACCAGAGGGGGGTGGCTATACAACAGGCATCTGGTACGACATCTTTACACAACCAAGCTATTCTCTGAACAAACAGCCATTTTCAGGATTACTCCAAAGTAAGCTAACCTTCAGCTCAGGAACAACTTTATGACTTGTACAAAAATGTCTCGGGTCTCAATTGCCTGTTATACTAAACTGTTTCTAGACACAAAAGTTAAGAGGATTGCTAAGAAGCACTGTACATTTATAATCCAAGAGCATTTTGTGATTAAGCTCCATCAAAAGCATGGAAAGCACACAATCTGCATGCTTGTGTAAAAACAAACAGACACGGCTGTATGCACATAACAACTTTAAAAACGGTTATGAACTTTGCAAAAAAAAGTGCTCCATGTAAACTGTAATTTTCAAGTTATGTTAATCCTGTTAACACAAATGTTTTAATGTTTTTTTTGTTGTTTATTTCTACCAATGCCTTTTCCCATATACAATTTAAAGTGCATAACAATAAATAGGTTTTTGCTTTAATTCAACTGAGAGGCACATCACATTTTTTTCCATTGAAAACCAACAACATAGATAACGTGTATTGAACCCAAAAGCTTGCAGACAACGTTAACACAACACTACCACTTTCCATTGAACTAAGTTAATGAAACATAATGAATGCAAACATTTCAAGTGTTAAAATGTGTTGGGTGTGGCATGATGAGATGGGTTAAACAGATTACATAGAAAGGTGTGAATAACGTGGAGGAGGGGCTAAGACCACAACAATTCATAACTAAAAAAAAAAAAACCGGGGGCCGTTGCCACGGCAGCTCTGATTGTAATGCGTTCACCATGGAGACCATGTGTCTGCGCTGCAGGTAACTGAAACCCAACCCAGAGCTGAATACACAGAACCCATTATCTCCATACACCCAGGTGTGCCTTTCACCCAGAATTACTGTTCAAACTAGAGCTCTTTACCGCACTAACCATACAGGTTATGAGCACAGGTCTGGTTTTACATTGCCTCATAATATAATGAAACCACCAAACTGTCTGTGCAGACACTATGCACATTGCAACGTCCAAAACACTACCTGATTGTGCACACAGACCTTACAAACATGATGTCGCAATGTGTTAACAGCTAGATAAAACACGCTGTTAGTGCTGTGTATTGTATGCACGCTGTAATCAGCACCTGTGGCACACAAGCTTTCTTTACAAGATACTGAGAGGGAGAGAAACCGATAGCATCATGCAAACCCCATGTGACCTCTTAGCACCTCCCCCAGCCATCTTTCCTCTGATCAGCCCTGCTGAGCAAACACAAGAGCTACATGTGTGTGCCGAGTAATGGGGCAAACATATTTGCATTTGATGAATGGCCTTCATTCATCTCGTCATATCAACAACCAGGACCAATCTCTGAGGAATGTCTCTGAAATGGGTCCACTCATTAACTAGAGGTAGAAATCTTACTGAAAGAATAGAGAGCTCATCACCTGTGTGTTGATCACGAACGCAGCCACCCAAAAGTCACAGATAACGCAATTAACAAAATGTATTCCATTTACTGTCATAATGTTGTCTAGATGTTCATGTTTAGCCCTTTGTTATCGATTTAAATTCATCCATTAAGTTTTATTCAAACTCCATTTAAACCGATGTATTATTTAATACAGTTAAGTAAACGTTAAACAATCCCAAATGTGCTCTATGCAAGAAAGCAAGAATATCGAATAAAAGTGTCCATCGAAACTAACAACAACATCCAAAAAATGGCCCACCCTCTCCAGTAATCCTCAGCTAAATACAGGCTCCACGCTACATACGTTTCTGCATGACCTGTAACGTGTAAGTTAGTAACTTAAATGAGGCCCATGAATCAGTCTTTTGTTCCCCATCCTGCGGGTCCCTCCTTACAACCCACATACCACAGGAAATAAACTTTAATGAGGAAACGAGCAGGAGCGTTCATGTTGTGGCATTGCAAAGCGGAGTAATGAATTCCTTAACTTTGAGTTTCACAACATGCTTTTGTACAACCAACAGACATACTACAAATACCGTTTAAACATTTAATCGTATTAGTAATGTGAATGGCTTGCAAATTAAATGATAAGATTTTAGTGAATGACACAATCTTATAGTCCCTGTTCTGAGAAACACTGATTTGCTCCAAAATGATTCAGTTACCAATATGAATCATATCTGAAAGCAGTTCTAGGACAAAGCGTGGAGTCGTGGACATAACAAAGGCCATGTGATTTTTCTCAACACACAGAGCCATTAAACACACAAAAGAAAAGAAAGATAAGAAAATGGATCTTATAGTCATTTGTATGTGGCGGTTCAAGTTTACAATAAGATTCTTACCTTTGTACCAACTGCAATATCGTGAACAACGCTGTAAAAAAACAAAAGGAAAAAAATCAGAGCATGAAACCAGAATCCAACCCCACTGTGTTAAAGTGACAATGTAACAAATTTTACAATATAATCTTGCCAATTATAAATATAGTCTGTCCAGCAGCGATATTCTGCAGATGTGATATTAACAATCAATACTAGAATAGCAACCGTGGCGTAATCTGCATGTAAGTGGGGTTAGAGAGAAAATTAGTCTTTCATGCTGGTCAGAAATGTATTTCCATTAAAGGAATAATAATACAGAAGATAAAAACTAGACATAATGTAGTTGATCTCCCACAGATCTCCCTTAGAGCAAGAAATATGAGTGGTATTTTGGGTCAGTCGATGGTTGAACATTAACCCCCACATCCTGTTTCACATGAACTCACAGTAAATACAAAGCCAGTATCTTTTCTGTGGCTAAAGTTCTCAAAAACTCCTAATATCAACACAGCACAGCGTGAAAGCTTTTATGTTGAAAACGATGAGTAGCAAAAGGAGCGACCAAAGTTCTGATACATTTTCCCCCCAAGAGAATAACCCAGCATGCAGATAGATGTGAGACCCTAATGCTTGAGGACCTGAGGTCATTACACAGGACATGTCCACTGGGTCTTTCTGGTTCTTCAAAGCTGACTGGACAATCTTTAGCACCATGTTACAATCGTTACTATAGTAACAGTTAGCAATAAAACTACTTTATCCTGGCGGAAACTGGTTACCATGGTAATTTTCTGTAGGAAAAACAGTGTGTTATACAAAGTAATATTGCGCTGAAGCAAACGGTTAAATACAAACGTGCGGGTCAGAAAGAAAAGCAAAAAAGACTTCAGCAAAGATGTACAGATGCAGCCATTATTCAACTTTTCATCACTTCTGAGCTGTAAAACTTTAAGTCAACTTACTCTAATTCTGCGTAACTTGATCCCATAGGATACAATTCAGTCTCTAGGCGGCTGCACAGGGAAAAAGATGTCAATGCCATCACACAACCTAACTAATCAATTTAATCTCGCTATATATCCTGGTTATAGTAATAACGTTAGTTTGGTCATAATCATGTTTCTTTTTGCGTTTCAAACAATGTTGCGTTGTTACTTTCTATTATTACTACGTACATTTTAGTATTACATCAACGACGCTACGAAGGAAATCGTTCGGAGCGGAAAGTTGAGTCATAGACAATAGCCTAATGTGGATTAAAATACGTACACCGATATACTCATACAAACATAAAACGATCAATACATTTAAAAACAAGCATTAGACAAAAACCTGATGCACGGAAACTACGGGTTTCCGTTTCATCGCAACTGCTGATGAGAGAGCTCCAATCAAAGAAAAAAGACTTATAGCTGATCAACCTAAAGTTAATTCGTGTAATTAAATAAAGTACGATTATCCCCAGAACAGTCCGACTTGTTTTCCATTCATAACAGTCATGCAGAAGCATCACTCACCCGTCCATTGCACACCGAGGAACAGCAGCTCTGATCTGCAACTTTGTTGCTTGGCTGAGTTTTCTTAACGCGCTACAAAATGGCGGGGTGCGTTGAGTGGCGCCTCAGCGATGAGCTCGCTGATTGGTCAACCTTCGAAAACAATGGTCGTCTGAGACACGAGGAGGATTCTTATTGGATAAGACGAGTTGAAAGCGATGGAGGGAGTGTAGTGTGGGTCGCGCATCCCAGTATTGTTCGGCGTGTTTGGAAGAAAGAAAGAAAGGGAAGTACAGAAAGTCTAGAACTAGAATTTCCTGTTTATATATCAAATCTGTTTCACATGAAACATAGCCTACATTTATATAATCAATGTATTAGTTTGTCAGCTAATAACTTCATGAGATTATTCTTGGTCGTATTATTTTACCCAAATCCATTCCTGCATATTCTGAACACAATCGGTTGGTTGATTGTGGACACAACAACAGACTGAAAGCCAATACGATCGGTCACACGGACTTATAAATATTTCAGATGGCAAGCCCAGCATACGGCCATTATGTCTGAATAATGACTCGACTGCTGCCTTTCCACCTCATGTAAAAACACGTTCTTGCGTGATATTTCTGCTTATGTACATGAATGAGGGCGGCAGCATCACACATCACTGGGCCAAGCAGGCCTATATGATGAGCATGAACTTCATCAAGAGCACTTTCACACAAAAGCACTGTTCGTCCAGGCCTGTAGTGCAGTGTCTTGTGATCAGACCCCTATTTAGTTGAATTGCTGTCAGTTAGATTTAAGCCCTGCTGGCATCAAAGGCTCAATGATCTCCTTGATGTTTGAGAGTCTCTGGTGTGAGACGGAATCTCTCGTGACCACCTGGCTGAAAAGAGTCTTTACTGTCATTACAGACTAACATTAGCCAGACAAATATGGCCTATCTATGCTAATTTAATGTTAAGCCTTTGTGTAATTTAAGGAATCATTTCTGTTCTGTCTCGTTTTATCTATAGAATTATTTACAATTTAGAAAAGCTTCAAATATGCTGACCAGACGGACTATAGGAGGATAAATTAGGAGTCTGGTATCATCATCAATAATTACCTGTTTGTCGCACTCAGGAAATTACTTTTTCCTTGTGCCACAGGAGACACACCTGCTTGGCTAAATAATGAATGGGGGCTGCAATAGAAACTGAGACTCATTGTCTCCAAGGTAGCCAACTAAACGCATCACCTGATCTGGCCAGGTAAATAATAGGCCAGAGCAGAAACTGAACAGTGAGAGGATTATGCAGCTGTCAGTGTGAGAGAGTTTTACTTCAAATAACTAGTTAAATAGGCAACACATTTTATAAATACTTAACCTCATAGAAATTCTAGGTTTGTGGCTAACATACTGGTCTATAACGTGTTATTTAACCAGGTATTTTAATTAGGGGACTCTATTGTGAACGCCTTGATTTAGATTGGATGACACCTTGTGGACGCTTTGGGACATTACAGATAAAAGATCATGCAGTTCATCAAATCATGTGAAAAATGCATAGTGGAGAGAATATGTAGTGAAAGAAACAGGGGTCAGAGCAAATACCTGCCATAAATATTAGCATATACCAGGGGGTAGATTGACCAGCCACAAGGCAAAATAATGGTTTTGTTTATTAAAAAAATTATAGTAACGCATGGTCACCAGAAATGTGCTTCTTTAACAATAAGACAATTTTGCAATTAAATTATTTTTCATACATTATTTAAAATAAATCAGTGAAATGTTTAGGTAATCATATATAATGTGAATACACACTCCAGGTCAGATTATAATTAATGAAAGCATAAATGTTCTTATAATAATATTCATTCTCTCAAATGACTTCATCTCTCTGGCTTCTGCAATTTAGGTAACTGCAAAAAAAAAACAAGATGTAACTTCTCAGTTCACATTCCCATTCAAACTGTTTTAATTAGCATGTATACATTAGCTTAATGAAAGGCATTTTGCTGGTGATGTACTCACAGAATTGGAGCGACACTCATATAGCTAATGCCACTGGAGAGGAGGAAGCAGAATCCAGCGAACCAGCCGAGCGTCAGAGGGTAGATGGAGGTGAAGAAGACATTAGACAATAGTTCAGTCACAGCCAGAACCAGCTGGAGCAGCCCAAAGACTCGACCTGAGACACAGCAGATGACTCTTTTTAAGCATTTTTACTGCACATAGCAAGACCAGCTTCACTAAGACCATAAAGAACTACGCACTAAATAGCATAGTAATATTAGTAGGGAATGTCAGTAACTATAAAATATTTTATGCATTGTATGCGAGTTCCTTGGAAATGATGTCATTTTTCTGTGTGTTTGTGATATTACCATATTGTTGGGGATGTAGATTCTTGGACAGCATTGCTCGGAGTGTTGGCATGGGAACACAGGCAAACATCATGATTCCTCTGGCTGTTTGAAAGAACATCGAAATAAAGACACATCCTAAAAACACTTTAAACATGTTTTAATGAATGTACCAAAAAGTAACATTTTCTCATTCTGAAACGTTAAAGGTTCTGTAAGCAATTCCAGCAATTTTGCTAACCTCGAATGACCTTATTATTTTGTTAAACACAGAATTGAATGTAAATGTAAAAGTTTTCTATTATTTATTATATTTACCTAAAAAGTAGACCCAACTTTCGATAGCAAATGCCATGATAGCCATCCCAGTGCAATTGGACACAATCCCCAAAAGAGTGAGAGCCGTGTCTCCTAACACATTAAACAGAATCACGACCCCCACAAAACTACTGAGGTACATGGCGCTGGTGGAAGCCCTGCCGTATCCTGCCCACACTGAATCCCAGCTCAGAGGCGGCTTCAAAACAAACAACTGAAGCACGTTCTCTGCCCCGATCATGCCTACCATGAATACCATCATGGCAACCATCAGCATACCTACAGAGATTTTGTCCATCCCATTCACACTCTCAGACTGTGGCACCAACGGCTCACTCTCACAACCAGAACATCTCACATCAGAGAGGAGGAACACTGAGTACAGCAGTGCCACCACACTGACCAGAATCGCTATGGACAGGAGAACCGACGCTCCTATCTGGTAGAGATATCCAGACAGGAGACCTCCCACAACCCCTGCGACTCCGAAACAAAAATCCACGATGTTCAGTTTAAGTGTGCGTTTGTCTTGCTCCGAGCTCAGGGCCGCCATAGCAGCTACACCGGCCCAGAACATCGGCCCACCCCCGCTTAGACCGTGTAACAAAGAACCCAAATAAAGGAACTCTAAAGGAACCTCACTGTACATGAAGATCAGAAGCATAAACATGCCCAAAACAGAACCCATTAGTGATGAGACCAGAAAGACTTTAGGCCCGTGATGGTCCGCAATACGACTCAAGGGTATGATGGACAGCATAGCTGCCACCGAGGATACCACACTTTGAATAAGAAGAAAGCGTGAAGATAACGTCTGTGCTCGATCACTGTCTCCAGCTGTTATCTTCAGCGAGTAGTTGTATACGGTCTGTGTGAGGGCCATCTCAAAAAACGTGGTTCCCAGTTTATTGATGACTACCACTGGCTCCACTAAAGTCTGGATGGACCCCATTCGATTGACAGACATAGAGCTTGTGTCTTGAGGATGTGATTGTTTTAACCTTGAAAACAAATGGTAAATTGTATTATACAGTATATTATTACACACATTGGTATTTCTGTTGGCCTAAACATTGTATTTTTTGTACACTACTTTTTTGTGTTTCTATTTCAAATACAAGACTATTGTATATTGTGTAAAATCACTTAATATTACATTTCAAACATAGATCTTCATTACTTAATAATGTTACAGCAACAAAAATAAAATGCCAATACAGAACAAATGACGCTATCTTTACCAATACAAGATATGTTGTTCTCACAGAAGCAGGATTTTAAAATGAATCCTTTAAACTTTATATCAAGATTATAGTTACTGAATGGAATAAGTCTCACACAATACTTATACAATACAATACATAATCACACATACATTATTTAATGTACTAGCATAATATAATATATTACGAATATAAATAGAAATGTATAAATATGGAAAAAATCACATACACATACCAAGAGGATCTTATCCACAGGAATGAATTTTAATTTGAAGTAAATGCTTTATGGAAAGCCCCGCTTGAGCTACAACTGAAACATGATAGAAGCTGTGCCATTAAAGTAAAAGTGATAATAATAAAAACTTGTTGCTGCTTGTAAATGCTTCCACAGATAGTATGAATACATTTCTACATTTTCCGCTCATGTCCATGCCTAGCAAAAATGTTACATAAAAAGGAAAAATTAAATAAAATTAATTGCTTAATATGTTTATTATCGTTTGTAATTTATAGTACATACATTTAGAAAAAAAACACTTCAGGGGAACAGTTTAAACAGTTAAAAAGGGAAAAGCTTCATCAAAGTCTTGTGTACAAAAGCAAATAAATGAAATGACGTGTCGTTCACAACAAGCATCATGTATTAATAGGGTCGATTCTCTAGAGGGCGCTGTTGGGTCGAGGAAGTGCACCCCACACACAACTCTGATATGAGTTTTAAGTTCATGGATGGCACTGTATCCCAATTTTGTATTGGACATGCTACGTTTAAAAAACAGCATTACACAAAGAACATTAAAATAACATTTATATTAATTTACAAGAAATATTGCACAGGTGTTATCATGACAATGATTGTGGCCTTCAGCCAAATAAAGTAAATACATTGGTGTGTGTGTGAAAAGTTAGTGGATTTATCATGTTAGGGCAATAAAAAATGATCTCGTTCTTGTAATACACATGCAGGAAAGACATTTGTTTTGAACATACTCTGCTGCTTTGACTCTCGTCACGTATTACTAGGTTAAAGCTAGGAACAAATCATACATGCTACAACATTATAAAAAGCATTTTCTTGTATAAATAAAAATCAGACTTTTCTGATAATTTCCACAATTAATAATATACTACAAATCAAGGCTTTCATAGTTTTATCCATCTGTCTTATCTGAATATAGATTCATAATGTTTTATTTTTTTGATCAACATTACAGCAGAAAAATAACTATGAATATCTTCATGTCTTGGGTGGATTATGAGATGAACAGACGTTTGTGTTTCAAGTTTTTCTCCAGGTCCAGATTTTGCTTGGATTTATTCTTGATATAAAAGGCAGATCGACCTCTGGGCTTGGTTTGGAGATGAGTAACTTTATCAACATATTGATGTTTTATTGTCAGGTGACAGAATTACATCGATTCAAAACTATGTCAAATATTTTTCATAAGAATGAAGGGTGTGTTGTTTTATCTGACAATGTAAATGTTAGTACTTGGTGTCAAACGTATGAAGAAAGCTCTTATTTGTCTTTCACAAAGTACTATAACTTCTCTACTGAAGCTAATTCATACATTTCAGCCCAAGCAAATGTTCTCCACACCTACTTTCTCTCCTCCATCTAGTCTATGAGTGACATGGATAATGTTCCATGTAGGGAACAATCATAGATAGTGCTATACTTTTAAACCATCTCCACAGTTTCTTCATGTGTGGATGCTCTCGTGTTGGTGCTGATGTTTTAGGCGTCCTGGTTGGCGTACATGCCAGCTTCCCACTGCAGGGCTCGCTGGTTTTTATGCCTTGTTACACGGGTGGCTTCTACGACCTGTGGAGAAACCACAGTAACACAGCAGGATCAAACTGGATCCATTTCAAAATCCAGTAGAGCGTGTAAGACCTAGACAACTTTAATATCTCACCTCATTATTAATGTCATCGATGGGTTGTATCCCAGCATACTATAAGACAATGAGAAAAGATTGTGTTTCAAAGAAAAGTACCATTGTAAGAGAATTATTATCAAATGCTTAAAGGCTAGTTCATACTGTTCCAACAAATGTCAAAATTAAAAAGAATTTCTTTATCAGTTGACGATTGGCTCATTTTTACTGGAATGCGGGGCTTTAAACTACTTCGGTAAAATTAGAAATAAATAAAAATAAACATAAGGTTGAATCACTCACTGCACTTTCCTCCAGCTTCAGTTTGACCCGTCTGTCCTCGAAATCTTTCAGCAGTGTCTCAGTCAGACCTTTCTGAGAGAGAGGTGAGGACACATCAGCAGGGTGGTCCGAGGGGATGATTGGGGTTACCCGTGAAACAGTAGGGGTCATGGGGTTAGTGCTGCCCCATGGCTGGGGTGTCATTATGGACAGAGAGGGCAGTCTGGAAGTTAGCCATGATGAGGACAATTGTTGACCTTTATCTGAAGAGATGAACATAAAACAAAGTATGGTTTATGGTTCATTTGTCTCTGACTACTTCAGAGAGTGATAAAACATATGTTTTCTCATACATGATAAGATGCACTTTTTGTTTGAAGTATGTTTACCTAATAAAACCTTTAAAGTATCAAAATATTAACCTGATGTTCCCACAACATTCACTAACGTTCTTTTAAAGTTATGTCAATGTTGCTACAAAAAGTAATGTTTTTGAAACGTTATTAACATTCTCATAATGTTGAAAGAAACCGTTCTTTAAACATAACTTCTTTAGCTGAGTAACTGTCAGTGCACATATTGAGCATACACATGAAAGTGCACAGAACTACATTTTTGCTTTAATTTTAGATATATTCTATTTTTATTTTTTATTTTATGTATTTTAGTTTATGTTTACTGTTGTAAAAATATGTCAAATATTTATTCTTGAGTCTTTCCATCAATACATAGTTTGTCATAAATAGTCATAAATCCTTCTTTTGGATTGGTGACAGTTAACAGTTTAAAAAATATTAAAACTTGGATAAAGATACTGCACTAATATGTACATTTGAAATTAGAGTACTGATATTGGTTCACAAGCAAGAATTATTTAAGATAACACAAAGCAAACATAGCATATATTTGGTAATCACAGAAGCAATCTTTACCGTTAAATGTGCATGTGCATCTATAAAGTAAATGATTAATCATTCTTCAGTCAAGCAGACTGTCATGCCATGGCTAAAGTTCAGAAGCTAATTAAGTTGGCAATTCCTTCTCATTCCTTGGTGCTGCTGACATCCATAAACATTTAGCACAAAAGTTAATCAGTTATCTATAACCACGAGACAGTTAAGAAATCTATTTCCCAAAACATCATAATGTGCAACTTCCCACTTACAGATAGTTATAAGGACAGCATTGCATGTATGTTTGAATGTATTGAGAGTGTAATGAGATTAGTGTTACCTGGCATAGATAATCGAGAGGAAAGATAACCATCATCTGTCTTGTTGGCTTGTTTTTCTGGAAGTACAGAGTCCACTTCTGTCAGGTTCTTCTGTGAAGTTTGTGGTGAGAATACTGTTTCCTCACTGGTGGTTGATGAGTACCTATGTTCAGTAGAAGTAAACTCTAAATTCTTTGGTGTTGAGTTGTTCAGGTCTCTATTTGTTGAAAAGGATTCGCTACTGGACTCTCTCAGCTCCTGGAGCTCCTGTTCTCGCTTGAGATCCTGTTCAATTTCTTGCCGGATGCTTTTTGGTGCATTCTCCATTTGGGGGCTCCAGCTGGTAGATCTCCACATAGGGGCATACCGGCTGGTTTTTGTGGGTTCTGGTTGGGACGGAAAATTGAGAGATAATCTGTTCCTCCTTGACATGCCATTTTCAGCAATCCAGAATGGTTCTGTCTTTGTTCTGAGAGGACTGGATTGGGTCTCAAAAGTATTTTCTTTATAAATCCTTCCCTTGGAATGGATATTTTCTGCAGGGTATTTTCCATCTTGGTTGCCAAATGTTCTACCCTCAGTGTTGCTTCTCGTTAGCGTAGATTCATCTGGATGTCGATGGGGGCAGCAAGGTGATAGAACTTCCACAGAGAAGTCACCTTTTTCTTTCCGTGCAGGTTCCTCTGCAATGTCCTGTAAAACATTTGTGGGACTCTCTCTGGAATTTGTCCTGAAAGACGTGATTGAACCATCATCTGGTTGTGGCTCAAATGCCTTCCTCTTCTCTTTCACTTCAGGTTGATGCTCTTGGTTATAAAGGCTGAAAACCTTGTTTTGGTTCTGTTGCCGTTTCTCAAGTTCAAGTTCTCTCTGAATGAGAAAACTCACCCTGTTTGCATCTTTGGTTTTAGCAGGCCTAATTTGTTGATGAGTCAAAATGGGCTTGGTCCTGATCTCTATCATCTCTGAACTGTCTGATCGTAAGATTCCCCTTGATCGCCGTAAATTCTCCTCCCGTTCTTGGTTGATTCTGATCTCCCTTTCGATAGGGGTCTCCCCCGCAATGTACGTTGACAAGTTACTCTCTATCTGTGTACCAGAAGGATTGTTTGAAATGCTCCCATCACTATTAAAACCTGCACTTTGGTCACAGAGCCCAGAGTCAAAATCATCTATAGCACCACTTGGAACTCCATCTTCCAGATCCACAGTCACATTCTTCAGTTCTGCATCTAGTTGTGTCCTCAATGGGATCCGGTTCTCTCTAAGAGTGCTCTCTGGGCTTACTTTCTTTGATGGGAAGATGCTGGCCATTGGGGAAAGAGTTCTTCCTCTCAGTTTGAGGGAGTAAGGGAACTGTTGGGGACTCAGTGGGAAGGGTTTCTGCTTCTTCTGTTCCATCAAAAGAAACTGCTTGCGTGCAGAATTAAAATCAATTTGCTCATTGTCTATATTTCCAGGCTCCACATTGATATCTTTAGGCTTTGGACTGACAGAAGTGTAGCGCAGACTAAACCCATCCAGAAGTCTTTGGGGGGTGCTACTAAGGTCCAGATTCTCCAAGGCACTCCATTGTTCTTTGAGGGCAGGGTTTCCTTTCTTGGGTGCCTGGTTTCGGATGATCTCTGTTCGATCTGGACTGTCCTCTACCTTATTTCCTTCAGAGGCATCCTCAACACGGTAACGTTCATCGTCGCCATTAGTTTCTTCAAACAACCTCCCAGGTCTCTTTTCCTCCACGTACGTTTGAAGCCTAAAGATGTTCTTCTCCTTCAAAGTGTTCAGTTTAGCCTGCCTCTCAGGAGAAAGCATGTAGGCTTCATTCATCTCTGCTTCTGGGCTGGCTGGGTCCTCTACGAAGGAATAAAACCCAACATGCGAGCCTGTGCTGCTCAGGGTTCCAGGGCTGCTGGGATTGCTGGGTCTCCAGTCCTCACTGTCACTTCCATCTTCAGACACAGATACCTGCCGAGCCTGGACCACTACATCACTCTCGTCACTTCTGTATGAGACCATTACAGTGGGCTGCATGCCTGTTACTGATACGCTTTCAAAGTCAAACTTTAGAGTCTCCTTCTGACTGCTGCTCCACGGGTCTGGTGACTGTGATTGGCCAGTAGGGCTCAACATAGAACGCAAGTCTGACTTCTCTAGCTTAGGGGAGAAGGGCTTTATCACCCAGCGCTTAGGTGAGCTGGTCATGGGGACTGTGGGTGGTGGATTGGTCTGGGCAGGGTTGGGGTACAGAAGTCTGTGGGAATGATGGGAATGGATCACAGCCTGCTCCTCGTCTGGGGGATGTATGCATGCATCACAAGGACTGTCTTTCACAGTTGATGTCTGCCTCTGCATAACAAAAAATAAAACAGAGCAGTTCAGCTGAGCTATAAAGTTGTGGCAAATGTGTGGAGAATACCTTAAATATGTACATTGTAACTTTTTTATTTGAAATATAGAATAATAATTAATTAAAAGTAATAGAAATATTCATTTTGTGTTTCACAGGAGAAAGAAAATCCAGGTTTTGAAAGATACAGGTCATTACACGTCTTGAATGAACAATGTTAAGCGTTTTATCATTTGTAAGTCTGTATAGATTAAAGTGTTTACTAAATAATACATGTTAATTTAAAAAACATACGCTTTCATTCCTGGTTGATCATCCTGTCCCTTGAAAAATCACCAATTTTCATAGCTGCACTATGCTAAAAAAATCTAACACTTAGCTTTAACAACTCTTATATAATCATAATATTATTTACATATGTTAAACATATGTACTATTGCTTACCTGCTAAATGACAAGAGATATAATATAGCCAAAAATTCTCACTATGGGCGAAAAACTTTCTCTGAGTACTGCATCAAAATAATAGATAAGACCGTCTGCCCGCTCAAACAAGCTTACGTAGTTGTCAGGGAGTTTTGCTCACAGACTGACTGTCAGCGGGTGTCCATGTGTGACATGGTGAACTGTGAACCCCTGATAAACTCACAGCAGCACAGTTTCCTGGAAACAACAGCTCTCCTGTTGCTGATTGGCTTAGAATGTCTAAAGGGGTGTCCTGAAACACTACCATAGCTTTACTGAACTGACATGTAAAAAACATTAAACAAGACTCTTACTCACAACGGAAATTGTGTAACAGGGGTCATTTAGTGTGAACTAGAATTTAAAATGAGACCAGCCAGATAGATGCTTTGTATAGCTATTGTGTTTATTCCGATCTAGACTTGATTTTATCATCTTTTGGATAAATGCTCAAAAAAATTAATAAAATAATTTTTTGCTTTCTTTCTGACAGATGAAATAGATTTAAAAAGGATTTATAGACAGTCTGAGCAACCTTTAGCCTGCAGTGAAAATAAAAGTCTTTAATTTGGAAACTTCCTTGTTGTAAAAAATAAAATGAGATTTTACTGTATACTATTATGATATTTTTGCTTTTCTCTAAAAGCTGAATTTTCTTTACACTTCATTTCTCTCAATTCTATCACACTATCAATTTACTATTTACTATGAAACATCAGAGAACTAAAGCACAAATAATGCACATTTCATCACCCACTCAGCATCAGTTGTAACATACAGCAAGTCCAAACTACAGGTGTAATGCAAGTCACTCTTTTAAGTCAGGAAGCTTATCAATTATATACATTTCTATATTATATTCAAAATAATCTCCCAAGTTCATTGTTTATACCTCACATGCATTTATCCAAACAAACAAACTTATTTAATCTTCAGCTAAAAAACAACCAAACACTTACCCATCAGTAGTGAAGTGAGAGACTATAGTGTCACATGCAACTTTACAGACAAAGTTCAGATAATATCACGTATGCATGCATAGACACACCCCACACCCATGACCGATGGAGTACAAAAACACATAGAATGAGGATTGAAAAAAAAGACAAAACAGCAACTAAGGTTTAAATTAAACCTTGTGCACACACCCTCACATACCATAAAATCCACTTTTAATGAAACTGAATGACATTTGAGATTTGTGACATTATTTTAGATCTATGATTGTGCATTGACCCAATTCTACAATACATTTCATCTCATCACAGATATGCTGCTGTGCTCAGTGATGGTTAATTTCTCCTACCCCCAAAAAAACATGAAACTAAAAATGATGTAACTAAAATCAACAGGTCTCCATGCTGGACAAAACATGAACTGAAGTGAGGATAACGACAGCAGTTCACTTTAAATGAAAGTTCAAGTCTGAGCTGTGCAATGAGCTGATGAGCATTAAAAACAGCATGACACCAACTCAACACATTCCTGAGTTTATGGCCTCTGCAATTCTTTATAAAATAATCCACAGTAACTGTTTAACGGATCATTGAATGAACAAGCATGAACCTTTGGGGAGATTTTAAAGAAACAATCCTGACACCTAGTGGACACAAACCAATATCCTTCAACAAGAGCTCTGCAGTAGGGGTACAGGTTCATGTCCACACCTGCTTCATGTTTTTTTAAATAAACGAAGCAAAACTGCACTTTTTGACACCCAGTTAGTTAATGAAATCTGTTCCATGCTGTGGGTAGATGAGTTTTAATTTTAAAGCAAATCTTCATAAGGCTGAAGAAGTGAATGTAGTATTTCTGCTACTGTGGTTTTAACATTTGTTGCTAAACATAATAATCAAAAATACACACTTTTGTTTTTGGAAGTTCTTTTAAAACCCTGTACCTTAAAATTATGCAGACACATTTTAATGAGCAATGACACTTTTTAATTGCTGTATTATATTTAAGTATATACAGATGTCTTATATATATATATATATATACTGTACATATATATTAAAATTAAACAGTGAACAGCTAATTAAATGAGCTTTTACCTCAATCTTTCAACAGTCTATTTTTCTATACCATAACACACAAACACATTTAATTGTACAGCATGTGACAGGTAAACTTACCTTAAAATCATGATCCAGGCTGTTACACAGCACCTGCCAGGGAGGAGTGTACTTAAACATGTTTGTTTAAGGTTTTCCTGACTTTCACAAGAAGACACTAGCATGCACTTTAGTTCTGGCTGGCGAGTTTAATCTGAAGTTTTAATGAGAAAGTGATGAGTGAGATGAAGAAGATGACCTTTATGTACATTAATACAGAATCATCAACACATGAAGATAAACAAACTGACATTCATTTATTTAGCTAAATATCAGTACAGTAGAAACACTTAATTAAATAAATAAATTATTGTATATTCCTTTGATTTTGACTTACCTCATTCTCTGGAGACCCACAAGAGACTGAGTCTAATACCGATCTACTGTGCAGAGAAACCCTGGGCCCAGCCCACCACAGCAGTATTGCTGCAGGTATCAGCCTGGTTCATGCAGCCAAATATCAGCCAAACCTGACAAAAGTCCTCACCCACCACCCATAAAACCTGTGTTGTGAACTCAATTGCTCTGGCAAAGCTCCACCTCCAATATGGTGTTTGTGCTACTTACAGTTCACAGTCAGAACATGTGGTCCAGGAGGTATCAGCTCAAAAGGCCCATTGTGTGTGGTGTGACCTGAATGATGTTTTGTTTCATTGCGTGCATGTCTATGTAGGTGTGTGAGTCTGTGAGTGTGCTGAGGGCAGGGATATCTGCCTGGAATACTGCTATCATCAGCAAGCCCAGGACAAAAGCTGAGAATACCACTTTACTATCCCATAATGCACCTCATAGTTGTTCTGTAGTCCGGTCATTTATTCATTGACAATGGTGGTGACAATACCACAGTGGCTCGCAGACTAGTTGGGTATGGCAGCAGTGGTGTTCCTCATGTGTATGTACTAGGCCCGTTTCAGGCATTCAAATGTGTGCATAGATCATAACTTGTTAACTGTCACTGCTCCACAGGTGGAAAAAATTATTTATTTCACTATTCACTTTAATATTTCATAGCTGAATTCTAATCTAATCATGACAAACTGTATATTGACAGAAAGGCCTAAGACTTGAGAATAAATATTTGATACATTTTTATAACAAAAAACATAAACTAAAAAATAACATATAAAATATTATTTTTTAAATGTAAATCTAATATCTTTGTCTATGTGCATTTTCATGTCTATGTGCAATATGTGCAGTAACAGTTACCAGACATAATAATGATAATGTAAGAAATACATAATACACTCCTGTTGTAAAGAAGACAAGACAGAGTCAGTAGTTTCCATAAAGCACATCACATTTTAATGTCTCGTTCCAACTCTTTCTACATTTCTGTCAGGTTGGTAAAAAAAGCAGACTTTCACAACACACAAACAACAGTGGCAGTAAGAGCACATAGACATCATCAGAAGAACCAATGGAAGAGGACATTTCAGACAGGTAGAGATGGACCCTGTCTAAGCTGCCAACTATCAACCTTAGAGCTCAATAGAACCAGGTAAGATTCCTACATTGTCCTCTGCTCTATCATGCCTTTGACATCTACCATTACAGCAGTTTGTAATCAAGGGTTAGGGGTTCAAGCACAGGAACATTACCTTACGTGGAAATGGATATGCATATGCAGATATGTGATTTATGTACCTATAAAAGCATGCATCTATACAAAAGAGTTACGCCAGGCCTGTGGCCAGACAACAAGGCATTTAGGAGTGGGGAAAACATCAGAACTGGAATGTTAGTACTGAAAAACAACAGGATGTGCAGCGAAAGTGTGAGGGAACCATGAGACTCACAGTGACACAAAGGCAGGGCATTAATGGAAGAGTTGCTGTCCTGGAGCCGGTGCTTATAATTGCTTTTATAGTTGTTTGATTGAGCATCGGGGGAAAAGAAAACTGATGGACTATGAGTCAATCTCACATATGCTGCTATGCGCTAAGTACAAGTGTGTACATGGATATTGTGTGTGTGTGTATTTGCAAGAACATGATGAAATAAAATAAACCTAGGGTTCACTTCAGGGTCTGAATTTTAACAGATTACATAATAACTAAGATGACTTGAGATATGTAACACATACTAACAGACAATTAATCCATCATGAATAAACCACACAGACACACACTTCATCTAACACATCTCTATGCTAGCCGGTAGTGTCACCGAACAAAACACTACATCATTTCAAATCTCCAAGTCTCTAAACTCGAATTAATGAATCAAATTGATTTAACATTCATAAACATGCCCCAATATAATCTGCAAGTAATAATACTTGGATTTCCATCTGTTACATTAAAACTTTAAGCCATAATGCAGTCAATCACCCATTTCTTTCAAACCAACAAAGGATGCCAAACGTAGAAAAATCCTAAAATCCTGATTTAACATAATAGCTACTTTAATGGCAATTTCTCAAACGTTTGCCAGCAGAAAACACTTTAAAACGGAGTTAAAAGTATGAAACTCTAATACTCGGCATATTAAACTCCCTGTTAAACTTTTGTATCCGCCACTTTTTCCACAATATCCTCAATGCCGAACCAGCTGAGGAAAAGCGGATATTGTCTTTCCTGTCTTTCCCTTCTGTCATGATTTCTGTGTAGGAAGTGAGACAGCTTTGCTAACTCTGACAATAGTTTACATGCGTGAGAGCTCTTGCATATGATTGGCTGAAGCTGTCTGGTGATGTCACTTGTTAGGAATGAGCTGTCAATCACCACGACTGAAAGGGGGCTGACCGCAGACTGGCATGCCATTTACAAATCCCATCCTGGACACAGCCAACCTGATACTGTACATCAGCTGAATAAAGCAATCCAAAAATAAAGATCACATGAGAAGACTATAAATGAGGCAACGCAAGTTTATATCATACAGTCATTCTCTACTCTTTCAATAAAGAGCACTTCAGGTGGGACTAATATGTAAGTTTTCAGTCGTATACACACACGGGTACAATTACAAAAGCTTGCATAGCTCTTTTCTGGGCCAGTTTGACTGAGAACGACCATCGACCAAAACGATAAAGCTTGCCGAGATATCCTCAGCTCACCTGTCCTACATTTCAATATGAAAGAGCGCAATCTACAAGACTCACGGGAGAACATAAGGAACAGATTATTCTTTTAAGAGGACAAGACGGGTGTTTTATGACTGTGTATATCTGTTGAGGGAACCGTTTAAGAAAAAAGAAACATTTACAGGAATGCTCCCTAATTCAGGAGAAAGCAGAAAGACTTTGTAAGCAAACGTAAAGCGTGTTGTGTAAATTCAGTGGGTTTTGTTTCTAGCTCAAGACGACTAAAACAAAATAACCGAAGTGCTTCTCACGGCTTTATCAGCAATAAATAGATCACGATGCAAACTGGTGAAATCAAAGTTTTTCTTCAGTGAAAATACTTGTGACGGCACGCAACATATCATGCTTTGCAAAACTTCAGCGTTTTGAAAATAAAAAGGGAACTTGGAATAAAATAAATAAATGGCTCAGATAGCGAGTTTCACGGAAAGAAAAAGAATCCTGTGTGAAGTTAGTGATGAATAAAGGGGTTTGTTGGACGTAGATTGGGTCAGTTAAAGGGTAAAGAGAAAAAAAATCATCTTCAGACCTCTTTCAGAGGTATGTGGCTACACTAATATCAGCCACAAGAAAAGATAAGAAAACACATGAAACTGAAATAATGTTAGAGAGTATCAAGGGGAAAATAAAGTCATATAGAGAATATAAAACAGGTAAAAATCAAGAAAACAACAGCTTTCTATCAAAAGATACAGAATGTTTATTTTCTGCCTTTTCTGATATTGTTCTCTTTGTATATGTTGTTGTATTTTATCAATAAAGTTCATGTCTGGGATGGCTCACATGATCGTGCAGCACTTGCAGGGCTGTTTCTCTTTGCTTTTGACCTCAGCAGCGCCCCCTTCTGGCTGTCCTTGTTCACCTCCTGCCTCGGGATCTTCGACCTTCGGTGGATCTGCTGGGCTGCCGTTAGGAGGCGCCTGTTCCTGCTTTGCGTCTGTGCCGGCGGTCTTGCCGTCTCCATCCTCGATGACCACCACCTCTGCCTTCACAGTTGTACTTTCCAGCCCCAAAACTTTCTTTGTTTCATCCTCATCTTCCACATTCTGGTAACCCATAAAAACCATTGTAACCGGATTGTCGGCACTGGCCTCGCTCACTTCTTCCTGAGGGGCCGTGGGTTTCGCTTCTACACCTGTGATTTCCTTTATGGGGGCGGAGCCAGCAGCAGCAGCAGGAGCTGCTGTTACGTCTTTCTTCACCTTTTCTTCAGCTTTCCCTCGTTCCAGTTTTGGTGTGGTCTTGTTGCTCTCACTCATGGTCACCTCATCAGCTTTGTGGAGGAGCTCATCCACCTCTGAAGAGCTCAGCTGGTGAACACCGTTGGTTACTACACCATCCACAGTGCGGACCTCATGCACCACTACACAAGGGAAAAGACAGATAGACAGTCAAGAAAAAGACACTTAAAGAGGGTCAAAAATATGTGACCAATCCATCTATAAAGTCATATTTTTGTTTTGTTTATTTAATAATGTAAAGAACATTCTGTACAATATATTCTTAATATCTTGTAATACATATTGACTGTGTAAGACCATGTCAGATGTTTAGAAAGACAACTTTTATAACTTTGTGTGCAAAATAAAACATAGTGTAAATAGAATGCAAGTTTAAAATAATTAATTTTAGTATTAAAATAAAAAAACATTAGTACTGTATTTCATTTATCATTTACAGCAATAAACACACGTTAATCATTTATAATCATGGCTATGACTGCTTTGATGCTCCAAATTTGTATAATTCAATTGACGGGATCACATATGTATGAAAATTCTTCCAGCTATGCACGCTAGACACGTGTTGCATTCTGAAATGGTCTCAATAAGATTAAAAATGTCTTCCATGGTCAGTTTTCACATTGGGGTCAACAACTGTTGTGGCAGAAATAAAGCTTAAGTGTGCATGCGTTTATAGCTAGCAACCTGAATAATAACACGGTTTAATGTTGCTGATATTTAAAGGAAACATTATCACCCCCTTGAGGTAAGTTGTTGCCATAGCACATTAAAGTAATGTGCTATTAAAAAAAAGTAATGTGCTATTAAAAAATAAACAAGGACACAGAAATGGTAAACTTATAATAAATATTTATATTTTGTGTACAATTTCAATAAAAAAGTCACACTAAGATAAGAATGTCAAACAGGGAAGGTGATATAGAGGCAAATGTTAGGTGTTGCTGCTTTAAGTTTATACAGGACAGCACACGTGCAATGCTTTGGCAAAACCCTTGTGCCAGCATTAGTGTTTTTGTATAAAATATGCTATAAGTACACAACTTGCATGTGATACTAATTACTCAGATCTCTACATTTAAGATTACAAAATACTACAAAATACATTTAAGACAGCAAAAGTATAGTGTACAGACAAACCGCTGTCTGGTAAAACACTGCCGCAAATCTGCCACATTATAACTGTAAATCCAGAAATACAGTTTTTCACAAGGGAAGGGATCATAATGCAGTGACTTGCAAAACAATAATGGATGCTACAGATTGGCAAAAAGCATAAACACTGGGCAGTTAGTGACTGCTATTAGCACTGAGGGTTGTGTTTCAAGTGCACTTCATTAGCTAGAAGTGGTCACTTGAATGATCAGGGATCAAACCAGGGAAAGTGTGGCAAGTTGAGCAACCAGAGCAGCAAGCAAACACACTGGTGTTAGTATTAGCAGCCAGCAGCGTTAGCATTACAAACATTACTGGAGCAGGTAGTTTGTGTTACAATTAACTGTACAGTTTTATTGTGTAATGATAATCTAGTCTGCTCTATCGGCCACCTTTCTGTTCATCCTCATAGACCTTGACCCCCTGCTGCAAGACGTTTTTGGGAAGAAGTGTGTTAGTAGACAGGACTTTGGTTTTCCCAGTCACCAGGTCTTTCTCAACCGTAATCTCTACGGAGTACATCGCTGCAGTGGCAACCAAAGAACACATTATCATCCTGTAGCGGTACAATGTCACTGTTCCAACAATCAAACGCTCATTTAACACATACACACAGTGCTCGGGCCAACAGCTTCTAATCTTCATGTACACCCTTTACCACAAGCTGACAACAACTGACTGTGATAATCATACAGATGTGAGAAGCTGAATTACAGACAATAGGAGTGAATTAGTGTTTCACTTGACGCTGTTTGTGTTCTTTAATGTTTCTGGGTATTACTCATGAAATATTACATGTAAAAAACATACAAAAATGGCAAAAATGTGTGGTTTGTAAGTAATATTCATATGACATTCATTATTAATTTAGAAATTCTTTATAGCTTGTTTAAAAACTGGATTTTTGCTTTGTTTTGTATCTTCCATGAACCAGAGTGTTACCATGGCAACTGGATGTTTTCTGTATGAAACGTCAGTATAAGTTCTAAAAATAACCATATCTATTAGATGTTACTCAGCTTTTCAACTTGATTTATGAGTGAGGAATGATCTGATGTGTGTCAGACACACACACACACACACACACGAAATGAGAAAAACAGAGAGAATTAGAAGACAAGATTAGATGTAATCACCACAGCATTAATAGCAGAGGAGATAAACACACTATATTAGGATAACATTTGTAAAACTTTATGATTCGATGATGTAGAAGTCCATTGATACTGTATATGTCAGACAAATATCTCAAATATTGTTGTTTTATTGTTATTGTTGTGGTTTAGTAAAAGCTATCCAACTTTATAAAGTAGTATATACTCATTAAGTGTCCTTTAAGTTAAGACGTTTCATTCTCAGCGAAAAGGTTAACAAACAAAGTGGAGGATAAGTGTAAAGACTACAGGAAGAGTGTGTGATCTCTGGACCAACACTCACCTGCTCTCATCATGTAATCGGCACCTCCGGATTTCTCCAGACGAGGGCTGACGTGAACTTTAACCTCTAATAAGGGTCATAAAGGAGGATATGCAGAGGAGAGAAGGACAGAGAATGATAAAGAGGAGCGAGGAAGAGAGAAACGGGCAGAAGGAAGTATGGAAAAGAGGATGTGCCAGACACAAGACTGACCACTAATGTCCATCATCCCAGTGGATATGATATAAACTGCAAAACTGCAAATTCCTTACTTTATCTTTTTAAACAAAAATCAGAACAGTCTTTATGTACCTCTGCAATTCCATGTATATAGTTTGCAAAAAGTCGGGTTTTTTTAGAACTACAGTAAAGGATAAACTTTACTTTAACATCGTCTCAACGTATTAAAGTAGTACAGGAATACGTTGTAAATGTCAAAAACATAACACATGCCATCTTTATGCTGAGCTTTACATGAAGAGATCTGTCTTAAAAGCCTAACAGTGATCTGAATAAATCCAATGGGTCACATAGTTGAAACTGAAATAACAGGGATTTATAGACATATTTATAGTGTGTTTTAGTTGTCAGAGGATGTTACCTTTAACAGAGTCTGTCACAACCTGCGAAAAGGGGAGAGAGAGAGAGAGAGAGAGAGAGAGAGAGAGAGAGAGAGAGAGAGAGAGAGAGAGAGAGAGAGAGAGAGAGAGAGAGAGAGAGAGAGAGAGAGAGAGAGAGAGAGAGAGAGAGAGAGAGAGAGAGAGAGAGAGAGAGAGAGAGAGAGAGAGAGAGAGAGAGATTTAAAATGTGTCTTTTTGTCATTCAAACTATATTCATTTGTGTTTATATCCCCATGCAGTCCCGTTACATTGTTGTAGTGAACAATTGCCTTTTGTGTTTACTACAAGACTAGTGGTTTATCAGATGGGCTGTGGGTGTAAGGATTACTGCAGTACTACAGTAGGTGGGAATAAATTAAGTGTTGATTTAAATGTGCAAGATGAATGCCAAAACCAAAAGTTGTCCAACAGACATAGAGTTTCTATATGAAGTATTTATAGGTGAGAATATTGCCCACCACAGAAAAGGCCAATCAGAGAAATGAATAACTGTTGTGGCAGCATCTTTGCTGTTGCTATGGAATCTCATCTGAAAGTGGAAAAGAATTCAGCACACTAATGTATTCGGTCAAGGCAACAATCCATCAGTCCCAATGTTTAGTACATGCACGACTGGCCTGTAAGGAATGAGACGTATCGCTTCCTTTAATCAAAACGCTCTTTGTGCGGCCGGACATGTTATTGCCCTCATTGTGTTAAGCACTTAAGGATTTAAAAGCAGCCTCTGGATGCCCTGCTGCCCACCCTGGTGTTAAACTGATGTGTTTGTTGGACGGGTCTTCCGGTCAGAACTTACCTTTGTTTCAATTGTTTTGCTGTTGTCTTCCTGCACGGGAGACCTGATCTCTGTCAGGTTCTCTTTGGTGGATGTTGCAGATACACCGGTCTCTAGTTCCGTCAGCTCTTTTTCTAGTCTGTGGATGAGACAGATATAAGGAAAGCAGGATGTACAGGTTATTACAATGGGTAAAAATCTTTTACAAAAATCTTTTTATATCAAAAGAAGTCTTTTTTCTTAGACTGTTCTCCTGAGAAAATGATCCTAATAATCTCTTGGTTCTCAGCCAAATGATCTGTACTATGCCATCTACATTGCTATATATCTATATACATGTCAATTATCTCATTTAACCTGATAACTGTCACTGCACATATTAAGCATACACATACAAAGATGCAATATTTACAGTTTTATATATTTTTATTTTTAAAATACTTTTTATGAATTCAACTATGAAATATTAAAGTAAATAATGAAATAACCAAAGTGTTCCACATGTGGGTCTGTGACAATTAACATCTATTTTTATTTCCCCTAAAGAATTTGAGAAGAAACATTTGAGTCAAAGTTGAAAACATCTGAGACAAACTCAAATCCAACATAAAACTATGATAAATCTCTATGAAAGAGCAAAACTGAGCTATTTTTTCTTGATTGTTGTTTCTTATAATTTACTCTTTATTATACGTACGTTCTCACATACTGTATGTAAACTGTGATTATGTTCTTCTTTCACACTGGCTCTTACTGGCACTGACTGTTTAACTGGCATTACTGGCATTACTCAGAAGCAATCAGGATTTAATCAGGGAATGGAGATCCAGACTGAAGTGCCAGTCAGCAAGAAGACAAATATCACAATTCATCAGAAATAAACAAATCAGATAAGAAAACAATCTCGTCCGGTGAATTCAAACTACAGTCTGAAAAACAGCTTGATATCACAGACTGTGTCTATATTAACTGAGTTTCCTTTAAATGAATGTATAAGATAATAGCAGGTTCACAACCCCTCAGTAGTTTAACAAAGCTCTTGGTCACATTAAAGTGGATACCTGATTATAGTCTCCTCAAGGCCTTTAGTTTTGGCCTCGTCTTCAAGGAGCTGTTTCTTGGTTTCATCTTCTTCTGATCCTGCAGCTGGTGCACCGTCCAGCAGCCATCTCTCCCTCAATGCCTTTGACTACAAGAAAAAGCACAAATGTGAAAGAAACTTTCTTCATGATAATGTGCAGTATTGAACAGAACTGGGAGGAATAGTGTATCCCACAATGCTTGACCTTCAACAGTTTTCTCTTTGATATGACTGGACTGCCGAAAAGACTGAGAAAAAAAACACTAGTGAAAGGACCTAACACTTAAAAGATACCCATGGAAAATAAAACATTTCTATTAGACATGCACTTTCATTTCTCTTCCTCAAGCTTTTTTCTTTCAATATTCTGAAAGAAAAATGATCTTTACTAACCAAATACCCGCTCTGTGCCTGAATTATTCAGATAATTGATACTAAAATCTAAGTGTTGAAATGGCACACAGTTGTCTTGGCACAAAAGATAAAGAATTGATCGGACTCTCTTCCTCTCACTCTTAGTGGCTTTTATTTGATTATTGGTAGCATTACATTGGGACAACATGGTAACCGGGTGCATTTAGAAACCACACAAGATGTTGGCCTGTGCCCATCCCATTACCAGCACTGTTACTATAAACCTGCATTACAACACAACATCAATTCAACCAGAAATTCAACCAGAAAAACAATGTACATCAGCAGATATATATTGTAGGATTTTCCTACAACAATTGCAACAATGCATAATTCTGTGTTTAAAGCATGATTTTATTAAAGTCTGTTTCTCTAAAGGTAAAGTGCTGTTTTAAGAATTGTCAGTCCATATTCCTCTTAAATGAACATATAAAAATGACTCTTTCTCATTATCGCTTCTGGTTTGTGCATTTTAATTGACAGAAATCCTACAAAATGTACTGCCTTTCTCACATTCATAATTAAAAAATATTACCATTTCAATAGATAACTTGTGCACAGACTGATCTTTTTCTAACCCAGCCCTTAAAGGGCTCTTGGGCTTTACTTTCTAATGCACTAAAAGCTTATGACATTCCAGCTGTTTCTAATCGAGCCTTTGAAGATGCCCATCTTTCTTCCTTCTAAAGTCTAAAGTAACTATTGCACTATTTCATGAATAATAGTGTTGGCTGAAGTCACAGGTCATTCCTGTCATCTCACTAACTGTTGATTCTTTGTTTTATGCACTTCCTTTGAACTGATTTTCACGTGTACTCCCACCTACTGTGCAAAAGTTTTTTTATACTACTACAAAAACACACGTTCTCTATAACGATGTGTTCAAAAACACTAGACAAAGCACATTTTATTGCAAAATGGCTTACAGGTAAAAAAATATTACTATTAAAGACCGCTGTTAAAGTCTGGTCTATATAAGTGGCTCAACTGAAGCCTGAATATTTATCTTTGCAGAAATCATGAACTTATTCAAAATATTTCACATTGTAACATGGAAGAATAAGCTTTGTGGGTCAGACGCAGAGCAAAAGATATGACCACACGTAACCAATCAGCTTCAATTTCCCGTTCAGTCCGATGAGCCAATCAAAACAAAGGAAGCTTTAAAGCCAAAATACTTCAGTGTAAAGTTTACCCTCTCAGACAAAGAATAAGTAAATGATCCCTCCTACAGTTTGTAATGTATTTTATATACATACATAGACTAGCACGCTTTGGCAAGTGGCCTGAAACCGCACGACTTCATGCCTCAAGTGGTTAGAATTGTTCTGTGTTTGAGAGGAACACTATAGTCCTTATGTGAGATAGACAAAAGCTTGCTCATATATCAGAAAGCATGTGTTTTTAGAGCTAGAAGAGGCCTCTTCAATGCTATTCAATGATCATTCATCTCTCTCTCTCTGTGTCTCTCTCTCTCTCTCTCTCTCTCTGTCTCTCTGTCTCTCTCTCTCTCTCTCTCTCTTGCTGACTCTGAATGGAAGCTCCATAGAAACTGCTAATGAGGAGCGTTTTTGGATTTTATCTCTGGCCAGCACAGCAAAGTCCCTCTCATTCACAGCTGCCTTGTAACACTTACAAGCTACAAAACCAACACAGAAAAATTCATCTCAAGTTTCCAAAATATTTACAAGACCACATTTATTTTATTTCATTTATGGGCTTATTGATAAAGACATAATTGACAGGAAATCACGTACAAACCAAAGCTCAGTACTATGTGTTCTGGGTCATTATTAAGACAAAATAAGTATATTGTTTAATGCATACTGTACTGTACTGTATGCTTTTGAATTATTTACTACATTGCAAGTTTAATTCAGATACCTTTACCATCTACGAATCACACACATCTTACTTTTATTATACTGGAAATGCAAGGTCGCGTGTTGCATTATGGGAGTTTGCATACAGTCACAATTTTTCACTTAGCGACACAGCCAGAGACAATACAATTTAATCTCTATTTTAAAACATCACAAAGGTCTCAAATGCAATACAAATGTACAGCTGACCTAAGGACCGCAGAGACAATACAATATATATTTAGCAGAGTGAAGCATTTCCCTTCACACACAAACAGGACGTCCTATCGCCCCCCATGAAAGATTCTTCTTCCTGTGTCTGACGGGGTGTTCTTGACCCAAAGTGCACCCTTTAATTAAGAGGTGTGCAAAAGACAAGACAAGAGAGCAATACTGCTAAAACCGTTAGAATAAGAAAACATGGTTGGATACTGATCGGTCAACACAGTTCTAAAATACACAATATACTAACAGCTGTGACTCAAAACACCTGTTCATCTGTACTTTATGTTTAACACTGCATTTAGAGTCAAATTTTGTAGTCTGAACAGAAAAAACTTTATACCAACTTTAATAAAATTTCAAAGACGTAAAATGTACACTTAATTTCACTTCCATGACATGCACCATGACTTTGATTTACCTTGAGGTGCTGCAGCTGCCGTCGATCATCTTCCAGTTGTCTTTTCTTGTTCTCAATTTCTGTCTGTCTTTTTCTCTTATCCTGAGAATAAAGACATATTTTTGAGGTTCTGTTTTCTTTAGCTTGGTATGTAAACCTCTGAAATTAACCTCCGAAATGTTATTTTCTCAAACACAGACTCCCGCGTGTGCATGTTTTCAGTGTTAAGAATTTGCTCTGATTTCCAAAAAAATTCAAAAAGATATTATTTATATTCCTGCCACTTATTGGATAAATGAACTCATTACTACTGTAACGCGACTGAAAAACTGGCCCAGTTTGTGAAATGGGTTCAGTAGGTGGCTTTAGGACCGCCAGGGGAACATGTGGTGTGAGAATCTAACTTACTGCAATAGCCTGGAGCCGCTCCTGCTGTGAGACTGATTCTGACATCCTGTGAAAGAGAGAAAAAAGATATATTGTATGCATAAGGCTGATAAAGGATTTACTTCCTGTTCTGCCATCTAGACTTTCTTATATATTTCTGTAAACTGAAACTTATGTATTTCCGAAAAGTACAGTAAAATGTCATAGTTATTAATACTGACTGATCACATTTACAAACTGAGAACACTTGAGACTTCTGCAACCAAACCACACTTCCCATAACTGGCAAAACAAAAAAGATCAAATAAACACATTTTATAAATAAGGGCAATTTAATGTAAATGTCAACCTTATGACATCATACTGATAATTCAGATGTCAATATTTTATGGTTTAAATGAAGTATTTTTTAAAAATAAAGCATTTTTTATGTTTAAAGCATGATTTAAAGGTAAAGTGCTGCTTTCAGAATTGTCACATCAATAACAGTCCATATTCCTCATAAATTTGCACATGAAAATAAAAATTTAAGAACTACATTTCCATTTTTAAAATTTCTCGTTTATAGACTTATGTTTTTCTGATGTCTGGACTCTATCAACAGGGATTTATTAAAATATAAACAGATGGTTCAATATATTGGTAATAATAACAATATGTGAGGATTTCTTTTTCAAGTTTTTACTAAAAATGTCACATTCATAACGCTGAAAGTGCCCATAAAACATCAATGTCACACCTACAGCTTTTCCTTTATTCATCTTTGTTATACTAGCACTAAAAGGCTCCTCGTCTCTGTCATAATGTCATAAAAGAGAAGAAATATGAACTATGACTCTCCACTTTCAAAAATCTGGAAAAGTTTAGAAATTTGACCTTGGAAGTATTTCAGCAAGGAACTCTGTTAAATGCCTCTGAAAAACGACTGCCAAGATGCACGTAACACGGTGCGAATTCTCACAAAAAACAAAACGAAGGCAAAGTTGGGAACAGTAGAGCTTTCTGAGATTTCTATCGTGCTGAGTCTGGTTGAGCAAGAGGAGAAAATATTCAGATCTGGAGGAAAACTGCAAAAAATTCCTTGTATGGTTGCTGCAACCGATTCCGAGAAAGACATCAAATGGTCTTAGAACTGTGTTATGTTGATCACAGGGGAGTATATCTGTAGAGAAATACCAACACGATTATTTCCTCCAATTATGAATATAATTTGTTTTCTAGTTTCCGTTTTTTAAGATCTAATTTGTTTTTTATCTACATAAACATACATTTGAGGACTCTTTCAGACATTGGCCCGCCGCCGTTAGCCCCGTCTGCTGTAGGACGCAGCTGCTGCGGCGGCCCCTGTACAGAGCTGAGGTGAGATGCCATCAGGGAATAAAAGAATGTGATCCACTGACAGACTCACATGAGTAAAACACAACACCTGTACAAACAGCCTGTTAGAGGATCTGAACGAGTGACAAAGCAGCTGAGAGAGAGAGAGAGAGAGAGAGAGAGAGAGAGAGAGAGAGAGAGAGAGAGAGAGAGAGAGAGAGAGAGAGAGAGAGAGAGAGAGAGAGAGAGAGAGAGAGCGAGAGAGAGAGCGAGAGAGAGAGCGAGAGAGAGAGAGAGAGAATGTGATGCTGAAATTGGCTCACTACACACAAAAATAGATGCTTCTGCAAACTATCTTTACAAAGGTACAATAGTATAAAGGTTGAATTTTAAAGTTTCAAAAGCATTTTTTAAAAAGCATTTTTCCAAAGTGCCACTTTCAAAATGGTCACGTCCATAATGATCCATATTCCTCATTAATGCTAGATATTTATAAATATTTATTAAAATACATTTTTATGTTCTTTGAAACATACAACATACAAAGTATATCCAAAACACATGTATATTTCCCTTCTCTTAAACAGGAAACGTGTATAGACGATATTTAACTCTATCAACATGGCTTTAGTAAAATACAAACAGATGGTTCAATATATAGTGAATACATTCTGTAAGAATTTATATTTCCAATGCTGAAATTGCTCAGCTGATGTTATTAAGCTAATATAAACATTCATGACATAAATCTGTGCAGTGAATTTATACTTAGATTTCAGATACTGTGCATTCAGAATTATTAGTGGTGTTTGCTATGTAAGCAAAATTATTATTATTCATGTTTTTCAAAACCAATAATCCAAAGTATTACACTTTGTGCTTGATGAATTCCACCTGAAATCACGCAGGAAAAAATGACTATTGCATTTCTGTGATTAAACTTTTTCACCTGGCCATTGATCAAAAGGGAAAGACAATATTTAACCCATTAACTGAACTGGGCTCTTTAGATTTGAACCAGAAACCTAGAACCAGCCTTACAACAGGCAAAAAAACAGTTTCTGTTATAGGCTTGACATATGATAAAGAGAAACATCTCATGAAACAAATGAATGTGGATCCACTGCATGCTTTCACCTTTAACTGCATGTCTGTTAGATCTGCTTGACTTCTGCAAGGACCCGACCTGCTAACTCAGCAAAATTCACCTTCACGTCCAGACAGACTGACCCATACATCACAGACACAGCAAAACAACTCATTTATACATTTATATTTCAAAATATTTGATGTTCTATCTTGAAATTGTAGCCTTTCATGCAAATGACCCCACACCATACATACACAATGAAAAGCCGCACACTCACAACAAAGCTAGAATGAGTTAATGAATAAATGAAAGGAATCAATGAAGCCGTCTACACCGCAAGTAAAATGGTTTGTTTTGTGCTTCTTGCTCTCAATGTGAACAGCTTCACTCCTTATAATAATGTGAACATTCTAACACATATATATACATATAATATAATGTTGCCTTGTGTTTAGTGATGGCCTGTGTATTAATGATGCTGATTAAAACAAGGGCACTTAAAACTGATAATGCAGTGTAGACACGGTGACAAGTTCAAAGTAAAGCCAAGTCGGTCATCTTCAATAGCCTAATCTTTACAAAACAGAAAACAGCTAAAAACGAGAAAGAATACATCCTACAAGGATTTGTGTGTTAACTCGATATCAAGCATAAAATTACATAATGATACAAGACAGTCTATCAGAGGTTATTTTTCATTACTCTTTCTTTAAATATGTATACAGTTCTGTGTTATAAAGGCTCAGTTGTCTGTAAAATGAGGGTCATACGTCTGACTAATTTTCCTCGCTGTCACATGCCTATCAGCCAATAGCTCATAACACAAACAACAGTGGGATCTCGGAGCGGGTCCGGCCAGCATGCCGCATACACCAACTGATTACATTTCTTTTACTAGCAACGCTAGCCGTCAACAGCACGTCCACGTTATGGCCAAAGATTTCAATGAATGACACGGATATGTCAAATAAATCCCAGAGGAATGACCGATATAGATGCGCAGAAAAAGACTGATTGATCGTATGTCGACGTAGCACGTGTATCTGCTTCACAAAAAGATCTCCACTATGAAAACTGTAACTGTATCCACTTCTGCATTTTATTCTCATGGCTGACAGCGATACAATGATTCTGATTTGATTATTTATGAACACCTTTGGGATGAGAAAGTTATCACCCAACCCTGTTGGGAACAAACCCCTGCATACAGATTCCATCTACTGGAAAGTTTTCCTAGAAAAGCAAAAGCTGTTTTAGCAGCAGAGAGAGAGATTAATGTTCATGGTTTCAAAATGAAATGTTTAACAAGGAGACCAGTGTTGTGTATCCACATATATTTGGACATGAAATGCATTTCAGGCTTTCTTCACTGGTAAATTTCATCACATATTTCACAAATTAAGCTACTTTTGACATGCATCACCTAACCTATAGGGAGAAGATCTATTTCCCCCTGAAGAAATCACATCAGACATGCCAGAGAACTGAAACAGATGTTTTTTCCACTCAATAAAGCCCCTCATCTTCTAACAGTTTGAGCCGTTAGATCACTTCAGGTCTCTCAGCTGAGATGTCTTGAGGTCGTGTAGATATGCAAAAAAAGCAAGAGACACAAAGAACAGCTTTGAGAACCCATGACTCTATAAAGAGATGTTCAGATGCCAAATGTTGAGTCAACCACTAACTTTTAATAATTTGTCATTTGTTAACATTTATGTTTCCACAGATATAAATGATTAGAATAAATCAGATGCCCTAAAGAGTTTTATCATCACTAAACAGAATGTCAGTGTTGATGCTTTCTGGTCATCGTCACAGCCCGATCAGTTTAATGAGCCATGCTGCTATAATAATCCGACAAAACTAATAGCCATAATACAGTGAAATGTCACAGCAATGCAGTTAAATGCAGAGAGATTATTGGTTTAACATTTCGACTGCTGCCGGTGGTGAAAAGGAGAAAAAAGAAGAACAGAAAACCTTTTTTTTTACTTTTTACTTCTGCAAAACACAAAATAAAATATTTTGGACAATGCTGGCAACCAAACATCAGAACCCATTGACTTCCGTTTTATGGACACAAATCCACAGAGACAATATCTTCTTTTGTACTCCACAAATGAAAAAAACATCACACAGGTTTGGAAGTGAATAAATGCAAAATGAATTTTTAATTATGAGTAAAGTATCTCTTCAATATTTTTAGGCTGCCATAGATGAGTGAAGCATGTCTTAAAATCAGCAGCTCATACTGTATGTAACCTAATGCATTTACACAACTGTCATGTCTACAGTGTCTAAAAATCTCCAAAGCGAATTGACACTAATCCATGGACTGGTAGATTTCACTGCCAAGGAAATTGCATGCTAAGTTTAAGACATGAGCCCCGACTCCATACAGTCCGATATATAGTGCAGGTGTAACCTATGTGCAGGACTGTTCATGCTTAATGCTACAGAGCGTGATGTCTAACAGTCTCACAGACAGCACGGCTACACAAGAGTAATCACGTCTGGATAAAGAATCATAGACACAGCTATACAAGGAGAAATCAGGGGACAGATTCTACTTTTGCTGCTTAAAACATACCTATGGGCCATACTTACACAACACATTTAGTCCAATATGAATATGATAAAGTAACAACCCAAACATACCAAACAAAAAAAACAAGCAGCCACACAGATGCAAAGAACATGACATCATCATTCTCATGAGTTCTTTTTTTTGTTACTTGCAAGCAAGCATCAATATTTTGTTCATTCATAAGATACAAATATGAGCAATAAGTAAATAAAAAAAATATGTTTTCAAAATTCCTAACCCTGAGAACCAAAACATATTGTAAATAATAGCTCAAACATCGTGCTGTGGAGATGTGCTATTACATCACAAGAGAGATTTGAACCATATGTACACTCTTAAAAATAAAGATGCTATAAAAGTTTGTCAGTTCCCTAGCACACCATCCACTCAAACGTTCTTGAAAGAACCCTTTTTTTATAGTCTAAAGAACCTTTTCCACAACAAAGAACCTTTTAATAAACAGAAAGGTTCTATGGATGTGAAAGGGTCTTAATGGAAATATTGTGAAGCACCTTTATTTTTAAGAGTATATGCATATACCTGAGGATAGATACGTATGTCTTTGTCACTGAGGTTAGAAACTGCTGAGAACACCGTCTAGAAAAGCATTAGCGATCACACAGAACACCCTAGTAACCACACAGCAATGCCCTGGCAACCATTCAGAACATGGAGTTTAATTTCGATACATTATCTTCGTCAAAAGTCTTGCAGTCCAGGAACAGAAATAGATTATAAAAGAAAGAGATTATATACTGTAAAATTATATACAGCTTGATATCCAATGCCAAAATTGCAGGACTGAAATCAACACAGGCACATCCCAATGGAATTACTCCATAACGGATCATTGAATTCAGATAACACAGTCTAATTTCTATTCTAACCTCACCTAATATTGCAAGAAAAGTGAAAAATGACAATGCCTCCTGGCTTCTCTTACACTGATGGTGAACTGACAGGAAGTGAAGAGCAGATGATACATTAGTTTTAATGGCTCTTTATATGAATGTGGGATGGGTTTACGCTGGACCACACTGATGCCGGTTTGATTTGCATCTGCTTTCTTCCGTCTTCTGTCTTTGAGAAACCCTGACTCAGCAGTTTCTCGATCGTTCATTAGGGCTCAGCTCAGACAAGGAGTCAGACAAATCCTTTGAAGCTTCCCAGCATTCCTCAGCACATGTGGCTGAAATCAGCACTTCATAAGCATGAGAGAGGGATGACGGTGGGGAAACAGTACACATGCTGAGTTTCAAAGCAACATCCACAGGAACTGATGTGCCCATCAACCTTGTTTGCTATTCCAGCATTTTCATAGAGGCAAGAGGTCAATAACGCTCCAACTTGTCTTAGTGAAAGTGAAAGTAAAGTTTTGTGCAATGAAACAGCCTCTGGAACGGTTTTATGTTTTACATTTGATCTGCGCTGCATGGTCATGAAAATAAAATCATCCAGCTGCCACATAAAAACAGAATAGGTCTATCCATACAATAACCATCACATGAGCTAAAATCTGGTCAGATCAAATTCCAGGGAGGTTATTTTCATTGTGCCAATAGAACAACGGCTGATTTCATCCTCCCCTGAGCGTAGTGGACATTTATGGGATTTCAGACAGATCTCAGTGAGTCACTAATGGAGAGGCATGTGTTATCTGATATGGGCAGGGCCTTTCATTCAGATTCCTGGAGCAACTGAGAGTCCACTACTCATACCTCTCTCTCTCTCTCTCTCTCTCTCTCTCTCTGGTGTAGTATATTAGAGTAATTAAGTCTGCCAGCAGTTGTCTCTACTCTTCCAGTTGAAGGTCTGCTCATGATGTACGTGTCCTCTCAGTATCACAGAGGATTATTATTATTTTACATATAAATAAAGCCAACTGCAGGCTAACAAAGATCAACCCTTTAAGAAATACACGAAACATACAACTTATAGCTGAGATAGCTGAAAATAACTACAGGTTAAAACTTGAAAAGAGTGTGGACGAATATCAAAACAATTTCTCTCCATCACTGCAAAAGTTATCATGCATCATTTTTACATTGAACTAATTTCAAGACAAGATTTTACTGTACAAATCGTAAACATGTAATTGTGTATGTGTACAGTTATCGGAGCCTTTACGCTGCGTTTTCTTTATTTATTGCAACTACATGAATGAGATATTATTAAAGAGACAAGCTGCATCCCGTTTATACATGTAAACAACTGCATGGAGAGAGTCAAAGTCATGAAGGAGAACCTGTCTATTTCTGTCAGCACGGAGATCTGGAGCGCATGGGTGTTGGATGCGGCTCACCGCTGGATGTCATGCCGTTATTCGCACGTTACACCACAACAGCCCTGTTCGAATTGGCAAAATCAATCAAATTGAAAGCCTCAGATATAAGATTTGATCAATGATCAGATCAGCGCAAGATCTGCTAAACAAACGCAAGGAAAACTTTATTCGTTGCTGATTTGTAATCCAAACGCGTTTCTCCGCCCGACTGATTATAAAGATCTACAGTATATACACTGGCCGTCTCTATATCCCATGTATTAAAACTCTTTTCTTAACATCATAAAATAAACATTACCATCTACAGCGCACATGAATGCACAGAAACACATCTACAGCGCACGGGATCTTTCGCAGGTGTGGCTCCGTTAACTCATTATAAGGGCCAGAGGCGCACTGGCCTGCGCTGGCACTGGATGAACAACAGTTAGTAGCCGAATACTCACTCCATAGTGTCCATATACTGTTTCCCTCAAATGATGTATTGGTTTTCCCGGTGTTTTAAAGCAAATGCGCAGCACCATCAGTTTCCAGCCCTGCGGTCTCTCCCTGTGTGTGAGCACTGAAACCGGGAGCTTCTGCTGGCGTCCCTCCCCTGATTCTGCTGTGCGGGAAAGCGCCTCTCTGCCTCTCTCTCTCTCTCTCTCTCTCTCTCTCTCATGAGACAATCGCAACCCTTAAGCGACAAATAATGTCCAAGCTGCTGTGGAAAGACCTAACAATATACACCTCTCGCCCTGTTCGGTCTGAACATGTCACATATCTGAGCTTTGTATATTTGCGCGTTTTAATTTTTTAATTATAAGATATTTGGTGCGCCAGTCGGACGAAAAGCGAGATGTGTCGCCCTCTCGTGGATGTAGAAGGTAATACAAGAGCCCGAAGAAAAAATAAAACCTATTTTTATCTTTATTTACGTTTTCTAAATGTTATGGTGTTCTTATATCCAACCCCCAAATACACCTTTGATTTTTGCCTATTTATTATTTAAACGTTTTGCTTATATTTTGCACAGACAAAACCATGTTACTCACTCATTATAATCTAACACTAATAAAGACAAGATTTCTCGTGCCATTGTATTTAAAAAAATATATATTCCTATGTATGCGTATGTTTATTTTGGAGGACATTGTGTAAAACAAAGCATTGTGTATGTATTGTGCCCATTCTGAAGTTGTGTATTGTATGTATTGTGCTCATTCCTGAAGAATCCTGTATTGTGTATGTATTGTGCTGTATGCATTGAGCCATTCTGAAGTATTGTGTATGTATTGTGCTCATTCTGAAGTATTGTGTATGTATTGTGCTCATTCTTGAAGTATTGTGTATTCCTGAAGCATTGTATTGTATTGTGTATTGTGCTCATTCTGAAGTATTGTGTATGTATTGTGCTCATTCTGAAGTATTGTGTATGTATTGTGCTCATTCTGAAGTATTGTGTATGTATTGTGCTCATTCTGAAGCATTGTGTATGTATTGTGCTCTGATTCTGAATGTATTGTGTTCTGATGTATTGTGCTCATTCTGAAGTATTGTGTATGTATTGTGCTCATTCTGAAGTATTGTGTATGTATTGTGCTCATTCTGAAGTATTGTGTATGTATTGTGCTCATTCTGAAGTATTGTGTATGTATTGTGCTCATTCTGAAGTATTGTGTATGTATTGTGCTCATTCTGAAGTATTGTGTATGTATTGTGCTCATTCTGAAGCATTGTGTATGTATTGTGTATGTGTATGCATTGTGCTCATTCTGAAGTATTGTGTATGTATTGTGCTCATTCATTTGTGTGAAGTTCTGAAGTTATTGTGTATGTATTGTGCTCATTCTGAAGTATTGTATGTATTGAGCTCATTCTGAAGTTGTGTATGTATTGTGCTCAAGTATTGTGTATGTATTGTGCTCATTCTGAAGTATTGTGTATGTATTGAGCTCATTCTGAAGTATTGTGTATGTATTGTGCTCATTCTGAAGTATTGTGTATGTATTGAGCTCATTCTGAAGTATTGTGTATGTATTGTGCTCATTCTGAAGTATTGTGTATTGTATTCTGTGTTGTGCTCATTCTGAAGTATTGTGTATGTATTGTGCTCATTCTGAAGTATTGTGTATGTATTGTGCTCATTCTGAAGTATTGTGTATGTATTGTGCTCATTCTGAAGTATTGTGTATGTATTGTGCTCATTCTGAAGTATTGTGTATGTATTGTGCTCATTCTGAAGTATTGTGTATGTATTGTGACACAGTGTTTGGCGATTGTGTTATGGCAGGAATAAATCTGTCACCGGTGTTGGGAATACAGCCTGTAGATGGAGCAAATGACCAGCTCTTGTAGTACACACGATATAGTACCATAGAAATGTTGTCAACACCAGTGTGGTTCAATTTCCAATCAAAAAGACTTAAAACGGCGTTTTTCACAGAGTGCCTGTACTGTAGTAAAAGCTTCAATGAAAGCGTGACAATGCGTGCAGCGACCAATCACTGCCTTACATACTTACCTCATTAAATATGCCTAAACTTTGCACAGCCGAAGACATGATTATTGACGGTTCTGGGCTGATTATTGACTGGATCGACGGCGAAGCGTTCTGACCCGTTCACAGCGATCAAGCGGTTAATTATCAGTTACTTCCGGTGACCGGATGTGGGCGTGTCCAGTGACACGAGTTACACGACGAAGTTTATAAGTTTAACTTTATATAAATAGAAAGTTACTTTTAAAACAAATGTAATATAAAATATATATAATGTTTTTAAGTATTTGAAGTAAAACTTAGTAACCGCCATGGTCTCTATTTACAATGGTCTCATCACAATGAAGACAGTTTACCATGATATTTGTAAAGTAAAATTATTACAGTTATAATTAAAAACAAAAGTATGTTTACTAACTACATTTTTTTAATAAATAAAACTATAGATAATTTTTCCATGTAAACCTCATATTCTTGAAGTATATTCACGCCCACACAGCTCCACCCTGATGCTCTTTCCTTGCGCAGACTCATCAGCAGCAGCACACAGAGTCAACACACTGGCCTGCCAGTTGCCGTGGTAACTTGACATGTCTCCATTTGCTCTGATCAATGGAAATGTTGCTGTCGCAGAGGATTGGAGCACTGCCATCTCTCTCTCTCTCTCTCTCTCTCTCTCTCTCTCTCTCTCTCTCTCTCTCTCTCTCTCTCTCTGTCTCTCTCTCTCTCTCTCTCTCTCTCTCTCTCTCTCTCTCTCTCTGTCTCTCTCTCTCTCTCTCTCTCTCTCTCTCTCTGTCTCTCTCTCTCTCTCTCTCTCTCTCTCTCTCTCTCTCTCCTCTCTCTCTCTCTCTCTGTCTCTCTCTCTCTCTCTGTCTCTCTCTCTCTCTCTCTCTCTCTCTCTCTCTGTCTCTCTCTCTCTCTCTCTCTCTCTCTCTCTCTCTCTCTCTCTCTCTCTCTCTCTCTCTCTCTCTCTCTCTCTCTCTCTCTCTCTCTCTCTCTCTCTCTCTCTGTCTCTCTCTCTCTCTCTCTCTCTCTCTCTCTCTCTCTCTCTCTCTCTCTCTCTGAGGTGGAAGACACAAAAGAAATGGAGGCAAGTGAAGGGGTGGGGTGGTGGTTGGTGTGAAATGCCAGCTGGGTTTTCTCTTGGCCTCTCTGGGCAGGGTTAAATGATCGCTCATAATCTGAGCACATCGATTCTCTAATCACAGAAAATAACCGGTTTGAGTGACACTCTATTTGTCTTGCTAGGTGACATAAGGGATATTCTTTAGATGATTGCCTATTACATTCTACACATTTTGCTGAATCTACATTTTTTGCCAGGGATAGAGAGGATGGGATTAGCTGTGGTGTGTGCATGTGTGATTATGAGATTATGATTCATGTTTTTCCATGAAAAACTAATATAATATATAAGTTTTTGATTTTTTTCATTAAGAATGGTATAAATGTATGACATAATTGTTTAACATACTGTCTAATGAATTACCATATTTAGAGGACAGTAATATGTCAATGTTCATTAGTGATGCTCATATATATATATAACTATATTAATTTTATAAATGTTAAATATAATTATATTAATTGAAAATACAATTAATTTATTCAATCATTTTCATACCACAAAAGCATTTTGACCATAAAATTATATTATTACATAGAAGTATTATTTTTCTCACTGAATAAGCATTTTTTGTTTAGCTGACCTTACAGGTAAAGTTATCTATAGCTCATATATATAAGCATAATGCTTGATGCCTTAATGGTTGTAATTGAATCATTTACACAGAGATCTTTAACGTCTAGAGAAGCTATTTATTGGCAGGTTTAGTGCCTGATTCTGATTTACCTTCATTAGCACTGCAGAGGTGGTTTACTCTTTGAAAGTGTCTAAAATGTGTGATATTTGGTCATTTGAGGTAGTGAAAGAGCCCAGGAAAAGTGCTTCATAACATAAAAGCTATAATACCATGAGCAGCTGAAGCACCTGCAGATCAAAGGGCCACCGTCTTCATTAAACCTTTTGAAAAATTAATCAGGACGAGTAAGCTGAACATCAGGTGGGGATGAGTCTTCTCCCTCTATCTCCTTGGGTTTTACACCACTTTTCAGTTATACATTTAACAATTTCCAGAGTTTTTTTAGTCTTTAGAAACAATATTAAATCAGATGCATCTTTACGTGACAAATCTATTCTTCTTACATGCAATGTACAAGAAAAACAACAAAACTTTCTCTATATTTAAAATCCATTTCAACATTTCACCTTGTCAATGTAAAAATCCATTTCATGAATTGAATGTTATTGTGTGTTGTATGTTATTGTGAGCTCAGACCCAACCCCCCCACACCTCACGAAACACATATAGTTCTCATTAAAATGATGTATTGCTTCAAGGCCCCCAGCGCTCAGCCCCAGTCACCATAGCAACAGCCAGATCTCTGTTTGTGCTTTTGGAGACTTTATCGTTGCTGAGGATGATGTGGGCATTGCTCATGTTTGCAATGTGTATGTAGGCGTTCGTGTTTCCAGGGCAGAGATAGCAGCTCGAGGCCAGGTATGTGTCTTTTGACCAAGATGGACCTTTGTGAACTATCGGTTCTTTGAGAGGTCGTGAGATAAGATAACACACAGGATTTGGGTTGAAGACAAAAAGAAAACATCACACATCATTAGCTATAGATTGGCATCACTGTGCCAGGATAATTTTAGAATGATCTTAAGCTGTTATCTTAAACCTCTGGGGTCTGAGGGTGTTTTGGGACCCTGGAGAGTCTTTGTCACTATCTTATAAACACATTCATGGTTAAAGTCACACGTCAATGTGTCAAAACCATGTTTATGTGTGGTTAGTAAAAAGTATGAAAGTCATTGAAATAAGGACAAAAACACACACTAAGCATGTGTGCACAAGACTTTTGACTACTGGATCTTGTAGACTAGAGGGGTTGCTACAAAAAGATGTGAAAACCATTCTGCCCACTCATTCATCTAAAACAATATATTGACTTTTACTTTTGTAAGAGACTTTTTGTTGTGAAAAGGCCACATGCGAGGGAGTGTCAGTGGTTATGAATATTGATACGTTTCACACCTGAGAGACAAAGACCCAAACCCCTAATAGACCCATCAAAGAGGAATGTTGTGGAGGAGAGAGAATAAAATTAGATAGACATTTTGGAATTTAAACATGTCTGAATGGAAGATGGAGATATATGATAGAATTGCATTTTCTCTGGTGGATTGGAGCATCTTCAGGATAAATGAAGTGTATATTTAAAGCAGGTCAACATTAAAATCAATCATACTACTTTAGCTGACAAACCTTAATATATTTATTTATGTAGTGGGCTACATAGTAACTGTCATTAATGGCCATCATCAGTAATTGTTCTTTGTAAAACAAACTTTATTAAATATACATGCTATATTGAATGATTATCTTTTAGAGTACATTTTGTTTTAAGGAAGTAGATTATTTTACTGGTAAACAAGACAAAGTAATGATTAATAAGAGGATTTTACAGTATACTATAGTGACAATATATTAGAAAATGATTGTGTGTTTAAAATATGACCATTTTGTAGATGGGAAGCCTTTCATTTGGATGAAATGTTCATGAAGAAGGACAGAAATAACCTCCTTTATATATCTCTGCAGTACTCACTGCATGGCAACAGTATAATTAAACCCCAGGTGTGGGAGGCTCTTTAGACATCAAAGTTGTATCACATATTTCATCCTTTTTTTGTTTCTTATTAAAATCATATAACTATTAGAATTTGGAGCAAAAACAACGTGTTAAAAATATTCCTGCAAATATGCATTTGATTGCTAGTCTACCTGGTCAAGCAAACTGGCTGGATGACCAAGGGAATGTCTTGCTGCTTAAGAAGAGGACACAACCATTTTACACCTGGTGTGTTGCCATATAACATACTAAAACATTTCAAATTTAGACCAAATGTATGTTTAGAGATGCCGAGCGTCCACTGTAATCTGCAGCAAGTTAAAATATGACCTCGGCAACTCTTGCGAATGCTGTTACATTTTTTTTAAAGAATCTGCAGCAGAGAGATTAAAAATCCAAACATCTTGCTATTTAAAAAAGGTCCCAAATGCAATATAATTTTAATCAAACCTAAAATTATGCCAATAAAGATTATTTCAATCCCTAAACCTAACTGTCAGACTAACTGATCAGCATTTTTAGATGTTCTTAATACATTGTTTTGTGACTATAAGGTGACTATTCCAGCATTTAAGCACTGCACTCATTCATCTTCATTTACAGCAGCTTGTTTATTATTGTTATTTATTTTGTCATTTTCATAAACTGCATCAACAGCACAAAGCATCCATTACGGACAACCACTTAAAAAAATATCGTGGAGCAGCCCGGAGCACCGTGAAGAAAGAGCTGACGCACACAGAATTCAACCCGCACTGACAGCTGCACATTTACATTATAACACATTTCAAATCTTCACTGACAAGGCCAAAGTTCCACCTTGACGACACTCACAGAACATGCATCGAGTCCACCTGGAATACAGCATGACAAAACGACCGCTAACTATTACATCAATCCCAGAGAATTCATAGAAATTCTTTTTAGTGATTTACAATGGAAAAAAACTTTTGCTTTCGGTCAAGTATTATCGTGACACATAAAAAGTGGCACTGGCAGCTGTTCTATTATAAGGTACATGATGTACAGATCCAGTCTGAAGTCGATATTCAGATTTAAAGACAAATGATTTATAAGTGCTTGTTTGAAGTGCTTCCATATTTTCTGCAACATTTTGACATAATTCTTCAGTAGATGTTTGAATGTCCAGAGTGCTGTTGTATCATCATTTTTTAAAGTCGGATTGCACATGTAAAATAAAAGACATTAACCTTTCTCAAAGCAACTGTTCCCTCCGTCATAATGAGCCAACAAAACATTTTAAATCAATTTTCACCGTGTTACTGCAGACGAGGCAATCAAATATTGTCTAATATCATTGTATCACTACAACATACACTTAACAATCGTGCGTAAACACACACACATACACATAAAATCAGCTCAGCCACACGATCCCAAAGTCAAGAAAGAACTTAAAAAAAAGCAGCGATACAAACAAAACCAAACCTTATTTTACAGTCTGCCTTGCACATTTGAGAAGATTCTGTAAATACAATAAACTTTTGGATAATGTAGTTTGGTGTTCATTTCATTTCCCTCCCGCAGCAAAAACCATTGTGCTCATAAATCTTCAGAAGCAGCATCTCCTGAAAGCTCTGTTGACCCAAAGTGCATCTTAATTTAGTGGTCAGTCATTTAAATAATCCTCACCGATTCAAAATAATCCAAACGAAAAGAATGACACATGATGAAGGATGTCCACCACGCATCTGCATTTGTGCTCATAAACGCATTTCTAGTGCATTGTCAATCTTTGAAATGCCTGCCGCTTTGAATCTTTTTGTAGTAATTGTCCTGTTCGGCGTGATTCTGACTACCCTCCCTGTCCAGAAGGACCAGAGGGGTCTTACGGCGCAGACTGCGGCCCTCTAAGCTTTGACCCATGGGTGGAAGTTGAGGAGGGAGCGGTGGCTGAGGTGGCTGGGGTGGCATGTGGTCAACCTCGCTGACGGAGGAACAAGAAGATCCGCTCCTGACGTTGCGGTAACTGCGGGAAGTCTCTCGGTGCTTAAGCTCGTACGAGTCGGCCATGTTTCCATCAGAAGATCCCCTCCACTCCCATGGGTTATTGGGGTTGGAGCTCATACGAACTACAGGGTGGTGAGGAGCGTGAGCATCAACGGTAATGATGCCCGAGCCGCTGTCACGCTCTGAGGGCGTGCGATTAGGCGGCGACTCCGTGCCTGTGCTGGATGACGCGCCGGAAGAAGATGAGGTTTCGGAGGACTTGGCCGATCCAGAGAGAAGTCCCTGTTGCTTTGACATGGCAATGACCTGCATGATCCGAGGTTGATTTCCCCCTTTTATAGATGGAATACTAGCACCAGTCTTCTCAGTGATGGACAGCCATTTGGCCCGAGTGCTGGCACTTTTCGGGGATACTGGTGGAGGGACGGACGGCTGTCCTGGGGGACGAGGGGTCATCACTACTCTAGCTCCGGCCGGTGGGTTAGCCGGTTTGGGGGGCTGCGGCACATACGGAGTGTTTGAGGAATGTGCGCTGTCCTCCTCTGTGGTGGTATCGTCACCGCCGTCTGATCCCTGCTCGCTGGTGTCCTCATCTGGCAAGCTTCCGCCTCGCATCTCTATTGACTTTTGCTTCCATTCGGATACCAGCTGTTGTGACCTCATGGGGTCCAGCGGTACGGGCACGGGTACCGTCACCAAACGTCTCGTCGGCTCCTCTGGAGCTGTTGCGCGAGGCAACGTGTTGCTGAAAGTAACCATGGTCTCCTTCCCCATAGGGCTGCGGGGTGCCAGCAGCTCCACGTCCACGCTGGCACGCTTTAAGCTTCCCAGGGAGGCTTTCTCGCGCTGTACAGGTCGGTTCAATCCATCTAGAGATGCTGGTGATGTAATTTCCTCATTGCTCTCAGAGGGGTGACCTTTGTTGTAGACAGAGTCGTGACCTCGCTGAGCCAGAGCCCTTAAAGCATCTTTCTGCAGTGGAGGAGGTTGTGGGACGACCGTGTCCTCTGGAGATTTAAAGTTGGCAACAGCGTGGAAAGCCTAGAAAATGTTTAAATCATTTAGGCTACAAGGACTTTATTACATGAATTGATTGAATGACACAACATTAAAACTATCAATAAACAATAGCATATATTTTTACTCGTGCAATAATAATAATAATACAAAAAGACAAATTTCTGCATACACAAAGAACTATATTGCAATAAGCAAATACACAGTACATCACTCACCAGATATGCCGCAATACCAGCGCCAATACAGAACCCGACGTAAACGTCGATGGGGTGACTGCGGTACTGAGTGATCTGAGTGAGACCCGTCAACGCGGCCGCGATGGCAAAGGCAAACACCAGGACGGGTTTCAGCAGCTTGGTGCTGTCTGAGATTGTTGAATTGAAGTACATCTAGAAGAGCAAAGAGCAGCAAAGGTTTCTAAATGCGTTGCCCAGATTAATAACACATTGCATTGCAGCTTCTGACAGCCTGACAAACACGAGGTGGAAAACAGAAACAACTTATCTCCAAATCTGTCGCAGATCCAGTGGATCCTGCCAAGTACCTGGACACTTACCTATAATTAGACCATCACTAACCCAATGAACAATTACACCTTAATGTGATCTATGTTTAAATCTGTTACTTGAATATGAACATGATGTATCCTTCCTGTGCAATTATTTTACAATATTGTGTTTGTTGTTAACTGTTTGGGCAATTTCAGTGTTACTAAAGAAAAATATCAGTGTTTGCACGAGTTGAAATAGTTGAAATACACATGCATTATGAGTGTGACAAAGAAAATCACACGTTTTTGAGAGGCAACATACTTTGTCATCTTTCTGTGAATTAAAACCAGAAGCAATAACACCCAACAAATGGAGAAGAGATGATTCTTTAAAGAACATCAAATAGTTGTTTTATTTTCATGTGCCTAGTTTTGAGGAATATGGACTGTTATTATATTATAAAAATTATTTTAAAAAGTCATGCTTTAAAACACAAAAAATACATTAAAAAACTTTGAGAGAGACCTCACATGGCCATAACCAAATACTCACATCTGAGCTATCAGTAAAACCTTTGATAAAATACTTTATTTTCCTCATGGTAAGGTTGACATTTCCATGAAATTGCCCATTTAGTAAGTTCACTTTCACACTTTCAATTGTGCAGTCTCAATTTCTCTGGTGGAGAATATACCACGATATTCTTGTGTATTCTGTAAACATTTTACACACATACACACATTGAGAGGGTGCCAAAAAAGACTTACTGAAATATAAACGGCAGCAAAGGAGGAGAGGGTTGCATGCTGGGAAGGGAAGGTTTTCCTGTCACAAAGGAAAGCAAACATCTAGCGTAAGTCTGGATCTAATATGAAAAAGAAGCTTCTGTTAAACATTTAAATGTTGGAAAACACTTGAAAGGGGTGGATACAGAATGCCCTATAGGAAGAAAACTAAACAAGGCAGAACAAAAACAGAGACTGTAATCACCTTATCAGATGTTATTATAACTTCCCACAATGTAAACGTGGCATTACCTGGCAGACAGAATGGCATGTTGATCGTGACCGGCGCAGATGTCTTTGGTGATATAAGGGTTCTTGTCACAGGACACACCTGGGACGGTATAATTGGGTTTGCAAACTGTAAGGAAGAATGGCGTGTGATAGCCAGTGGCCAGCTGGATGACATCAGTGACCAATGCTGTTGCACAAAGACCAAAAACATGAACACCTAGAAACAGAGAAAAATCAGAAAGTGTGAAACATCGATGACTCATTTTATCAGCTCCATGTAACACTTTCTGCATGACTCATGTTGCATAACGTTCATCTACAGCAGATTCGTTTTGGTGTTTTACTGCAGCTCTGCCACATTTAGATTGCTGTAATATAAAATTACAGTCTTACACCTGTAACAGAGTTACATACCGACAAAGCGAACGGTTCTCCGTAGGAAAGAGTTGAAGTTACAGCCTCCAGCATTGATGCTGCCCTCATTCCCAGGTCGGACCTTTAGTTTGGACTGCATACAGTACAGCAGACCCTCACCAATCATGATCTGAACACAGAATATTTAATCAAATGAAAAGAAATAAGCAGAATTGTTTATGTTTAGGTGAACAAATAAATGAAATTATTTTAGCCGGGACTAGAAATTGTTTTTTTAAATAGTAGAAAAATGCATTCTGTATCATATTTAAATGTAAGTTTATAGTCGACTAAAGTTTAGAAGACTTTTCTGCTTCTTAGTGCATCTTAGCATTTACCCCAATGATTTTTTTTCCTATTGATTATACTGCAATACCAAACAGTAGCCTAACACTTAGGCCTTACAAGCTGTTTTACTGTTAGCCTGATGAACAAGTTTTTTGATCAAAGACCAGCAATGACAAAATTTGGAATATTGTGCATATTATGTTTCATGTAGTCTTTGACAACACAAGGCGTTTTAGTCTAAAAAAACAAAGCGTTAGACAGTAATTTCATCTCACAGAGGCAGCAGGGCCAGCGAATGCCAGACTCAGAAGCATGAGGAGAGGAATGAGCTCATCACCGCTGTCCACATAGGGCATACTGAGAGACCGGTCATGGCAGCGGAATCCCACCTGTGCCGGCTGGAGCACATCCGTGAGCTCCAGAAAGTACAGTGAAACCATGGAAGAGGCCACAATGGGCAGCTGTGGGCCAGAGGAAAAAAGCTTGCAATATATGTGTAATTACAATAATAAGAAAACAAGAAATGTGTAATTGAATTACTTGAGAGATTAATTGTTCTATTGAAGTATTAAACTGGTAATAAACAAACCTCTACAAAATAGAAGCAGGGCAGCAGCGTGAGGCTGTCTTTGGGAGGTTTCTTCTTGATTTTTTCACGTGCTGTTATCATGTTGCTTCTCTGGAGTTAAACAATATTCTGACAACACATTTAAATATACATTTTAGAAAACTTACTAAGTAGCTTGAGGTTTTTTTATTATTTGTGACACTTGACAAGTCATGACGTATAAAAATACAGTTTCCAGGGGATGAGTTTTTTCATTCTACAGCCATTTAAACACACCTGTGCATGCAAGATAAATCATCAATACTTTTGTTCCTTCCTCCATGAGCAGTGCTTTTTAATGTGTTTTTCAGCTAAAAGTTAACTTTTAGAAGTATATTATCATACAAATGGCTTGGAAACTAACCGGCATGTACTAAAAGTCATGGACCGTTACTGTTAAGAAACATGGTTTGGTTAAATGGTTGCACAGGAAAATGCAATCACTTTCAAATCATTAGTATTTTCTTATTAGAAACGTCTCCATAAGACGAAAGTCCTCCATAATAAATGCATGACAGACTGCTTGCCCCAGAGAAATAATAAATAAACATCTTTCAGAATATTCTCAACAGACCGTAATGAACAAATGTTGATGTGGGCTATTGCTCGAGCCGAATCAACGGTGACTAAACAAGACATTTGTCCTAAAGACACTCTTCCAACTCTCAAGTGGGAGTGAGCGACGCTTTGCTGAAATTAGCAGGGGGCTCTGCATATGCCTCACAGGCAAAATGCTTTTTGTGTGTGTGTGATTTTCAGGTGCCACTTTTTTTTCTCTGAAATGGTTTGACTGCATAGAAAGTTAATGAAACTTGACTGCGTTTCTCTGTCAGTGGGGGTTAAAGTGTGTGTTGTTCAGCGCTGACCCTGTCTGGTGTGTCCACAAGATCTAATGCATGACCCATGCATGCAAAATTGACCCGTGACACTTCAGAATGCATGCGGTCCATACAAATGTAAAGTCATGATAACCAGTCAAGGTGAGTCATTATACACTTGAAGTTGAGAGAGGAAGCCAAATCAATAATGTCATTAGAGATAAGAATGAATGCATGTGTTTTACTAATATCAACACATCGCCAGTGGTTATAATGACAGTCAAGAGGGTGATGAGGATTAATACAATTACATATTACATAACAAGTCAAGTGGATAGATGGATGAGTTTCAGCTCGAGAGAAATCATCAAAACCATGTAAGATTATCACTGAAGTCAACGCGAGGGTGTTTATTCTGTAACACAAGATGTGCTGCTGTACAGTAGCGTCACTGCGACACTGTCTGTGATTATAGAGAGTTATAACACCGCATCGACGCGACCGCCCCTGTACATTAGAATGAACGCGTTCCCGTCGCGTCGCGTCGCGTCCAGACGCGGTGTTTATCATGCAGGTAAAACCTGGACAAAATCTCACCTTCACTGAGAAAACAGATGATTCCCTGAATATCCCCAGTGATAATTCCCAGCGTGCTTTTATATCGGAAAAACAACGTCTTCCTGTCGTTGTTGCGTTCCACTGCGGCTCAAATCATATTCCTCTTTCTGCTCACGTTTCCCACGGAGCGATCACGCAGCCGTGGACTCTTGCGTGATATTCTGCTGACTGCTGTCAGTTCCAGCTGGTCCTCATGCAGTCACCACTCGAGATTATAATGGGCTTCAGTGCAGTGTTCAGTGATGTCAGTATAAAATCAGTCCATCAGCAGCATCAGCATCAGCAGGTGTGGCAACATTCCTGAGCATCTTCTCGATCATCTTCTGTGAGCTCCTCTGATGCATGTACTGGATGGGGTGGGGAAGGCTTTTGCTTTATAAGGCTGGATTTTGGATAGCTGGATTGGAAGGAAACCGCAAATGGACAGAAAGGATTTAATGGCTTAGAAATATCTCGTCATCATTTTGGTAGAATAATGCAAGAAATATATTATGGGCAAATTCACCATTTTCAGTCAAATATTGGAATGTAAATTCTCACAGAATGTATTTATTATCAATATATTAAATCGTCTGTTTAAATTTGACTAATGTTGATGTCCAGACATAAAAAAATATCAATACACACGTTAATAAGAGGTTTATTAAAATGCACAAAGCAGGAGTAAAAATAGCCAACAAATGGAGAAGAGACGACTAATAAAAGATTTTCTGTGCCCAGTATGAGAAATATGTACTGTTAATAAATGTGATAATTTACCTGCCTATGAAAAATCATGCTTTAAACATAACAATGCTTTAAAAACTTGACAATATTGATTTAACTTTGACAAAAAATATTTTTTCATGGTGAGAGACTAGACTTCATAGACCACATTATAAATATTAATAAACTGTAATAATAATAACTGTCATTAATAACATCAACAAATATTTTATGGATTTAATCAGAATGAACATATCTTTATTGTACTAAATTTAGAAATGCATTTTGAAATATAGCTGTCCACTTGACCCCCGGTGTACACAGACTCCTGAACACTGCAAAGAAGTGTTTGTAAAATCTCTGAACTTCCAGGTGGTGTGAATAGAGGATCAAATGTTTGTGCATACCCTAACAAGCTGCTGTGACTGTAGAGACGCTGGCCCGTCTCGAGCCGGTGTGTAATAACCTCTTGAATCAGAGTCAAAGCGCTGAGGCTGCCAGTGCACACATCCTTCTACAGACCTCAAATCTGTCAAATAAAGCTGTTATTTAATTGGTCAACAGGTAAGTGAAGTGGCATAACATTGTCCAAAACAGAGAAACTATTTAAAGCATTATCATTTATACAGTTGAACAAAGTAATTTATCAATTTTTTTAATGGACTGAGTAAAATAAAACTTTAGACGGCACAAGGAGGACTATATGTAATAAACTGTAATCTTACCTGTTGAAGAGTGACAGCTGTTTGAAAGCAGAAGTGGCCAGAGGTTTGAGTCTTTGCTCTACAAACCTTTCTCAATTATTTATTGTTCTACAGAGACCTGCATGTTTAATTCACTGGCTGGGGCACATTACACCGCTGATGTGAGCAGAATCAGTCGGGCACCTGTTGTGTGTTGATATTATGCTGATTTATGACCCTGTGTGCGAAATCTTAATTCTCACAATAGTTTGATATCAGTCATTAATTTGACTATGATTTCCATCTTTGACATGGTATTACTCAGTCAAAATTAGAGATATCAATTCTGTAGAGATACAGAATGTTCTTTACATTATACAAGATGATTTATATAGAAAACAGTACATCAGAAAAAACAACTTTAGCTGGATTGTCACTGAAAATGAGTGATGAATTTGACTAACCCAACTAAGAAGACATGATGTTTAGCTGTCAGGTGTCAGACCATTTTTACAAAACCATTTATTAAGTACTACAAGATTACAAAACAAAATACTTCGCTCATATTTACAACAGCACAAAAATACTACATTGTTCACTGACAAAACATCCCAAGTTCCCTGTCCTCTGCGGGATTCAACATTTTAAAGAAAACATTGAATCCTACATTGCAAAGGTTGCGAGTTGAAATGTTCATCTTTGTCCAGATGTAGAAGTTGTTTGTTTGGAAAGAGAGATGTGTGCAGGTATATGGTTGTCATTGTGTTAGTGTGGAGGGGATTTTTCTCCAGAGACCTCCACACAAACAGTTCTTGATCCAGCGCTGCTCCCACTGTCTCATGGCATTGGTTGTATTTGGGGAACTCAGCATGGTGACACATCCACATCTAAACAGCACAGAGAGACAAGCGCTCACTGAGAAGTCGGACTAAATTTAAAGGTTGTAGATTTAGACTAAACAAGGTAGAAGTTTTTCTTGAGAACTTTGAGAAGCTTGACCTACAGCAATAACCTTAAAATCATCAAAATCTATTTGTTCCTGGGTAAAATTAACAAATATTATGCAAGAAAGACTTTCTCTCGATCAGTCTGGAAAGACCACATACAACACAAAATTAATAATGCTAAATTATGTAAATTGACTGTGTTAAACCAATTAAAATTTCATATTCATATCTCATATTTATGTCCTATATATTATTAAATAAAAGGCTCCCTTTGACACTCTTAATTATTTTGTATTAATTTACAGTAACTCAATTAATATTTTATGAAGTGTTGGCTTATAAGAGCAGTCATTAAACCATTCATATGTATAATTTATATGATTTTTAAAGCTGCAATCTGTATCGCCATCTCTGTTTGAAACGTATCTTTACGTGGGTAAAACTACATCAAACTGACATTTTTTGCAAATTCAGACCCAACAGGTTAAATGATAAATCCTTGAAATAAATTTGCTGTTTTCAGGTAAAGTAAGTAGACTGATTTTATGTTTCTGCTCATTAACAGATTTCTGTTTATTTTTTACAGAAAAATAAATATATGAAATAAATAAAATAAAATAATAAAAAATTGAAGTAAATTTTTGCAGAGTTATAGAAAGGAGAGGACGTGTACCTGGTGCAAGCTTTACTGTCCTCTGTCGGAGTGATGCCCAAATGTAAACATCGCAAGGTGGTCCATTCTCTGAGATGCTGGACTTCTGTTAAACATTAAAAAGAAACACAAATTTGCTCAAATGCTCTGTGAAAACATCATTTAAAGCACTGACCAATGAAATGACATAATGTCTCACCTGAACACCTCCACCTGTGCATTAGGGTTGAGCCCGGGCAGCGAGTACGGCTTACCGAACTGCAGTCTGAGCGGGTGTTTGCTCTGGATCTTAGTGATAATGCCGTCATTGACGGGCAGCCAATCCATGCTGGGTACCAGGAGCTGACTGGGGAGCAGACAGCATTCATCAATCAACGTCTCGTCCGGGTCCTGCGGGTGACTTTCATCTCGAGCTGCCGGCAGAGATAAGAGCAAACGAGGCTTTAGAAGATTTAGGCTTGCTTTGCTGAAGCATTGGTGACGGAGGGTTCGACTCACAGCACAGCCAGAGTTTGGTGAGTAGACGGAAGAGCAGAAACATGCTGTCCTGGTTATCAGATGTGGCCGTGTAGATAGGCAAACAGCCGGGCTTCAGCAGACCCCAAATTCGGATCATCACTAGCATCTCTCTGAGCATGCCCAGAGACGCACCGTCCCGCAGGAAACCGAAGCCTGGACGTACAATTGAGCCCTAAAAGTGGAGAGCACAAGAGAACAGACCAGCTAACTTTTTTCCTTTTTCAGACGAAACAGTTCGGAAATGAAAAATATCGTCTGCACTGCTGCATCTTTAACCACCTGACTTACAAATTTACTCCTGAAACTGGCACAGATTTCATAAGTACAAAGAACTGAGTGAATTTTAAAAGACAGTTGGGAATAAAACATCATACGGTACTTTGAGATTGATAACCATTGCTGACTTTCATGTAGTAGAGCATGGCGTCAAGGTCACGGGTTTAATTTTTCAGGAAATTACTTAAGAAAAAAATGAAAAATGTATTATCACTTAGTCTCTCTCATGTCATTTCAAACCTGTATCATTTTTCTTCCTCTGCACAAAACGAAAGAAAATATTTTGATAAAAGTTGTTTATTGACTAAGGATTGACCTTCCATTGTATGGACACAAAACCACCGAGACATTTTTCAAAATATCGTTTTTGTGTTCCAGGAAAAAGGAGGCATATACAGGTTTTGAGGGTAAATAAATGAGAAAACTTTCATTTTTGTATGAACTATCCCTTTCAGTCGCTCTGGAGGAATGTGTCATAACACTTACCTGGTTGGGCAGGTTGGCCAGCAGGTAAAGAACAAAGTCGCCCACCCACTGAATGAGCTGCTGTAGAGACTGGAGAGGCGGACCATCCAGAACAAACTCCTCCGTCTTCAGATTGATCATCACCTTATCAATGTCTGAACGCATAAACAGATCAGATATCTTCACCAGTGTGGTGAATACAACAATAAAGCAGATGGATGGATGAATGGACGGATGTTACCTGTGTCAGTATTTTTGGCACAGATTTCTGCGAGTCTGTCTCCAGGACTCTTGTCAGGTGTGTTGAGCACATGTGGTCTAAGAAGAGATTTCAGCGTGGAGCTGATCGCGATGAGCAACAGTTTAGCGTGGAAGTCACACGCTCTTGCCGCAGTGGCAGTGGAAAGTTTACAGAGCGACGCCTTCACCGCTACTATACGCGTGGACAGAACCTTCATCGTAAAGAAAAAGTAGAAATGAAGATGATCAAATATAACATAGTGTTCATTTATTTTGGATGTTTTTAGTCACAACATCATTCCCATAGTTGCAGTTGTGTTATTTCATGGTTTTGATGAGTTTACTACTATTCTAAAAAAAATCTAATCACCAGTAAATAAGTGTTTGCAAACTTTTGACTGGTACTGTATATAATAAGTGGGTGATTTACTTGCTGCAGTGCCTGGTTTTGTCTCATGTACTCCTCATGAAGCTTCTCCAGAAGGTTATGGACCATGCCAGGCTGCGCGTGCAACAACACGTCCCACCAGTCGTACCCTGTTACCATGCAGTACTCCAGCAGAAACAGAAGGTGACGCAGTAACGTGTTCATGTCTAACATCTGACCCATAGATGGAGACACTCGAATCATGTGAAGCTGGAGTCAGAAGAGGGAAAAAAAAGTGATTAGGAGGAGACTATTTTTCCTGTTATTGCCGCGTATCACGCTCCACACCTTTCCGTGGGTGTCCACGCCCACCAGAGCCAGAGATGTCCAGGAGAACTGAAGGGCTTTGAAGTGCAGCGCCGGGCCACCCGTTCTCTGACGTTTAATGGCGGCTTCCTCTCCAACACGCTGAGAGGAACCAGAGGAACCGTAGAATACACCCATTGTGTGAAGCGATAGACGGTGGAGAATTTGAATACTGCCATCATGGAATGCCAGAGCAAGACCTGTACGTATTTAGCAAGATATTTATCACTCAAAGATAAACAAATATAAAATGATGTAGATTTTTAAGAGCAAGCAAGCACGTGATGTCATACCAAGCCCTGGAAAGAACTTGGTATCCGAGGCGACTTTGAGATCAGTGTTGGAGATGGAAATTGGAAGTTTAGGCAGAGCGACAGCAGACACGCGGTCTAGATCGTTGGTCGCAGAGAGAATTCGCCACTTTAGAATCATCGGCTGCTTTTCGCCCACTAAAGGTGGTAAGAAAAGTAAAAACACACTGTTGACCTTTGATGGTGCCAATACGGGCGTATAACTCTTCACACAAAAAAACGAAATGTCAGCATTGATGCAACGTACCCACAGGTGAACGATGTTGAAAGATGTTATTGACAGGAAGACCCTCCTTCCGCAGAGACCAGCACTCAACAATGCTGCCCATCTGACTGGACGCACAAAGCAGCACCTTCACAAACATACAGATGCAACAAAATTCATGGTGATGTAAACATTATTCCAAATTAGGGACGCACCAATAATTGTCACCAAAATCAATAGTACAAAATGATTATAGTTAATAATAATAAAATGTACAATGTTACAAAAAAGTAAAACATTTAACATATTAATACATGTCATGCTAAAATACATGAATGAAACGAAACAAAAAAACTAAAGTCAATTTATCCCTTACAATATTATGATATTAAAATAATTGTCACCAATACCAATATGACATAAAATGATTTTTATGTTATTGTTAATATCTAAAAACATCAATTGAATCAATGTATTTAAGACATGATATATAATATTTAATATAAAATATTTAATACATGAAAATATTTTAAGGTCAAATAAAATACAACAAAACAAGAAAATAACAATGAAAAGTGAATTTCGTCATCACAACATTATGCAATTAAAATAAAGAACTATTCCTTTTTAGATCTGCAAAAGAAAACGTCTTGGCCTGCTGTCTCACCTGTTCCGAGTTCTCTCGCGTGAGGAATTTTAGATGCGTGATGGCAGGGTACTTATCCCTTCGAACCGGGTCTGTGGTGCACCTCATAAAGAGCGACGGCAGCAGCTCTGTGTCGATGCGGCACTTTTCGTTCACCACACTTACACACACTTTATAAAACTGCACTGGAGAAGAGCTGCTGCCGTCTGTAGCCGCCACCACGATGTTCCCGCCCCCTGTAAAGGCGATGTCAGCGAGGGCCACACGTCCCCTTAGTCTGCACAGACTCTCGCTGGCTGTCAGCAGAGTACCGTTAGGCTTTAACAGTGACACCGTGACCAGTCCGCTCACAGTCACCGCTAACCAACCCTCCATGGGCTTCCCACCAAACAACGTGAGAGACGGGGAGAACTTCACCCGTGAAAATTTCTCGCCAAAGTTTGTAGAGCCCGACTGTGGCGAGAATAAAGACACGAGGTGTGTTTATAAGAAACTGCAGAAGTGTTATTAACTGTGTCTTAATTTTGTTCAAAAATATCATACGCTCTTTAAGGAGATTCACTTGCCTTTTCAACATGCAGGGCGAGTTTGACTCCATTGTGTAACCACGAGAGGGCTACGATGGGATCTCCGTCCACTGAGCTGGTCTGTGTGCACTCCCAGCTGTTTACTAGGTGCTCTGACATCCCCCAGCATTTAATCTGCCCATCACCATCAGCTGACAGCAACCTCGAACCTGAGGTAAAGTGAAGTGAACAATAACAACCGTGTCATGATTAAGTACAATTTGTTCACATTTATGCTCGAATTAAAAACTAAATCTGTTTGACTAATCATAATGACTGACCCGATTGGTCCCATTCCAGGCAGGAAATGACCTCAGCGTGACCAGAGTTGATAGAGTAAACATCCCAGGGATGGTCAGTGTCAATTATGTGTATCATATGACTGAGATCTGCAGCAGAACAACTCATAAATTAGTTTATAAACTGTTTGTCTGTAGTTTGTCACCTTTTATGAAAATGCCTTAACTCCCAAAGATTTATGTGTCGTCCTGTAAATGCATACAACTATCCATTATTTCATGTATTATAGAGATTTGTTACACAAACTCTTTATGTGTATATATAGGGTACCAGTCAAGGGTTTAGGTCCAATTGGGTACAAAAAAAACTTTTAATCTGAAGGTGTACATTTCAATGTTTGAAATTACTTTTGTAGATAATTGTGCCAACATATTAATTTCATTCATTAGAAAAATAAAAAGTTTTTTTCAAAAATATTTTAAAAAGATAAAAATCAGCCAATAAGAGTCCAGCATAGATAGAAATGATTTTACAAAATCAAATATAACATAGTGTTTATTCATTTGAAATGTTTTTAGTCACAACATAATCCCCACAGTTGCAGTTGTGTTATTTCATGGTTTCGATTATTGTAAAATGTGTAAATACAATCTAAACAACAGTACGTGTTTCCAAACGTTTGACTGGTACTGTAACAACATTGTTAATAAGCTCAGATGTTAATACCTTTGTCATCTTCCTCGTTTTTCAGATCTGTTGTGAAGGCAATGAGGTTTCTGCATGACCAGGCGCACACCAGAGGGATTGAGGGACAGTGGTTGCTCTTTGGTCTCTTCTCCCACTCGCAAACATAAGCGATCTCCATCATAAAATGAATTAAACTCAAGGTTTACAGCACAGATGTATTCACCAAAGACCCTTAAATGTGTAAATATCACCGTGTATCCAATGTGTGTTAATCAATAAACGATGTAGCTTCCCAGCTCAACAGATATACAACAAATGTTGCAGAATGAAAAACTTGTTAGAAAACTACATGCTACTGTTTTTCAAGTTGAAACATTTTAATGTAGAATCCGCCCGACAGTTTATTTAATCTATTTTATCTGCAATAATGTTTTCAACCAGTCGACTAATGAGCGGATTGTTCGTCGGTTCTTTCCAGCTCAATACTCGGCAACTTCCTGCTGCCCCCTACTGGACTGGAAGATGATCGAGGATTGCATTTCTAATATGCCTTTAGGCAGATGTTTTCTACAAAGCAAAATATTTTATTTTAACCTTGACGTTACAATATAGATTGAATAAATCACTTCGCATATTTTCTTTCTCAATACTATGTTTTACATGTGCTCATCCAACCACAACTGGGCGCTGTGTACTTCTACAATCAGTGTCTGGCGCTTCCGCCACAAGTGACATGTCCCGTGGGCGGTGTTTTTCTAGCGCTTCCACTCCTCATGTATGTCTCGTTTGCTAACTGACATATACATAAATAAAAATAAAATAAATACTATGATGTTTGAAATTATACAAAGGATTTAAAAAATGTATAGAGCACTCAGATCACTCTCGTCATAATTTGTTTAATTTAAAAAAAAAACAGGAAGCAGGAATATTAAGTTTGCTTTGAAAATGGGCAAACGAATGGGGGTTTCAAAAATCTACATTTGTGGATAAAGATTTACAAAAGCTTAAATTCCAAAATCTTAATATTTTTATTATGCACATAAAAAGGACTGCTAAACTCCTTGTGTATAATAAAAAAAAATGAGTGCGAATTCCAGTGAGATTTTGTATGTAATTTAAAATATTTTTAGTAATAGAGTCTATAGAAAGTTAATGCAAGACATTTTATCGAGAGCAAATTTATCATGAAGGATAAAAAATGGTGACATTCTGATAACTTGTCAGAAATCCTACGACTCACTTACTGCTCTGTAACTGAACGCGGAAGTGAGTCGAGAGTGGATCCTCTTCGCTCGGTCAGAACTTCTTTGATGCTGCTCCCAAGTCCGCTCTGCTCCAGAGACTGATTTTGTAAACATATGATCGGTAAGACTGGATTAGATGATTTTGTCAAGATATCATCCAGTATCGGAATCATTCTTTAATGGAGGAGTGTCTGTGATATGGGAGTTATTGGAGGTGTTTTTCGAGACGTAAACGAAACATACGGGTCCTTCAGAGGAAGCTCAGCTAACCTGTTAGCTTACCACTGTTAGCAGCCAAAGCAGACGTAATTTTCAAGTTTTCATTCAGTTTTACCACCTAGCTTCCTGATCTTATCAATATTTCACTTCCAAACCTCAGACTGAGAGATCATCTGGTGTTTAAGGTTATAAATGTGCGCGTTAGCTGGTTAGCTAGGTGGCTTGGGTTGCCAGTAGAGATGCAGGAGGCCTGAGTCACATCTGCAGGATAAACTGAAGTCTGGATCAGCCTGACATGCTTCTCTAATTCTTCAGTATAGGGGTTAGATGTTGTGTCACGCTTTCAGATGAGTTTAATGCTCGTTTCTAAGGTCATGACATGGTAGCACCAAAGGCAACATTGCCCATCAACATTATATTACTGGAGAGTTGTTTTCGTGGTATCTGAAGATCAGTCCTGTTTTGGAGACACGAGACCATGACCTGCGTCTGTTAATCTTGTGGCCTGCTCATCTGGATCTGCCTGATCTTTATTGATTCTGTAACTTTTAAACTTACTCTACTGCGACCACCATGTCCGACAACCAGGGCAACATGAACAACAACGTCCCGCTGAACAACAACAACAACAACGGTGGGCCGAATCGGATCAGGAACCCGCCGATGAACCAGAACCCCCTGATCAATGTGAGAGACAGACTCTTTCACGCCTTGTTCTTTAAGATGGCAGTCACATATGCCAGGCTGTTCCCACCATCATTCAGACGGATATTTGAGTTCCTGGTGCTGTTAAAGGTGAGTCTTTGTTTTCATGTTTTCTGAGATTGTCATCTAGCTGTGATTGTTCGTTTATTTCACGTTTGAGGTGTTTGAATGGGTTTGAGCATCACTGACTTGAATGAACAAGGCCATGTACGTTTCACTTTTCCCCTTTAACCACCTGCTTTCATTTTAGAAATACTTGCTGGCCTAAATACCCCAAAACTCTCAAAGTCTTTAAAGCTTTTTCTATTTTACAGCACGATTCTTCACAGTCAGCTGAAGTGCTGTTTACAGAATAGTTGCATCCATAACAGTCCATATTCTAACTATTTAATGTTTTAATAATAAAATAACTATTTAATGTTGTTTGAAGAGTTATCCCTTCTCTGTTTGTTGGGTATTATTACTTCTTGTTTGTGCATTTTATTTCACAGAAATCCTACAAGTATGTTTCCTCACAAAACCATGTGTCCTCTTTTGTCACGTGACGCATGTGTATTTCTGTTTTATAGAATAGATGCATGGACTGATTTTTTTATTTCTGTCATTGAACTCTATGAACAGTAAGATGTAAAATTTTATTCACAATAAATTTTTAGTTAGATTTTTTTTTATTTTTTTTTAATGGTTTTGGTATTACTCAGTCATAAACATACAGAGGTGCTGTAGAGCAGGTGCACACAGAAATGAAGGTATTCTGATGTTGTGGATCTGCATCAGGAATTACCTGTTAAGTAACTAAAAGACGCTTGTTTTTGTGTCTTAGCTTACTGCCTACATAAACCTTTGTGTTATTCTTGCAGTTTATGGTTTTGCTCATGGTTTGGGTGTTTTATTGAATTATAAACAACATAAGTTCTTGATATTTCATGAATACGAGCGATTAAAACATGAACTTCAATTGTTTTTTAAATGGTCATAACAACATCTAAAGATCCCCATAACAAATGAGAAGTATTTACTGCTATTGTCTTTTCCTAGAATCATGCTTTGTTTAATTCTTGTTTGCACATTTGCATTCACTACACTGTCATGTTGTGTATTTGACAGGCTCTGTTTATGCTTTTCATCCTGGCCTACATCCACATCGCATTCTCACGCTCACCTATCAACTGCCTGGAGCACGTGCGGGAGAAATGGCCTCGCGACGGCATCCTGCGGGTGGAGATCCAGCGTAACTCCAGCCGCGCGCCCATTTTCCTGCAGTTCTATGAGACGGAGGGAATCCAGGGACTGGTGAAGGAACCGGAGGAGGATGGAAGCGAAACCAGACAGCCGGTGGTTCAGACAGATGCTGAGGAGGAGGAGGAGATGACCATGGAGATGTTTGACAACAGCACAGTACGGGTCCGTTTATCACATTTACTTACATGTTACGTTATTAATATTCATAGATGCTACTCCAGAATATAGCTTTCGATAGAGAGTAAAAAACCTTTTTATCCAGAGCGTTCTGTATTTTCTCTCTCTCTCTCTCTCACCCATGCAGTTTGAACTGGACATCGAGCCGCGTCTGAATCCCTCGATGAGCGGCGGTGTTCCGGTCTCCGGCGCGAACGAATCGCAGGATCTGTCCTTCACCCAGGCCCCCTCTAAAGGTATGCAGCCGCTGAGGGAGACTGTCTCCGAGATTGAGATGCTAACTCGAGCAGGTAAACATCTCAGACATCGCAGTGGCTATCTGCCCTTCCTCCTCCTCTCTTCCCTCCATCCAATGCGGCCTTTCGCATTTCCATCAGATAGATCCTCATATACTCTCAATTTCTGGTGCGATGCCTAAAGTGTTTCTTTTTAAAAGCATTTCATGGTGTGGGTTATAGCGGCTTTAGATTTCGCTTGGGAACGGGTGACCTTCATGAATCATTTTTGATGTGTGTTTGTGTAGTGTGGCCACAGGAAGAGTATATCGTGGAATATTCTCTGGAATACGGTTTCCTGCGACTGTCTCAGGCCACACGCCAGCGACTTAACATCCCCGTCATGGTGGTGACCCTGGGTAAGTACCTCACACGCTCTTAAAATATAATCCGAATACATCAGCGGACAACACCGAACAATGTGTACACCAAACTCTTGTTTGCAGACCCCATGAAGGACGAGTGCTTTGGAGATGGTTTCAGTCGCTTCCTCCTGGATGAATGTCTGGGTTATGATGACATCCTGATGTCCAGTGTAAAAGCTTTAGCAGAGAATGAGGAAAACAAAGGTACAGGTTCTCTCTCAAGAATGCTGCTTTCTTGATACTTTGCAAATATTTATGTGTTAATGATAGGAGACCAAGTAATTGTGTAAGTAAGTGTCATTTCTTCGTCTTCAGGGTTCCTGAGGAACGTGGTATCTGGGGAACACTATCGTTTTGTCAGTATGTGGATGGCTCGTACCTCCTACCTGGCAGCATTTGTAATCATGGTTATATTTGTAAGTAGTTTGATTTGGAGGTATGATGTCATCTGTGATGGCAAGGCAACACATTAGATCATGCCTGAGGATTAATGAACAAACAGCTGTCATATCATGAGAAACTTCTGACCCCATCCAATAAACACTTCTTAAAACATAAAATATCATGATAACATACTTGTTTTGAAATCCTTTTGTTGCTTTTTCTGTCTTTCTTAGACTCTGTCTGTGTCTATGCTGCTGCGCTACTCGCACCACCAGATTTTCGTCTTTATAGGTGAGTTCCCATCAGCCTCTTGGGCATCATCTGTGATCGGTCCATTAAACCCAGTATAAAACTCTCTGCGTCCAGTATCTCGTCAAAGACCTCTCTGATCTCTTCTGTTCTCAGTGGACCTTCTCCAGATGCTGGAGATGAATATGACCATTGCCTTTCCTGCCGCTCCTCTCCTCACTGTCATCCTGGCTCTCGTGGGTAGGTAGAGCTTAAACTTAATATAGTCCTGTTTTAAAGGTTTACATTGATTGTAAAGAACTGCTTTTAATCTCATCTACAGGGATGGAGGCCATCATGTCTGAATTTTTTCAACGACACAACCACTGCCTTCTACATTATCCTCATCGTTTGGTTGGCCGACCAATACGACGCCATCTGCTGCCACACTAACACGAGCAAACGCCATTGGCTCAGGTGTGTCATGACATTCATCTTTCTGAATCAGTCGCTCTGTTGTGATCTTATGATGAATCTTAATGAATCTTCTTGGCTGTTTTGCAGATTCTTTTATCTGTATCACTTTGCCTTCTATGCGTATCATTATCGCTTTAATGGCCAGTACAGCAGTCTGGCTCTCGTCACGTCTTGGCTGTTCATTCAGGTATCTCTCCTAGTGTACGAACAATTATTTTTGTTCCATACTGTAAAAAAACAATATAATAAATCTTTTTTTTGTCTTCTGCAGCACTCCATGATCTATTTCTTCCACCATTACGAGCTGCCGGCCATTCTTCAGCAGATCCGGATTCAGGAGATGCTGCTTCAGAACCAGCAGGTGGGTCAGGGTAACCAGACAGCCCTGCAGGACAACCTCAACAACAACACAAGCACCGCCGCACCGGACAGACAGGCAAACGCCAATGGGCAGGACCGGCAAACCGCTCAGGACCAGCCTCAGGTCGAGACACGCAATGGTTTGGTTAACCCCAGCTCGTCCGCCAACCCGTCCAGCGCCGTCAGCGACCTCGACTGGATGGCCGAGATTGCCATCGGCTCAGACGTTTTGTCCGTTTCGCATCTGAGCGGCTCGCTTTTGGAACCAGGAGGGATGCAGGAACCAGCAGCGTCTGGAGCAGCTGCGACAGAACCGCAAACCACAAGGAACCAAGAGGGGAACGTTAGCGTGGCCGGCTCTTCTGCAGGCGATATGACGGGGAAGAGTTCTGCTCGGGGTCTGGGGCCCCCTGGTGGTGGAGGAGGGCAGACGGAGTCGAAAACGGACAGCACTTCCTCCCTGCTGACCTCACACACAGACTGCAAAGCAGCAGATACGTGCAAGGGCACCACGGACTGTGGCGGCAAGACGGGGAAAGAAAACGAAAACTCAGATCCCCACTCCGCCCCAGCCTGAGATACGACTCGATTGCTCCCGCTTTAAATAATCGAGTCCACGCCCTTGCTCCATAGTTCCCGACCCTCTTGTGTAAATTAACCCGAAAGGAGGAGAATCGTGATGGAGCATTATATAATTACATCCTTGGAACCTCCAACGCGTATGCGTGGAAGCAAACGTCTGCCGTGTAGAGTCACGCTCTTAAGAGTAAATTCGTATTGAATTGTTATTGAAAATGTGGGGTGTGATCATTCGGAGAGTCTTTACATGTGATTGTTTTTTTAATGATTTATTTTTTTTAATACAGGAAGTATTCTGCTTGCAAATGGGATGTTTTGCTCATCAGTTTTGCTTTCTGAGACTTCCGAATTTAGGCGGCACATTCAGGCGGGTTTCAGCTTTGTTTCATTCCATTAATGATAACGATCACTCACGTCCTTACTGCTGCCTGATTATATTCATTCAATGTGTCTAAAAGAGCTAACTACCTTTATTGAGGTCTTAGACACTTTGGTGAACCACAGAATTGGATCCAGGTGTGTTATTGTTATATGAATTGAATAATTTGATATTTAAGATCTCGACTTTGATTCCTTTGTTTGACACTGGAACGTCAGAACACCGGCAGCCAGTTTCACCATTATGATACAGAGAACCTCATCCCACACGTTTCTAATTGAAAACACTGTCATGGTAAATTTCTATGGTTTCTAATCCTCATCAAGAGAAACTTATATGAAACTCTCTTTGTGGTGTGTTCAGACAGACGTGTCGTCTTTGCTTTATAATTCAGGTCAAGCTGGGTTTGAAAAAGAGGCCGTTTGAAGATTATTGCCTTACGCTTCTAAAACTGAATATTAACCCAGTATTTCCCTCTGAAGTACTTTGGGTCGATAGCCTTACTAGAAGCTTCAAAGCCAGTATAGAAACTAGTCATGCAGAGAGATGAGTACATGTGTTGTTTCTGTAATAAATGTTAGCAATCAATCAGACAGATCGGATCGGATGCAAGCGCCGTGAAGGTCGGACCATATTTGTGGTATAGATGTTAGGAATGATTTCCATCTGAGTCAATATTAAAGCATTGCAGCACATGGACGTCACTAATGCATCAGTACATTGTGTCAAGTGTATCGCAAAGCAAGAAAAGAAGTTTGTCATCCGACGTGTGACTGTGGATGGAATAACACAATTGGCGGCAGGTTTATTTAAAGGCTATGCAACATTAGGGCGAGTTTTCTTTTCTTTTCTTTTGAAATTGTGCAATATGCTGAGGCAGATCCATAAAGGATTGAAAGAGTGATTCATTTCTAAGGTTTTATGATCAGTTCCTCATCATTTGTTTTCTGTGCCTATTTGCCATTGTGAGAAGCGGATGATTGTAGTGTTTAGATTGTAAGTTGTCTAGACAGAAGCTGATAAAAGATTCTCAGTTCTGTGATAAACTAGATTTCGTCTCATACAAATGTATTTAAATGTAATGTTTCAAAAGAAATGCATAAAGAAACAAAGCTAATTTCCACTTAGGGTCTATTGTTTGTGGTTATTTTGTGTTTTTACTACAAATTGTACATGAAACTGATACAAATTAGATTATTTTTAACTCAATAAAGGCACAAATTTCAGTCTGTACCCTTCTGTGGTACTCAGTATTAGAAACGGATTAATATGTTATCAGTATGTAAGTTTTTGATGTTTGTTTATTCACAAATTTTTTGACCAATCTGATTCTATTGACCAATCAGAATCAAGAACTGGAATGAACCGTTTTATAAATGTATATAGAAAAGGATCATATATGAAAATTAAAGGGTTTTGTTAGCGTTTCATTTCATTAACAATTCAATTCATAAGATTTAATAACTGTTGAATTAAACATCCATCAGGTTTTTCTGTGAAAAGAATCCGGCCGCCTTAATCTCCCCAAATCATCAAAGCGCATCAATGGTGTTCAAATCTGTTTTGAAGGTGGATGTCCTACATGTATTACAGTGTCACATAACTGATCACAAGACATAAGATCGTAATCTAAAACTGACATTTAAATCAAAACCATACCAAACACATCCAGCTGATGTTCTTCTCTGTAGTTGACATGGTGCTGTAGTGATTGATGGATTAACTTTCTCTCTCGCTGCGCGTCATGATTTAGTGTGCAGCTGTCAGCTTTACGGTTTATCATTGGCCAACATCATTCTTTCTGCATAAATAATCCCCTCGACTCCACGAGCTGTAACGTTTCAAGTAAGATATAAAATGTATGACAAGATCAAGTTTATTTCTTTAACGTAGACCGTAATTCAAACAGGCAACCTGGCCATTCATACAATATGTCAGACCTTATAGAGGAAAAAAAGTCAATTAACGATAGCAATTTTCAGATCACCGCAACCAAGCTATAAAATCATTGCCAAAGCAGCAAACTCAATATTCTGACATTGTGAGGCATCTGGTGCATCAGGCTGTCGATTCAGATCGAGTTCCAAAACCGACACGGAAATAATAGTCAAACAGCTGGGCTGAGAATGAGTCTCTCTGGATGTGGACACATGAAATAAGCTCTCATATCTGGCAGGAAAGCATTGACTTGCTGGTGCTTTCGACCTAATTTCTGTGTTCTTTCCACAAACATCACAATGAGATGTACCTGGGAAGTGATGCTTTAGAAAACAACCAAGTATTAACAAAAGTTTTTAAAAGAGTCTCGTGAAGGGGACACAGAAAAACGTGTCTGTTCTGTCATGACTACCGAGTCCTGCGTTCGCTCCAGATTTTTTGAGCATCATCACCTTTTGAGATCTGCCGGCTCTTTGGTGAGGGCGGGGCAAATAGTGGCTGTAACTGTGGGCGGGGCTGCCGCGGTCGCCGTGACGACAGCAGCCGCCGCCCGTTCTTTAGCCAGTGTAGTCTGAAGCTCCGCCCTACGAGCCAAAGCGGCTTTTAAATGCCCGCGGATCTCCTCGATCTTCACCTGGAGCTCCTCCAGCTCCCCTTCTCTAGGTTCACTCGAGGAACCCGCCAAAGAGGTGGTCTGCTGGGCTACGGGCCCTCCGTTTTCACACACCCTCGCCAGTAAACTTGCCGCCCCGGAGGTAAGAGTGGAGCCGGAGCTGCCCTGAGCCCCCTCCCCCGCGAGGAGACGGCGTGTGTTGAGGGTCTCCAGGTTGAAATGGACCCTCTTGTTGTCTTTGGGCTCCTGTGCCGCCTTGGCGCTCTCGTTGTTCCATCTGGCAAAGGATCCAAGGGGAGCAGGTGGAGGTGGTGGATGGGGTTGAGCTTTCTGGATGTTACAACTAGAACGACAAAGAGATTCGGTTAATAGAGGTTAATAATAAATCCACCCATCATCATTATCATCAAGATCCTCAGCTTGCTGGAATGACATCAGAAGCATTACAAGCACATATTTAAAGAAGACAGACATGAGTCAAGCTGTGATGAGCACAAGCCAGCTGTTAAAATGAAAAAAAGATGAATAAAGTCGAAACCTTTTCTCGGCGTTCGCACGCTGCCGCTTCACGTCCTCGTAAGTCATGTTCAGTGCCCTGTGGATTTTCTGTGCAAAAATATGGATTTATCTCAGCGAGACAGGAATGAGAGATCAACATCATGCTTTTCATTAAAAAATCTATTATTTCAGAGATGACGATTACTGAATCTGCATGGCAGTAATCTCCCCCTCAGAGAAAGTAGCTTTAAAGACCCTGAGAGATCAAACACGGCTTGTTTACACAAAGCCCCGTAAACAACAGATCTCTCATTCTTAATCTTAGTTATTTCAATATTAAATGGAAAAATTTTATTGTGGCCTGACAATGGCAAACCATGGTCATTTTAAAGCAGTAGTTTACCAAAATAATATCTCAGAGAATATCTCCGTATAAGATATATCTGCCATATAAGATGCCAACTTTAATTGACAAAATTTAAACTAACATAAATAATAAAAGGCCCGTTGCTTTAGTATATTCATTTTAAACGCGAAGTTCATTACCTTGTAATATGATCATTTATAGAATATTAAGAAAAAGAATATTGTTACACAGTTACCTTTTGTTACGCAATACACATTATTTTATTAGTGAAATATATAACGTTACAGTTCATTTAAAGGATTCTTTAAAGGAATAACCACATTTCTTGTGGCTAAAACCAATATTAGGCAATATTTTCATTACATTTTAGTTTTCTATAAGTTGTAAAGTGTCATGTCTAAAGAGTAACATGCATTAGCGAATAGATTGCAGGTGTTATTATGGAAAGGTCAAATGAGAGATCTCTTTAAACTCTGATGAAATATGGGACTTTGGAAACGAAATTTCTGGTCAAATAATGCATAAAATACAATGATTACAGTATTAAATTCAGCTTCTGTCTCACCTGACTGGTGTGAAGCCAGTATTTGAACTTCTGTCGGCGTCGGATGTGCGGCAGAACCAGCCGATAGAAGGCGTGTTCACCCGCCAGAGTGAGTAAAGCTCCGGTCACGCCCACACACAACAAAACAAACAACCCTGAGAAGTGACGAATGCCCATCTGCAGCGTCTGAAGACAGACACATCAAATATAGTTGTGATTATAGTTCATGCTATTAGATTACGAGCCATATTAACTAGAATTATGAAAACAGTCATTCTTTCCACAGGGTGTGAGTTCCAGTGTGACTCATAATCCAAGTCATTAAAGCCAAATCTTTAAGGGTAACTCAGTTACGACCTTCTCCTAAACAAGTTTAATGTTCAGGGACGTATGCAAATCAGTGTTGTTATGATTTTCCTGCTGTTTTAGTGGTCCTGGTCACATGATGTTAATGGCTTAAGTAAAGCATGCTGGTTGCGTTAATCCAGGTCTGTTCATAACTTATTAAAATGCATGAAAATACTTTCTCCAGGTATTACAGACCTTTAGTCTGTGGAAGAGAAATGACACACGTTCACACAAGAGGGCAGTACAATCCTGTCCGCTGACATTTCATTAGACATGTAAGATTAAACTCTGAGAATACAAACATCCCTGGAGTGCCTTTGATGAAGAACATTTTTTACCAAATTAGGTTAAAAATCTTATTAAAAGAGAAGCGGGAGACAAGAAAGATGCACTTCATACAATTTAATGAGTTCACGGTCTGAAAATGTACTGGGCTGTTTTTTAAGCCATTGTTGTGTCAAAAAGAGACAAACTCAACTGTTGGGTAAAATAATCATAGAAAATGTTATAGTTATCACCTCTAAATAATAATAATTACATGTAGTTTTTGAATCTTTGGCTCTCATACTAATCCAGTGTATACATTGTAATCAAAATGCTATAACTTGAAGGTATGTTCTTTTTTTCCAATGTACATCTCTTATCCAAACGTATAGAAATATGCAGAAACAACAATATGTAATCCTTTAGTAGTTTGATTTCCCCCAAAAAGTGTAAATAACAGCGTGGATCTGTGGTGATATCAAAATATAAACAGCATTCTTTTTGGAAATATGAGAAACTCATTTTAAAAAGTTAATATTTCTGCGATTTCTCTTGGTGTGGCTAGAGGCACCGAAATGACACAATTTAATGTGAAATGACCCTTTAATGAACTGGACAGTTTTTATTCACAGAGAATTTTTAATGCCATACTGTCAACAAACAACAGTGACTCTGCTGAAAAGAAAATATATATGAATGTGCATTTAAAACTTTCATCCATGTGTTTTGACCGAAGGGTATGAATGAGTGAAAGAAGCAGAGGAACTGTTTTGATCTGCAAGACAGCGCTGGCAAATTCTTATTCACAAACTGTGCGCTCTCAAAACCCATCTGAAGACAGGCGAACAGGACAGAAATATTAGCTCTAACCGCCGAGATGATATTTATTTGTTGAACCATCTTTCAATGCATTGTCCTCATGTTCTCATCTTCCTGAGAGATTTGAAATGGAAATGAGGAATAATCTTTTCTGCCAGGCAATGCTAATTTTCCCCCCTGAAATTAAGAAAAGAAGAAAAAACATGCCCTGCTGCAGAGATCTCTGTTGAGAGACAGAGCGGATAGTCTGGCCTTCATTTCTCAGACCGCATCCTGTTACGGATGTCAAACGGCTTCACGCAGCCGTCAGCCTATCGGCACGCTCCAGAGGTGTCATTTACTCTAGAATCTTCTGAGGGATTTTTCAAATCCAACACACCTCTGACAGCGCCAGAGATAATGATATGAGATAAGTTAGTGAAGGTATGTGCCAAATCAATATGTAAAAAGAATCGAACCCTTCCTTCAGCGAGAGATAAAGCAAACAGCACTTACATCAGCCCGACAGGCTCACATCACAGATCTCTATCGGCTCTTTTTAAAACCGAATGACAGGATACTTTCACTTTCCTCATTATATTAATAAGCCGTATGAGGGGATGTACCGTAAGCTCCACCCCTAGAGCTTTGCCTGATTGGATAAAAGATTTAGAAATTGATTGGAGAGTAATGTCATTTAGTCAGTCTGTGTAATGAAGGTCAATGTTTATAATGTGGGAACCGAGATTTCATGTGCCTTTAAATCTTTAAATTGTGCAGTTTGGATAATATTTCACTGCACATGATCTTTTAAACATCCGGATGTGGTTTTTCCTTGAGGATAAGTGTAATATTTTAGTAATACTATCAGATAAAACGAAAGCATAATTAACTGAAATCTGTTTTTTTATATAACATACAGTAACTGTTTATAACAACATTTTATAGGTTTCATTTCATTTATAGATTTCATATTTTAATAAAATCACACAAAGCATTTAGATCAAATAACTCAAATATATAAGATATAATTATGAAACCATAAACCTTGCATGCATTACATGCTTCTAATCTGCTTAAAAGGATTGAAAGATAAAAGACTTAAGCAAATAATATTTATTCATTCATTAATATTCAAACCTCTAGATTTCTGTCACTGCCATTATTTGTTGTCTGAATCCTTCTCACCTCTGTAACAGCGAAGACTCTCTTCCCGCACGGCACCACTTTGTACCACTTGTCATGCAACATGTCCATGTAGCCGTCAGACTTGTAGCGGCTGATGAATTCTGATATATTGGAGGTGAGTGGAGAGTTCTGAGGCAGTCCAATTCCATAACCTGAAGAGAAAATCACCTCATTTAAAATCATAAATCCAGTTGCTCAGTCCAATTCATCAAAACATCGCCATCGCAGACACAAACAGCTTAAATGCTTCATTAATTTGCCTGTCCCTAAAAAATAGAGTTAAAAACGCATTACATAGAGCAGCATCATTATGTGCCCGTTGAGCTGACGTATGCATGACAAACAGGAAATGTCCTCATATTTCATGTTTTGACAATACAAGTTGAGTTAATAAATGGTGCCTGAAAGATGCTCGTCTTAGATCAGCGATTCTCTGCTGTTTTTGCATCGTGACCCAGATTTACATTGGACAAGTAAAATGTATCAACCCAACACGTACAGCACCAAAATATTTATGAAATATTTATAATTCATTAATATTACGCTACAAAAAATGGACAAATATAAAAAATATGGACAAACCCAGTTGTTGGTTTAAATTCATCTACATTTTTCTGGGATATGAATAAACTAATGGTTGTCTGTTTCATACAGTAGTGGCCAAGAGTGATGTCATATTTGTCCAAAATTGCTTTTAATGCCCTCTTAGGTTAGATTAAATCACAAAATGGACAAACCACTAAATTTTAAGGTATTTAATGGACAACATTTTTGGCAAAAAAGCAAACTACTGCTTATCAATGAATAAGGGTTTTAGTCAAATATACATAAAATTGCATAGAAAAATCTAAAGCTTAAGGGAAATAAACAAAACGTTCTGTCAAATTTGTATTTCATTTGTATGTTCTGACTAAAGTCAATTGATCTGTTATGAATATTTATCGTTCCTTTGTTGTAGTAATATTTTGTAGTTATTCTTCTTGACCTTGACTTAACTGGTTTGTACATGTGTGTCATGTTTTGCAAAGCCTTATTTCACTTATTTAAAGAGTGGCATGTGCAAAATATGTGCAGATCCCATTTGCATTTCATTATGATGTATCTTTGTTTTTCTTGTCTGTAACCCTATTGGAACAGACCCGTAACCAATTTTTGGGTTCTGATCGAGCACTTCAGAGCCACTGTACTACAGAACACACACTTTGTACTGTACTCTACACCACAGCTAAACGTTTGACCCGGTACATCTCCTCAAATCTTGATTTTTCTGCCATTATGCTGATCTCACTTTCCATTACTTCTCTTTGATATCCTTAATGAAACATGCAGATTGGATGAAAAAAATGACAGAAGACTCGTTTCTAGACTGTGTCAGGAAACATGGACAAAATGTGACAGCAAGGACACATAAAGTGATCTGGATGGTGATCACAGGTGAGTTATGATGTGGGCGGAGCTTATGACTCATATCATTGATAAGCTATAGTATAAGACGCTCATGAATCTTATTCAATCCACACACATACACAAACACGTGGGAGATAAATTGACAATAGAAATTGGATGAGAGACGTGATGATGAACACAGTGAGGAGCTGAGAAAGGTCTGATTGTACTAAAGCCTCAATTACTGATATAGTCCAACTGTCCAGCTGAGGGTCAAGCCTGGAAATGAAAATATGATTGACTGATTAAAGCGTAGGAAAACGTCAAATATAAGGTGTAAATATAAGAAGCAAACATAATATTAGGACATATCAGTGGGCTGATTTTCCTCCAGCTCTCTGCAGTGAATCTGTCACTCATCAGCCCCCACTGGCCCCTAACTGATCACTCATATCAAACTCATATACAAACATTTCATCACTGCCAAGCTGCAACATGAACACACACAAACACACAGTTTCACATTCTCTAAAGCATGCTTGCCACTATTTGATACAATACGGCATACATACAAAACACAGACCACAACTGAAAATGCAGTTATTACATATCATATTATCAGCATAACATTCTTTATTTCCCACATGGCAATGAATTTCTTCTTGTCTTGTTTTGCTATAAACATTCCTAAATCAGGATACCTTTTCTTGATGAGCAAAATAACACAAGATATTATGTCCTGTTTAATGAAAAAAATATTACATTTAGGTGAGTTTACGCTTAAAACAAGCAAAAATATCTGTCAATAAAGTAAGAAAAATAAACTCTTAAGTAAATCAAGTTTTTTTTACTACATTGGCAGATATTTTTGCTTGTTTTTTTAATAAAACAAAACTTAATATATTATGTCTTTTTCCTTATTTGGAAAATGTGTCGTGATTTAAGAATTTTAAGATATTTGTACTGCAAAACAAGACCCAAATCCTGAAATGAATTTTTGCAGTGTAATATTTCCCCCGTTGCTTTAATGACAGCAGGACTCAAGCTGACTTGGACTCCAGAAGTTTGTGCAGAACCTGATGATCCATATAATCCCAGCGTGATTAGAGAACATTGTAAAGAGCATCTTGTGTGCTTCAATGGAGGCAGAGAAATTTGACCTTTTCTACAATGAAGTTAACATGGTCTGTGTCACAGATATTTAATAACAGACCTAGAAATACTTCTAAATCTCATTTTTATTAATTTGACATCATAATAGTTTATTTCCAGATTTAAATGAGATTTTGAAGTTTCAGTTTCTGGATCCTACTGTGTCTGCTGTTAAATATATACAGTATTTAAAGCATCATTCAACATGTTTCAAAATCTTCACTGCCTCTCTCTGCCTTTCTTAAAACTGAGCGATCGGATTTGCTGAACAAGAACCCGTCTGCTCCATTACAGCTGACGCATATTCTTATGAATCCATATAAAACATGCAGAACATTGTCCAGCGCTGACACACGTCACGACACACAGAAGCAGAACACGCTGAATGAACAGACATGAAGAATGACAGTACAACAGGCATATGGTAATTAACACTGTGAATAGCAGGGCGTGAGCTCAATTAGCCCCGATGCCCAGCTGAGGGTCACGTCTGAAATGAAGAAATCATACTTAGAATTTTGTCCAACTGCACTAACTTCTTCCTACAGCAAACTTTTCCCCGTAGCCTTAAGGAAATATCCGTGCCTCCCGTAGGCAGCCCAGGTTCACATTTAAATTGGCTTTCACCAGTAAGATGCATGACAGCAGGAGAGATCTCAGCAAGGCCAGCTTGAGTTCGCACGGTTTCTCTGCCTGTCAGCTGTGGATTTGTCAATAAACTCTTAAATATAGTTTGGATACTTCGAAAACACTCAAGCTCGGTCAGTGAATAAGACACAGTTTACGTGATATCTAGGACATAATCTTCCTACAACACTCACAAAAACAAACTTTCTGTTCATATTAATGCTGCCAGATATGACACAATCTCACAGCAATTCGTAGCTATTTTACGAGCTGGCCAATTCATATAAATTTGTGAGATCCTATTCGTATGGTTTCACATTGGACAAATTTCTTTAAATTACTTTAAATTCTAGAAAAATGTTATTGCTCAGATGTTGCTCTTTTAAAGCTCAGGAGATTTAATGGAGTATCGGATTTTTTCCTAAAAACAGAAATAAAAATAAAAACAAACAAGACTATTACATGAAGAGTTTCGAGCAGGGATGGGCAAACTGGGTCCTGGAGGGCAGCTGTCCTGCAAAGTTTAGCTCCAGCGGCCCTCCAGGACCCAGTTTGCCCATCCCTGCTTTGGAGGCTGTGTAAGTTGCAGAAATGTATTAAAAACTTCAATAATATTGACATTTGATTAAAACTTGCAAATCTGAGCTCAGTTTGTTATAGAGACATACTGGACACATTTCTGGGTCTTTTTTCAGAGTTATTAACCAAAAGATTTCATTTGGAGAAATAATTGAGCTATTAAAGTCATCTCATCTGTGATGTTTTCTTGCTGATCTATCCATCAGCTCTCTCAATAGATGTTTGTAAGTATGCCATCTAGATGCTTCTGTTTTTGCTTTATGAGCACGATCGAAACCCTGAGCCATAAACGTCACATGACCAGACACTTCATAATGTTCTCTTGTTAAAGTAGATCACAAACTCCACCCCTGCACCATTGCAGAAAGGATAACGATCAAATTGGATTGCATGCATGTATAATCCAATCACATAATGGCCCTGACATCATTGACCTGCTATGCAACACTCAGTCACCACTAGCGCATACCGTAGAAATTGATTGGTAAAGCTTTGAAATGGATCCTACCTGCTGCAAAACTGTCATTGACTTTCATTGTTTTTCAACCCACTACTTTTTCTTTTGAGGTCTCCATCCCATACGGGTATGCGTGATTTGAAACATATCTGTAAGAATGATTCTCTTTTCTGTGCAAAACTTTATTTAGTACATAAAGAGTTCAAACAAAAGCCATATATTTCCTTACCTTCAATAGCGAAGGGTTTACCGACCGTTAGCAGCTTGCAGTCGGCATCAATCGACACTTCATAGTCCAGCAGGGCTTTGTCCATGATAAACGCATCAAGCTGAGGCGGATCTGTCCTTCACAACAGAAAAAGAGGAGGGGCTACAAATCTACACGGACAGGCCTGTCTCTTTAAACATTCACAGTATGATTTTCAGAAGTGCATCTAGAAACGTAGCCATCATTTGTCTGAGCCAAATGTTCAGCGGTGCCATAAATCTGCAGCTACGCCAAACCACATGCACACTGAACAGACACTTTTAATTGATAGTGATACATTATGTTCTTCCTTTCTTCATTTGCACATAATAAAATATCTAATTTACCAGTAAGATCAGCCATCAGGGAATTTTGAGGTCAGCAAATGAAGACGCACATGTTGTGGTTTTCTTGTTTACACGCGTATTTTTGTCAGTTTAATCTGTTTAATCAAAAAGTCTGTCACTGTTTAACTATCAGCACCCCATTCATCTGACTTCTTTCAAAGTGAAACTCTTGAAATCTGGGGTGCAAACACAGCTGCATGTAAACACCATCTTAGGGCAAAAATAGCAGCATGCATTTGAAAGTCAAGTGTCTCAGAAATGAATTTGCTTTGCTGCTTTTTCTTCTTGTTATCCATGTGGTCACTGATACCTCAGATCTTCCTCTCAAAATTAAAAAAAGGATTAAAATGTTTTCAGCCAATTCAGATTTCGCATGGAGCTTTGACTCTTTTGAAGACGTTAGTCTCTTTAAAGTTCTTCTTCCAATTACATTTTAAATGATACATCCTAAAATATAAAGGGAAGCAACTGTAACCTCCTCAGATTTCAAGCTTAATTTTACCTTCTGATGTGCTGAATCAAACCTTTATTAAGCAATTATTGAAGAAATCGCTCTCGTATTCTTCATATTTCTCTTGCTCTCTTTCTCTCTGCATCTTTGTAACGTTGACATGGCTGGCTTTTATTAAAAAATCCTAATTAGACTTTGATAAACATCACAAAGGAATGTGTTACTTTCTCCCTCTCTCTCCATGTCTCTGGCATAGCCCAAAATAAAAAATAAAAATATATATAAACAAACAAAAACATGCACTTCGCGATTTGGTATGCGTGTGACAGACTGTGGCTCTGCAGCTGGCAGGAAACAACAAAAGCCCTGTTGGCGGGCAGCACTGAGAGGAAATCTTAAAATGTCGAATAAAACATACTGCAAGAAACAATTCTTCAGGCCAGCACCTCAATGTAATGACACTGACAGCATTTGTATTCATTCAGCCAAAGTATTGACATCTGCAGTATTGTCAACCAGAAAGTCACTAGGGGCGACTCTTTCAATAGTTTTGAGATTTGCATTGCTTACCTACTGCTTAAATTACTGATTGCTACTCTGAAATTCCATGTGTTCATTTAATGCCATGCTAGGTGCAGTTGGCAGCATAAAATGGGCATGGGCACTTGCTACCATCGGTTAGTTGGGTCTCTTGTGTTTGGTGAATTGATCTCTTACTTGAGAGTGGCAACACCATCAGGCGTGGTGGGCTTGTTGAATTTCCTCATGTACTCGTGCATCTCAGGAAAACTCTTTTTCATGTAGTCCTCCGCGCTGCTCTCTCGAACAGTGCCGAATCTAAATCCCTGAGATGGGTGATGGAGCTGAGGGCAAAAAACAGGTCAATTACTATCAGTGACTATTACAGCATCTTTTAAAGCAAACTACTGCTCTCAATGCAAGAGTCTCCAAAATCTCACCTTTGCATCATGAATTCCAGAGAGCTCCTCAAAGGTCTTTTCCCCAACCATGACTGCGGCCAGGTTTGCTGTGTAACTAGACAAAACCAGCAAACAAAATATGGCCCACAGGTTCATCAGAAAACGTCCAGTCCAGCATTTGGGCGTCTTACTGGAGACGGTGCGGCCGAAGAGGATGGCGTAGCAAAGGTTGAGTGCTGAGGAATACGAGAAGACCTTCACGCGGTTACGTCCGTGAGGCGTCATGCCAAAGGGACTCTTCCATTCGTACAGGGTGAGGAAGAGCGCTGTAATATGTAGTGCCACAAAGATGCCCATCCACATGGACCAATGCAGCGGCCACATGAAGGCCCCGATGGGTGCGGCCGTGTCTTTACTGCGGACCAGTATTCCCAAACTCGTTGAAAAGAACGGACTGGTGAAGTCTATTACTTTGCTGCGAGCCGAGTTTATGCTGAAGCTTGTGACGGCCATGTCGGCCACTCCGCTCAGCAAGTCGCCAACCAACCCCGTCCACTGACCACCCTTCACTGCTCCGTACTTCCCGTCCCCAACTATATACAGGTCAAACTCAAAGTTCAAGTCTTCTGCGAGCTTCTCTAGCAGATCTATACAGTATCCATAACAACACTTGCTGTAATCCCGCAGCAAATAGCTGCTGTTACCTTGCGCCCGCTCGGAATATAGGTGGTCCAGGGTTTCCGAGCTGTTGGTGCCTGCATCCAGGCAGTATTGCCCAGCGGGACAGTTTCCATCCTCATCCACTTCTCGAGTAAACACAAATGGGTGTTCCACCAGAGTTACCACACGCAGACGGCTACCGGACACAGGAAAGCCCGGGCGCCATCTCCGTCCCTCCCTGCCCATTTGACCCTCGGTGCGTTGTCGAGGGGATGAGGCCTGCCACAATCCCTGCTCCTCTACATCCAACCTACCACCTTCCCAGCTGCCCACCGTCACCCACGTGGGCTGACCGACGGCGTCCCGCCGCAGGCTCCAAATGTGGACCCTTTGGGTGGTAACTGCACGGGAGAGATTCCTCTGAACGCTGACAGGACCCGTTAGTCCAACAAAGGACGTGTTCGCGAGGAACCTGAGGGTTAGAGAAGACAAGAGTCAACGCATGATCGACAGAGAGCTGCAAAATAATTCAAGAGGAACAAAGATTCCAGCATGTTTGCAAGTCTATCACAAGCGAGAGGCGGTAACAGGATTGGCCACAGGTTAAGCCAGCATTATCCTCCCTAGCAGCAATGCAGACAGTAAATATCACTGCGGCACGGGGGGAAGGCCTGGGAGAGGGATTGCCTGACACGCTCTGGCACTCGTCACACCATAAACTACAGATGTTGCTTTCACAGAGCAATATATTTGATTGTGAAACCCCCTCCTACTCTACAGAATTAGAGCCACTCAGTTGGTGGGACCGCAGCTCTGGTGCAGAGCTCGGGTCACTTAAGGAAATGCTTGACATTCAGCTTGAAGTTGAGCGTTTGCAGACATATTGCAAACATATATGACATTCGACTAATGCCGAGCTGGTTAATGAAAAACTGTGGTGAGAAGCGCAACTTGTAATTTGGCTCTACATCATTTTCCATGGGTTTTACCTGTCACAGAAAGCAAAAGTAACAGCATCACCTCAGCAGAACTTGGATCTCAATGAGACTGAATTGACATTGTGTATTTCAACTTAATAAATAAATGATAAACGTATAGCTTGAATGCCAAATGAAGTCGCTTTGGTTGAAAGACCTCTTGAATTCTGCTTCCACCTTATGATCTTTCATATATTAAGAAGAAAGCCGTGAGTAAGAGAGAGAGAGTGAAAACAGGATAAAATAGACAGAATACAGGAAACAGATTGTGGGCTGAAATTCACACATTGAGCAGGTGAAAGTGATGCTGACCAAATGTGAACCTCAGCATAAAAAAGACCTTTAGATGTAAAGTTGTACTGTTCATGACATCAACATTTTTTGTGCTCATCGCTACTGCAATGCCATGCTGTGCATGGTTGCGGGGATGTTACTGTGAGGTTGCTAAAGTGTTCTGAATGTTTTTCACCATCTTGCTAGGACGTTGATGCTGTAGGTCACTGCTAGTTTGTGTAAAAGTTTGTATTTTATCATATATTTCTAGTCAGATACAGTAAGTAATAGTGCATATTACTTATAATAGTTATTACTTCGCTTTAATATTAGAACATGTATAAGCTGGATTTTTACATAAGTTGAGCTGTCAGGTATGATGTCACGAGTAATGTTTGATGTCATTTTACCCCTGTAAAGAGAAGTACATAAAGAAACCTGCAATTTCATGTTTTAAACATTCGACAGAGAGACACAAGAAACAGATTGCAGCTTTAATGAACCGCACAGTATAATAAATTATTTATGCATAACAAGGTAATAATTAGATTTATACTTGGAGTTTGAAAAAAACCTAAACATTAAATATGAGCATTAAATATGAGCAATGACTTTATGGATTTATTATAATAACAGGTTTCAGCAATACTGACTAATTACAAAAGTCACCCACAGGAAAAATCCACTGTCACAAGTAGGCAAATCACCGTCAACTAATTACCATCTCCTCATTCCCTAAACTCCTCGAGGAATGACAAATGAGTTTAAATTCCTTTACATTCAGATCACACAGAAAAAGGAAAATTGTGTTATTATGACAAGGTGCCCGGATTCTTTCAAACCGCTGATCTACGTGTACATTTCTCTCTGCACGAGCATCCATCCGCCATCATTCAGTACGATTTGAGTCTGGTTGGCAGATGTTCAGCCTCATCTTGTTGTGATGAGAGGCACACGCTCCCCACACAGCCACTTTCACGTCTGTTTGCTGGGAGAGGTATAGCGGCGTGTGTGTGTGCTGGCGTGATCCGCACCAAACGACGGGTCTGCGTGGCAGGCCAATGCCAACTCTTTTGATAAGAGCGATCCCACCTCAGGGAAAGGCAACTGAGAGGAAGTCATAAATAAAGCTCAAAGCTTTAAAGCATGTCTGCATTCCAGCTGAGTGTTTGGGCAAACAAGAATCATTTTCCACAGCATGAGAAAGTGGCCGTATGCCTGTCCTTAAGCATGACACCAGCTAACTAGGACATCTTGTCCAGATGTTAGGAAAACATCAAAGCTGGCAGACTGTTTCTCTCAGAATTAATAGCATTTTATTTCCCTTTTGAGTGACGTTGAGCAAAAAGCTCTTCATCAGACATTTTTGTACATTTTTATTGCTCGATCGAAAAACATTTTTTTGGCTCCTGTGTGTTTTTTACGTCAAAGCAGAGTTTTTAACCTGTTATATGTCACAGTTTCAAAGATTAATTCACTATTTACTTTAATATTTCAATATAGTTCAATTCTGATCTGTTCATGACAAATTGTATATAAACGTGTTAACTATCACCGTTCCTTAGGAGGAACACCTGTATTATTTTCCTATTTCCTATTCACTCCTATTCATATTTCTTAGTTGAATGTTAATCTAATTATGACAAACTATATATTGATGGAAAGGTATAAGACTCCAGATGAAATATTTAACGAAATGAAAAAAAAAGATTTAAATTTTTTTTTTATATATAATATCTAGAAATGAAAAAAATGTAGTTCAGATTTTCATGCATTTTCATGTGTATACTCAATTTGTGCACTGACAGTTATCAGGTTAATGGAAAGGTCTAAGACTCAAGAATAAATATTTGACTAATTTTAATAACAATAATAAATGTTATTGTTATTTAAAAAAAAAAGATTTAAAAACATAAAATGTTTTAGTTTGAAGCTCTGATTATTTCTGTATGCATTTCCAATTCATTTTTAAACCCAAAATGGAACAAACGTACACCGTGTTCCCACTACTAGCCTACTTCAATACAAAAGCAAAGTACACAGCTTTCTCCCACACATTATTGCATTATTAAATATATAAATCTTTTATTTTTTTGGCTTGGGGTTCAGGATGCTCTTGTGAAGGAAAAAGGAGTCTTTTCTGTCAGAGCACATTTCACAGTTGTTATTGATGTGCAAAATGACATAGAACAAGCAATAAGATAAACAATGCACAGTGGAAACACAGTAACAGGCCCTGCAGGAGGCATGGCTTTTCTCAAGAAAAGATTCAATACCTTGCTAGAAAGACCAATGCTGTACATCGACAAAACCACCCAACTTGTTAACTCGTTTAATAGATTGAAATGTAAATATGCATTTACCTTGCAATGTACTGTCCCGACGAGGGCAGCTCATGTTTGTTGGGTTTATCAAAACAGTTTACCATATTTTGGATGAGGGCCAGATCAGGCCGTACGACCGTCGCCGCGGTTACGGCTCGGTTGATAAGCTGCAGAGCGTCCCGGATATACAAGTGCAGCGGTTTGCGGTCCACCTCTCCATAGGCCAGCAGCCCTAAAGGCAGACCAATAGAATGAAGGGCCTCCGGGCTCAGGGGATATCCCATAATCCAATGCACGGTGGGCAACGTCAACCCCAAGTCATGCGCGCCGCGCAGAACCGTCGAGGCGCACTCCGGGTCGGACCCAAAAAGCAGGACCGAGGCGGGCGGAGGATGGTCCTGATGAAAGTGCTCAGAAAGGAAGTCAGATATATTAGCCGTGTGAGATGTGCTGTGGGAGAGGTTCAGTGCCCCCCGCAGGTGCCACTGTGAAGCCCCCCAGTCAGAGTGACCCTGAAGTTCCAAGAGTTTTAGAAGACCAGCCTCCTCCCAGCCCTGGCAAAGCACCGCCATGCTCTCCTCCCAGCCGCTGCGCTGCAGAACGGCCAAGAGCAACTCGGCTAGTCCAGACGCCGGGATACGAGTCGTCATCTGCAGGTGGAAGCGGTTCTGAGGAAAACACAAAGAGACAGTAAGACAACGGGTCACCAATTTAGCTGAAAAACACTACTTTTATGTTTAGATATCCACAGATAGAAGATCTACATATCATGTGTTAATGTGAAAGAAAAATCACAGACGATCTTTTATATTTATCTCTTTCCATTAGACATCATCTTAACATCTTTTATTTCACTATTCACTTTTATATTTCATCATTAAATTCTAATCGAATCATGACAAACTACATATTGATGGAAATGTATAAGACTTGTAAAAATCGTAATTTTTTTGTGCATTTTTATGTGTGTACTCAATACGTGCAGTGACAGTTATTAAGTTAAATGCTCATGTTTCCTGCATCTGAGATTTTTTAGTCTTTAATATAAAAAGACAAAAGTTACCAGTTTGAGAACCACTACACTATGTCATTTGTTTATTTTTCCCAAGGAAATTTCTTACGTTCATACATCTGAGAGACTTAAATAAAACATAATTCAGAAGTCCATTATCCCTCTGGTTCTCTAAGAGAGCAACCTCTGAGCAAGACAGTTTTCCTCTAGGTAACCCAGGTCCAGGGTTTTCATTAATGGTGAGCCTGAAACATGTAAGCCATCCTCAAGGTCAAAATCTGAATGATATTATCAGAATGCACAGTACTCAATATGACTCTTCCTTAAATTCTCTTTTTCTCTCTCAGTATGCCACTCACATGAACATGTCCCTCCATACACATGTGTGTTTCTCAATGCAACTCAATACTCGATAAACTCGATAACTTCAAATACTGTTGGTTGTTACGTGTCTAGTGACTGGTCATTATGTAATAAAATTAAAATACGGTAACGTCATTTTTTCTTACATTTCTTATGAAGACATTATCGACATGTAGTCAATTTTGTTTAAATTACTTTATTATTTTCTCACACACACCTATAGTTTCATTTTAGAAGACATTTATTAACACACTGGATTCATCCAAAATACAATTATTTTACATTTTAAAAATGTGACTTTTTTTAAAATATTTTAAATCTTATTATTTTTTAATATAATATTTTTATAAATAACATTAACATTATTTTTTTATGTTTACAGTTATGAAAATTATGAAACCTTTTTATCAATATATAGTTTGTCATGATTAGATTAAAATTCAACTATGAAATATTAAAGTGAATAGTGAAATAGTGTTCCACCTGTGGAACGGTGACAGTTAACATGTTAAAATATATGTAGAAAAAGAAATAAAAGTTTATAAAAGTTGACTGTGTTCGACTAAAGAAAGGAAGTCATATACATCTGTTATGGAATGACGGTAGGTAAATTATGAACAAATTTTCATTTTCAATTAACTATTCCCTTTAAGCTTTAAGGCAAAAGCAGCATATAATCAAAGTATGTCGATTCAACACAATTACCCTTTAACCCTTTATCACCCTCACTATCCAATTTGATGCCCGTAACATACACACACGATTGCTTTATGATTGAGCCACAGAGACTAAAGCACCTGTCTCTGACGGGATGATCAGAGTAACGTCTCGTGCAGCTCAATTCATCCAAATCACTTCTCTGAGTCCCTGCAGCTGTTGCGTTTAGTCACCAGGGACTCGAGACTCATCAGCATTATCATCTTCACAAAAACACACACATCCATTGAGATCATCCGCTGGTGTATACTGAATGAAGATAAATCTCGTGAGGTAGGTTTTGCTGTTTAAAGATTAAAGGAGAGCACTATATTTGAAGACATGTTAGAAGTTAAGGGATTCACTTTCTACGCTCGGTGTTCAGGATGAACTGAAGAGCTGGCTGTGTTGTGTAATGAAAACAGCATGTTACACTGCTCTTTAAAGAGACATTACACAGGAGGGAGCTTTACTCAAGAAATAAAAATAACTAGTTTTGTTGAAATCCATAAATTTGCTGAAAAAGCCAACACTGCTGATGAGTTTTCAATGTCGATGTCAATACCTGGCATCCTAAAGTGAGTTTTATATGAACTGCTTAATATGTTTGATGACAGTTATGATATATAATTATATATCATTTAAAATATCATTAACATTTTTTGTTTATGTTTATTGTTATGGAAATTTGCTAAATATTTATTCTTAAGTCATCAATATATAGTTTGTCATGATTAGATTAGAATTCAACTATAAAACAGTGTATGAAATATTAAAACCGGTTAGAGTTAACAGGTTAAAACAATTATGTAAGTAAGCGCAAGTACGTGTCTCTAAAGTTTCTCGTGAACGCAGCGCTTTACATCAGCATCAACTTCATCTCGACTCTGCATGATGACTCAATGAAATCTGAAATAAACATTTTTGATGGTTATTTAGCAGATGACCTTCAGCGCTTCAGAGGCGTCTGAAAGGAACTGTGAATCAAAAGTAGACACAAAACCAACCAGAAATGCCAATTTTTTCAGTGTCACACAGGAAAAGCTTTATTCTCAATCCATCACTTGTCATCCTGAATGCAGCACAACAGCTGCGTGCGAGAGGATGTTTGTCCTTTCATTGACAAAGAAATTACAGTAAACTGCTAGGAACACATTCCGAGTGGAATTGTTTGTTTTGACGGATACATAAAACGTAAAAGGAGTCAAGATGTTTCCTTTCAAATCACGACATGCTGTTGTAGCTCGGGGTAAACACACATTTGTTTTTTTACGCTGCACATAATACCGTTTTCAATAATGATCATTGATATATTATACGCAAAGCACGTACGAGGCCATCAAACCTCATTCTGCCTTCTCGTTTGCTTTCGGCTCTTCTTTTGCACAGAGAAAGTGTGATATATTCAGAGCCGCTGCACTTCCCTCAGGCTGCGGTAGAAATGTTTGAAATCAGACGCTCTCAAATGGAGCAATGATGTGATACATCCACACAGACAGACTAAAAAGACCACATTACGCAAGTTTTTCACACGCCATTCAACTCAAAGAGTACTTTGCTTAGGTTTTGTATGGATTGTGCTATAGATGTCGAGCTGATTTTGATCAAAGCTTATCCTTGGAGAGTTATGCAGATTATGCAACCATTTGTTAACACAGAAAAGTAGATTATTAAAAGTAGTAAGTCTATTTTTCTGTTTAGCAATACAAGGAATGAAAATACATCTTATAGATAATACATCTGCAATTATAAGCTAGATAATACAGTAAATATTAAATCATCGATTTTCGATTGAATCCAAACATCCTAAAATCATAACAAAGGCATCTAAAAGAAGTTCATATTAAACAGTTTGTTAATAATATGGTTTGTTTCCAGTAGCTTAGCGTAGCTGCTAGCAAGAAGGTCCTTAAAATGTTTGGATGAATTTGCAAAGTTGTGTGGTTGGAACTACAGCTTGTGATCTGTGGCCTAAAATACTTACACGTTTAGTCTATTACAATTATGTTTACTAATAAACGTAAAGCCTAAATACAATCGGCAGCTAACATGATGGTATAAACAGACTACAGTCACAGTCGCTCGACATCCGCCTCACCACCAAAACACTCTTTAAAACGGCGTTAAAACATGTTTCTGAATAAGTAACTACTGCATGAATGAATCCCCATCCACATAGTTTTCAATTTTATGCTTTTGTTGTGTTATTTTTTTAGATTTCTAAAAAAGCGTGGTGACATTTAATGTCCTCGACCTCATGCGGTCCTGTTTAGCAACTTGACTAGCAACTGCCTTTCTAAGACATGTTAAAGCTTTAAAGCTTTTCTAAAACATGTTCAGAGCTCGTGTTAACCACAGACCTTATTTTAGGCATTTAATTAAAAACTATTGAAAGAATTGGTAAGGGTTTTGCCTCCAAAAAACACATTATCTCTGTATTCGGTCTGCCACATCCCTCACCTCCTTTAAAAAGGAGAGTTAAAAACACACCTTTTCCACGAACACCTAACAGCATAAAAAAAAAAACTCTCTTCTTTCCTCTACAGGTATTTCTCTAGCACTGCACAACATTGTAAACTTAGTAAAGCACTTCTTTGTACTATTGCTGCCGCTTTTGATGTATCGCTTCATTGTCTCCTAATATTTGTAAGTCGCTTTGGATAAAAGCGTCAGCTAAATGACTTAATGTAAATGCTAAATGTATTCTATATCTGGATAAAACTACTAAAAACCAAAATAAGAGAAAAGGTCATCTTCAGATGCCGTGTTTGTTCTTTACAGCAATAATCAGATTTATTTAGATGAAGAAATGAATTTAGAAAAAATGTAGTTATTACTCCACCACCTTGTGATGTCATATAGTTGAACAGTTGTGTGTAATGCAAAGCTCATGATGGCTTTCTCTCATTGACCCTGTAAATCTGACCATAGATCAGTTCTTCTTAATTAAATGTAATGCTCTCTTCTGTGCCTTTTTAAAACGACGACTTGCATTTCTCTGCTGCCCACTAACAATCATCTCCACACGGTATAAGAAATCAATATACACAGTCAAGGTCAGCCACATCGGCTCTATTTGTCTGCCAGCATTTTTAAGAAGCAGAGATGCAAAAGGCTTTTCATTCATCAGTGTGGATGTTTCTGTTTAATTGGTTGTCAAGGTAACACCCAAAATATTCAAGGATGACACCGCAAGCACCACCTACAATGAGGGTTTCATGTAAAAGCAGCACATCCTACAGAAGACCTAAACAACACTGCTGTCACACACATACACATTGACTATTAGGGATTTAAAAATATAAAACACAGCACAAAAACACTTCTGCCCAATGTCAGTAAGCAAATGTAAGCTCATTTGTAAGATTGACAGTGTGAACTCCAACAAAAGGTCACATTCTCTTGTCTCCATTGAAGCACACGAGATGCTCTTTGGAACGTTTTCAAATCACGCTGGAAAATACGGATCATTGGGTTTTACACAAACGTGTGGAGCTCTCGAGTCTTTCCTTAAATTGTTCCTATATATGCTGTAATCTGTACCAACAGCTTTTGTATTACCGTACTTGATCCCTGACTGTGTCAGTCAAACCTGCTTAACACAAGCAAAAAAAGTTCATTCTGCAAAGTCCTTGAAAAAGTGGGATTACTATATGATAAAGGACAGAGAAAGGGGATTATTTGAACACTCCAGATTGTCATCACAATGTGTGGTGTTGGCACCATAACCACACCTAATCAACATTTCTGACGCATTACGGATAATGCGGGCTCTGCGTAAGAGGAACATTTATTTCTCTTTTCCCTGTGCAGTGGAGGCAGAAATCACGACAGTTCCTAAACTTCCATAAAACTCTGTTTTAATATTCACATCATGGTAAATGCAGCCCTGAGGACAAAATGTTTCTATATCACCAGAATGATATATTGGGGGTGTTTTTCTCCATGAAAGCCTTGAGAAAAAACCTCTACAGATCAGTTCGTTCAGGACCCCTTTCAAGAAAAGCAGGTTAGATAAGGTGATTTTCAGACACAGAAACGTGCTCAAAAATGACGACATGTTGCGGTAATGACCGTTTCATTTGTGTAATTAATTCCCCTTGTGCACGAGCGAAATTCACCATCCAACAACACGTCAGATTACCTTCTCACTGTTAAATTTGTCAGAACAGCTGTATTGTTGATAATGTTGTGCAGTTACGGTGCCATTACGAACACTCTGGTCCTGGCTTTGTACCCGACTTGCATCCTGAGCTGCCCGTTTCCTTTCATTCCAAACCACATATCTTCACTTACTTACAAGTACTTTTAGTCTGAAAACATCTGCCAGGAAGGTAAATGTAAATGTAAACGAGTTCCTCTCTGCCAATTCAGACTTCATCCTTCTTCATTCATCATTGTGAGAGAACACAATCCCCCCAAGGGGACAAAACCTTTAATCAGCAAGTACACTCGGATCTAATTTTTTGAGTCTTCAGCAAATGAAGTATGTCATGAAAATACATTATTTGGAAGACGTTCAGTGGAACGCAGGATGCTTTAGTGAGATGTAAGCAAAAAACTGCTGAAAAACTCAAACTTAACTCCTCAATTAGAGAGTATGATGTCACCGTTAATTACTTATGTAATACAGCAAACACGCCGATGCTTCCAGCCAGCTCAGCAATTTACACGTCCAAAACACCATCCAGGACAGTTCGACTTCTGGGGGTGGTGTTTGATGAACTTCTCAGACCACTTTGCAAAGACTGAGATTTCTGATAAAGAATCATTTTTTGGTAACAAATCACTTTTTCCAACTACGACTGCTGTTTGACAAAACATTACATCACTGTTTCTCATGTACACAGCCTACAGCCAAGTGATCTGAGGCACACTTTCAGTTTTTGGATTCCCTTAGTCTTTAAACAAATTCATTACAGGTCTTTCTCTAAGTTTAAATCATGATTTTTCATAGTCAGATAAAGTGCTGTTTTTAGTATTGTCACATTCATAACAGTCCATAGTCCTCATAAATGAACACATGAAAATAAAAGAACTAGTTTATGTTCTTCATAGATTCATCTCTTCTCCATTTCTTGGGTATTATTGCTTCTGGTTTGAACATTTTAATTCAGAGAAATCCTAAATTAGTATGTCCACATAAACGTCCACTTAACGTATAGATATTCTAGATGTACAAAAGGCATTTATCCGAGAACGGAGATGTTATTTCCTATAGATTTCATTTGGAGGACATGTCAGCAGACAGAGGGCACGTGCTTCCAGTGATGACTGTATAGAGCTGATGTGTCCTGCAGTCTGAATGAAGTATTGATCAGAGCGTTGTCCTCTACTGAGCGAGGTGCTGCCACTTTCATTCATTTCATTCTGGGTGCGAAATAACTGAATGGTCATGACTGACTCGCTGTAGAATGCAAAAAAAGACAAGAAATTAAGAAATAAAACAGACTTTTGTGAGTTTTTTGCTCTGTCACTGCATATGAGCATACACAAACTTACATATTTTTATTTTTTATAATTTTATGTATTTGTAATTTAACATTTTTTAACATTTTTTTCATTTATATTGTTTTAAAATGTATCAAATATTTATTCGTGAGCAGACCTTTTTTCTATTAATATATAGGTAAACTATGAAATATAGTATAGGATATAATATAATATAGAAATACAGTATAGGGTTGTATGTGTGCTGTATGTGCACATTCCTTCAGCTTCAGCGTGTGCACGAACAGAAAAAAACGTCTGATTGGCTGTTTTTTTGTGATTAATGTGGACAGTCAAATTGTTCATTACTAAAATCAGGACACGATGTAAACCTGATGTGCACCATGTCACCAAATGATCTGAGTGAGCATTAGTAATTTCCAAAGGTTATGCTTTGTCAGAGCCATGGCAAATCAGTTCTGCTGTGCTGGACCACGGTGCTCATGCCACGGGTCAGGGTTTGGATGGTTAGGCTCTCCTGCTAGACCATCTGTTTCCAAAAAAAAGGGACTATTTCTGTGTCTTCTGCCTTTAAATTCAAAGTTTTGGATACTCCCTAATGAAGATGTTGTAATTTCCCTGTGTCTTAAGAGTGATTAAAATGAGAAAAGATGGTAGACACATACTTTTAAGTGAACGGGCATTGAAAATGTTCACAGAAATCTCTCTCCTGCTATTATAAACCTCCTGACCTCATGCAGGTAAAAACAGGTTATAGAGCCCTGCAACATTTTCTCATCCCATTCCTTTTCTTTCTCCCCAATAATTGCCTGTCAATCTCTACTCTATATGTTAAATAAAAAGAAGCAAATGGCCAAAATAAAACCAGTTCTTCCACCACCTGAGCACAGAAGAAAGCGAAGAGAAAGTAAAGCCAACATCTCCTCTACAGACATCATGTCATGGAGGTTTTACATTTTGTCCACAATTTAGCACCTCAACATCTCATTTTTATATACTTGTCATCACAGAGAATTTATAGGGGGAGATTGGCAGCAACTCTTACATCATTTACATTTTCCTTCCAAACTTACAGACTAATTGACTAACTGTCATCTGTTGGTATAAGAAGCAGGAATGCAGGACAACACAAGTTAATGGCAATTCGTGTCTCTTTTACAATCATGTGTTTAAATTTGTACAGTCTCATGCGTAGATTTTAGTATGATTTGTTTCTGTGGCAGTGATGGTTAGGTTTGGGGGCGGGGCTAATAATAATTTCTTTAAATATTAATACATGAATATAATTTTCTACAGTTTCTAATAAAAACCTTATTAAATCGTTATGAATTGCCATGAGATCAGGAATTACTGCATAAATTGATTATATATTTTGACAGAGACTATCTGCTTGACAAATAACAAAAAGCACACCAACATTTATACATTTTCTCTATTTATATGATGTGTTCAATAATAATTGTAAACCCTTCAGATACGTGTGCCCCTCCCTCTGCAAACAATCAGCCAATCAGTGCTGATGAAACAAACAAATCCCTTTTACGAAGATTTAATTCCAGGTGCGGCGTGTGAAGGTTTGAACATCTCATAACCACATAAACAATGAAAACCAAACGCAAGATTAAAGATGATCCTTTTTCATAATTCATAAAATAATGCAGAAGTAATCCAATCGATGTGATTAAGGAGAGTTTTAAATCTGAAGGACAAATATAATCATGCATTTCATTGAACTGATGTGAAAATCCCTTTAGTCGGGGACACCTGCACAACGCACAATTTCACTTTCCATCTGAGAATGTTGGAAAGATAAAGTGAAAGATTAGAAATGTATGTAAAAGAGGATTTTTCATTATGGATGCAAATGCTTGTAGATCTCATAACGCTAGTTCAGACTTAATGTGATCATTAGATCAGCTTTGTAGTCCTTACAGTTACTTTTTCATTATGCTTTAAATCATTTACTCTTAGTTAGCCTGACATAATGTTTATTGCAATAGTAGTGCCTTTCAGCCAGCGTTCACTATATTACACATCTCTAGTGTATATAAACAAAAGATTTGATTTTCTCTCTGACAAATCTTAATACCCTTTGAGCAATATGAATGTGACACTTTCAGTCAAAACTTGAAATATAAATCCTCAAAGAATGTATTTATTATCAATATATTGAACCATCTGTTTATATTTTATTAAAGTTTTCTATTTTAAAAATTGAACGTTATGGATGTGACAAAAACAACACACATTTTTTGAGAGGATTTCTGTAAATTAAAACGCACAAACCAGAAGCAACAATACCCAACAAATGAAGAAGAGATGACTCTTCAAAGAACATCAAACACTCATTTTATTTTAATTTGCATGTGCCCATTTATGAGGAATATGGATGAATGAACATTTCTGTCATGGCATGATTTGCCAAATAAGATGTTCCTGGATCCCCATCTTTTGTTTGGTCCTAACCTAAACCCTAATTTAAACTGATTGGCTGATAGAAATGTTGTTCCAGGTCCAGAAATGATTCAGGAACATGTCGTTCTTGATAAAAACACGCTCACCTACATGCCATACTGTGGATGGAGAGACTTTACATGGACCGAAGCAGAACAGGATTTGAGCGGAACCCAATTCTCAGAGGAAATAGATTACCGGCACCGCACACTCAAATCACAGTTAGGAAGTTTATATAGAAAGACACGGAGCACGATGAGGGAGAGAGAGAGAGAGAGAGAGAGAGAGAGAGACCATCACAGACAGACAGGAAGTTGAAGAGAGAAACAAAACAGGATTTGCTGCAGATTGCATCCAGACTGTCTCACATTGAAATCCCCCACATCATTACTGCAGAGCACGTTTGCTTCGGATAAAGCACTAACTAATATTTACTACAATTAAAGGGGACATATTATGAAAAACAGGACTTAAAAATAAAAGAGTGTACTATGTAGATATACTTTTAATCTCCCTTAAGAGTTCATGTTTAGTTGACTATTTGGGGGCAGTCCTACTAATAACACCGGGTCATCCGGGTACTGCGAGTAAACTTGACCTTTATTACAAATAATTCAACCAAATTAAGTGTTTGTCTTGTTTGAATGTTGGCATTCAAATGTTTAGTAGGAAATGTTTATTCCTTGTGAAAGATTTATACTCGATACAAATAACATTTCAAATCAATATTCTGCGTCTAATTATTTACTCATGTGGCAAGCCGTGTAATAAGTTATCACGAATATATTCTGCAATAACAACTGATTGGCTGTATGGCATTATGACTGAAATCTAATGAATGATCATATTCAACTTTTGTTTACACCTCCATTTATCATTAAAAGTCATGAGATACATCTGAATTGTGATGAAACTACAAACTGAATTTTGAAACCTCTGAAGTAAACCTGGTGGTAAAATCTGCCACGTCTCGACCCGATTTGAGCAAATAAAAGCAGGATCATTAGCGTGTGCCTTTCCAGTGAGTAAAGCGGATCAGTGTTGAATGCTATCTGCCCTGCGAGAGCTCCAGCTGCAGACACACACCATCATTCATCACAGAGCCACGCTAATGATAATCAAAATAACTTTCCTCTTAATTATGAAACACTTTTGAAAGCGCACATATCATTTCAAAATCCCTGACTTCAGGTGATACCTCTATTACAGACAGAGTAGAGCGATGTTTAATAACTCATTTAATTAACCAGACCTTCACACAGCTTAAATATGAAGACAGTCACTTAATCCAGATGTAAATCAGTCATTTTTGTGGAAAGTGAGCAGATAAAATAACAAGGTCATGAGTTCAAATGATACTAATAACAAAATGAGGTGATCAGTGTGCTTATACACGACTGTAAAACAATGCAAAGGTGACAACGGTGCGCTTTGGATGATAATTAAGGTCATTTATGTAAGAAAGGTAAAGAAAAGGTACAAAAAACAAACACAATCGGATCAAAAGACAAAACTTTTGAACTTTTTTCCAAGTCCTTAAAGAGCATTTACTGAAATTAGACGGCCAAAGCCGACCATTACAAAATGTAAATTATTAATTAATAAGATATAAATGATTCATAATAAGGATGAAAAAATTACTCCAAATGTGGTCATCAACAATAAAGGAACTTGCAGTGGCGGTTCTACATTGAATTACTCCCTGGGCGAGACCCCCTCTGAGCCCCCCCACCACCCATCATGTTTTACTTTCACAATATAAGTGTAAGACAAGCTTATGTTTCTCAATTGCACAAATCCTTCAACAGAACATTTGAAAAACACAATTCCGCACAAAACAGTATAAGTTATCAGAACTTAAATAAATATACTCTGTATACATAAAAGTGTCAAAAATATGTACAATCAGAATATAACAAGAGCAGAGAACAATAATATAAAATATTAAGAGTCATATACAAATAAAATATAAAATAAATATTCTAAATAGCACAAATCCTTCATCACACTAAAGAACATCTAATTATTACACTGCACTAAAAACACAAAACACAAACTAAAACTAAAATCTGACCCTTCTGGCCTTCCTTGATGCAAAATCATCAATAATGTCATCATAGGAAATCTGCTCCCCTATTGAGTGATTGATACTGATGATAGCAAGGCCAGTGAGCCAGGTATGACCTCAGGTATGACCTCAGGTATGACCTCAGGTATGACCTCAGGTATGACCTCAGGTATGACCTCAGGTATGACCTCAGGTATGACCTCAGGTATGACCTCAGGTATGGCTCTTCACTGCTTGAGCCACAGTGACTGGCAGAGTAAGTGCAATCCTGAGAGCAGTCCAAAAGTTGGGAGTGATCTCCGATAGATCCTTATCATGCATTAAAGTGATGAGCTCCAGGAGCTTCATGGTTTTTGATGGCAGGTGAGGGAAGTTCTTGATTTCCTGCACAAGCTCTCTACTGTCCAAATCAGAGTGCAGAAGTCAAGACTAAACCAATTCACCTCCACATAATCGTTTTGTATTACCTATTTTTATTAGCCATTTCACACAATTTAGAAAAAAAACAAACACGTGCAAATAGGTCTGCGTTTATTATAATGAATAATATTATGAATGAAATGTGCGTTATTTGGAAGAAAGTCGAGGTGTAACTGACTTAGTTTAGCCTACTAAGCTAATTAGGGATCCCCCTCCTTGTCCGCTCCATTTGAACTGTCCTCCGCGCGTGCACATGCGCTCGCACCCGCCCCCCACGTGTCATGAAAAAATGCGTCCCCGGGCGGCTGCCCGGTTCACCCATGCCAAAAACCACCGCTGGGAACTTAAAGGCTCTTTCAGCTCCAATGATCTACACTTTTCACAAGTTCAATATTAATGGAGATAATCAAGCTTTTAACAACTCTATAACAAGCCTGCCACTAAAGTTTTAATGCCAGCAAAGAGACTGTATTTGATTGATAAGACTCATTTAAAAACTCCCTGCATCTGACAGTCTATTTTCTGAAGGACAGAATTAAGAAAAAACTCTCTATACAACATTAAAGACTTACGTTTCATCACAAAAAGCTAATCATTTGTCACAGGATTTGCTGTCATGATGTGATAAATGACCAATTAATATCTTATGAACTTAAATGACATTCAAAGAATAACCTGTGGTGATGATGTACTGCACCTAGCGATCAGGGGGAAACAATAATGAAAGTGTGATTGAACAACAGATAAATGAAACGTCTTTGTCTGGCAAGTGTGGAGGAGGCTCTTGATTTTCTCTTCATCAACCGCATGTCATAAACAATAAGTGTTATAGTGATAAACCAATAACTGACCGTTATTAAATGCATTATTTATATACACTATATAGGCATTATATCAGTCCCAGTGTAAATCTGTACTGATATTAAAATGACAAAACTTATTTGAAGCAACTATAAAAAGTATCATCCCTCTAGAACAAAAACAAAAATAATATATTATTTATTCATAAATAAATATTAAATAAATAAAATAAAATACATAACTATAATTATTTGCAAAGTATTCGGTCTCTTTCAATTTGTCATGCTGTACTTCTATTCTTTTTTAGCTGAAGAACCCTTTGAAGCACCTTTATTTTTAATATAAAGAAATCTGTAATAATATGTCACAATATACTGTATTAATATAAAGAAATTTTCCATATAGATTTTTTACCTGTATTTTGCATTTTGCACTGCATTGCATTGTGTTTTAGGATTAATGTAAATTTAACGTTAATGACCAGGTTTTTTTCATTATTTCTGAAAATAAATTCAATTTTTCATTATTTCTTAGAGCGTAATATTAAGGGCGCAGGTGTGTATTTTCTTTCCTAAAATATTTGAATGCTATTCTACTATTACAAGATAATAAAAAACATCAACAATCAGCTATACAGCTGCTGTGCAATGATGCTAATAGCAGTTTGAAGATGTAGCTGTACATCATCATAAACAAACCATTAACCAACTAGCATCTAGAACCAGAGCTATCCGTATTATATGACATACCTAAATCAAAAAAATCGAATAAGCATACAATACGAGAAGACAACTGGTGAGGATTGTTGTCCGGAAAGACAATGACTCCAAGCATAAAATCACATGGGAACGGCTTCACAACAACAATTGAATGTCCTGGAGTTGCCAGATCAGAGTCAAGCTCTCAAACCAAATGAGAATTTATGGCTGTACTTGAAAAAGTCTGTCCACTCACAATCTGCATGCGACCCGTCTAAAGCAGTTCTGTGAAGAAGAATAGAGAAACATGAAAGAGACACAGACACGTCAAATATGCAACTGATTATTTTAGGCTTTAAAAGGGTTTTGGTTTGACCCATTTGTCACACTTACATTAAACAACATTGTTCTGGTCAGTGTCGAAAAAGCCAAAATGATTCATCTGTGATTCAATAACAGGCTCTTTATTTCATTTGTATGATATTTTTGTCTGCCGTGACTGATGCTCTAACGTACACGTACACAGATATTTGTGACACGTTTCCTTCACTCTTAGCATTGCCTTTGTGACCAAAGCGACTTAGCATGCTGGGCCTTCTGCATAATTACATCAACAATCCCTGGGGTGTATGTGAGCAGCATTACTGCAATGACAGTCTTTGCATTAGTTTCACATTCCTTCTGAACTATTGAATTCATCCATTACACACAACAGTACGGTCTAAATATAGCCCTATACATGCTATGGTATGCCAAGCATTCATGACCATACGCGAGTTCCTCACAAATTAAGATGAGTCATCTGGGGTTCTTCTAAAACCCTTCCTATCGTGCCTTGTGAACAGGTCACACAGAAAGATTGAGAGTTTCTCTCTTTCGCTTTCTCTTTTCTTAAGTTTATCATTCGCTCATCCCTCAACGCCAGCACTGACATTCAGAGAGATAAAAGAGATTTAACGGAAGATTCCACACCTTTCTCTCCCTCGGAGTGACTATGCTGAAGTGTAAATCCTTTGATATTCCCACAGACGCTCGAGCACAGGAGTTCAAGGACAGGAGAGTGAGAAACAGGAAGGGAGATTTAAACCCCAAAACGCAAATACTGGATCCCAGAAAGCCGTAAACACGGCAGAGAAGAATAAAGAGAGAGGTTTGCTGGATTATAGATGAGACGTGTGTGTGTGTGTGTTGTTAGGGATTATGAGAAGTGTTTTGAAATTTTTAGTCAGGACGACATGAAGTGAAGATTAAACACTTTCATGAATTTATAGTTGTGTAACTGAAAACCCTGCAAACATCAATAGGGCACAATTAAAGTGTTATGATAACACAAGATGTCGTTTCATACCCACAACCCCACACACAGTTCATATGAAAACCATTTTATACACTGAATGAAGGAATACAAATTTAGTAATAACTTGATCACGTCACTTTCTAGTCACATGGGAAAAGGTTCATCTTACATACACTGAATACACTGTTTAGACATAAATGATTAAACAGGTAAAAACAGCGGTCGTGGTTTACAGGCCAATTAACAACTACAATCTGAGCAAAGGAACTGGAAAGATGAAAGAATCCCAGAGCCGTCTTCCCAAAAACAATCTTATGCTACAGTGGTCTCTGTTAGCGATGCTGCTAATTCAAGGTGAAGGTTAATGACGGCGAAAGTTTGGGAAAACATGCCATCACTGAACTAAAATACATGTCACCCATTAGTCTTAGCAAAATTTAGCATACACACTGTGCCCAACATACAGCGACATATGGAAAACACATACTGATTGACCAATAAGTTATAGTCCTGTGAAAAACAACAACTTTATAGTAATTTCTTAATTCTGAGCTGTGTATTGCTGTTGTTCAAATGTTTAGGGTCACTTACGCATTCTTTTTCAGCAGGTTCAACATATTAGAATAATAGGAAACTAATCTACCATAAGTGTAGTTATTTCAAATAAAGCACAGCTTTGAGCGCTTCACCCAACGAGCATCACTGCACATCACACTTTACATCACTGCACATCACACTTTACATCACTGCACATCACACTTTACCTCACTGCACATCACACTTTACATCACTGCACATCTCACTGCACATCACTGCACATCACACTTTACATCACTGCACATCACACTTTACATCACTGCACATCACACTTTACATCACTGCACATCTTTACATCACTGCACATCACACTTCACACTTTACCTCACTGCACATCACACTTTACATCACACTTTACCTCACTGCACATCACACTTTACCTCACTGCACATCACACTTTACATCACACTTTACATCACTGCACATCACACTTTACCTCACTGCACATCACACTTTACATCACTGCACATCACACTTTACCTCACTGCACATCACACTTTACATCACTGCACATCACACTTTATATCACTGCACATCACACTGCACATCACACTTTATATCACTGCACATCACTGCACACACTTTACATCACTGCACACCACTGCACTGCACATCACACTTTGCATATATATATATATATATTGTAATTATAATTCTTTGTTCTCTACTAAAAGAACTGTTAATATTATTATACAATGTCATTATACAATTGAATCCCCACTTAACTAATTTCAAACACTGCCTTTAGCTCAAAAGGTTTTTAAGATCATGAAAACATTGTCAAGTGACCGTAAACTTTTGACACTGCAAAAATGAACCCCCTTTGAACTCATTGTAGTGATCCACTTCTCCTCCATCAGCTGATGTCACTGTACTGACACAGTGATCGATTAGAGAAAAGATCAACTACTGCTGCCCAAACAAAAGAGAGAATCCATCATGACAGACACAGGCCTCGTGAAAGAGCGCATGACAAAGAACCATGTCAAAATCTGATGTGACGTTTGTCTTCATCACAGTTCAGTTCAAAAGGTGCAAGAATGATTCAGGCTCATGTTGAATAAAAAATGAATAGAAAGATTGAAGGAATCAGACAGACTCCATGAGCATCAGATATATTACATGTGCTGTCATCACACGTATGACCTCGTCATAAGGAGGAATTATAAAGTGTAATATTGCTTTAGTGTTTATAACCATTCACTGGTGACATAAAATCAATAAGAAAGTGTCATACACCGATACAAGATCTTCACTTTTGTATGGAATTTGTTTGGATCATTACTTTTTTCACGCTCAACTTTTTTGTTTTACTAGTTAGGGAAATGTAAATATTTATGTGAAGAAGTACATACAAACTCAGCAAATAATCATTTGTATAAACCCTAATAAAACCCGAGCAGAAATTACCATGTGAACTACAATTGTTTCATTTTTAGATTTTTTTCAAGTCTTCATTGATAAGATTTTATTAAGTCATTGTTTTTATTTGAGGTATTTTTATAAATTAGAGTAATGTTAACTTTTTTTATTATTTTTTGTTTATGTTTATTGTTATGAACATTTGTCAGTCTTATACCTTTCCATCAATTTAGTTTGTGATGATTAGATTAAAGTTCAACTGTGAATAGTGAAATAACATAGATGTTCCTCCAGGTTAATAAAAGTGATCCTGTTGAAGTCAATGTTTTGTAGATTCATTGCATCTTTTTAACTCTTTGTGCTGTTTGTCTAATAAATGTTACATGGCATTGACTTGTAAAAGACTTGTTTACATCCGTGTCAACTTATTCTCTCAGAAAACCCATGTTACACACTGAAAACCGTAGCAGGAAACACTGTGAATCATTCTGATTCAAAAGATTTCACAGAAGAAAGTGTTTCAAAGAAGAAATAAATACCGGTTTCAATGCCATGGTGGCTAGTTTACGCTGGTCTGTGCTAGTTTGGTGCAAGTCTACTGTAGATAATAACCATTATGGCGAAGCTACTAGTTAAGCTAGTTAAGCTAGACGAGAAGCACCCACATGCTGGTGTCTGGCAATTATGATCTGTGCAACAGGTCTATACGGGTATGTCTCGTTGCCGTAAAACAGCCAGACAGAGATGTGTGAATCATGGATCATATGTGAGCCGCTGTATCCTTATAAAGAACTAAAGCTCAAATTACAGCTATTTGTAAGAGAAACTGGATTTGGATTTCATGTCTCTGTGTAAATAATAAACCCTGTTTAAATGAGATGTGTCTGTGTTCACTATCATTATCTGGACCCCTGGGGATACAGGTGTGTTATGAGAGGTCCGCTGGTTTCATTATCCACTGCTCTTGTGCTCATGGGTAAGACACTTAACCCTTGACTGCTCCACAGGTGGTGTAACATGGCAGTATCTGTGTGTTGTCGCGACCTTGCACCCTTGGCCAAGGACTTTCTAAAGAGCTAAAGACGCTCCTGAATTTGGCTCTGGTACGGAATGTAATACGGTGGTAAAATATGTAATGTAATGTATTCAGTATTATGAATGTAATACGGTGGTAAAATATGTAATGTATTCAGTATTATGAATGTAATACGGTGGTAAAATATGTAATGTAATGTATTCAGTATTATGAATGTAATACTGTGGTACTGTGGACCCCTTTTGACCCCCGACGAGTTTGTCCCTTTTTGACCCAACCACAGGTTAAAAATAAGTATTTTGTGTGTAGTAACAAATACTGTATAAATAGTTACAAAATTGTTTTGTGCCTACAATATATTAAATAATAAATATTTGCTGCAAAAAGCTGTAAACATTATACTTTTCAATAGGCTGCATACATTTTCATATGGATTTTAACTAAATGAGCTGGTTTCTAATGCATAAATTGTTCAAAGTAAACAATGCAAGTACATCATTAATAACTGTAATTAAATTACTTGAAGAGTACTGAAGAGTAATCCCTTACTTTTACTTTATTTGATTATGCAATGAATCCATTACACCAAACACTGACTACACCACACCATATCAGAACTGAATCCAATCCACAACAAACACACAAGATTTGACTGTTATTGATCTGCTACGGTACGGTTCACACCATCGGTCACTGTTCTTCACCAGCATCCGTCATCATACTGACAGTCTACTGCCACAACTGGGTCACAGCCGCCCCGTTTTAGCACCGTGTCAAGACCTCTGATGCAGACAACAGACAAAGTCCATCACCTGTGTGCCTTCGAACGCATTAAAAACAGAAGCTCAGGCGCAGCGGTGTTCAGAAAATGGCGGTCACGACCCAAACAGGTGAAACCCAACATGACAGAGAGTTGTCTGATATCAGACGCTGTGCCGAGAGGCTCTGGCAAGCTCCTCCATCCCTGAGAGAATTCAACTTGCCAAAAGATAGTTTGCAGTCAGTGGGAAAAACAAAGGATTAGAGTTAAAGTAGAACGAAAACGCAGGACCCGTCTCATTTCTGAACCTGCCAGAGCCTACTGAGCTGAACTCATTCATAGGGAAGAGGATTGATGACTAGAGGAGTGGATGAATAAATGACAAGAAGAATCAATGAGACATGGAGTGGATGAACAGAGAATAATAAAGAAATACAGTAATAAAATCAAACTTTTATTATGCTTTTTGTCTTTTTTGGACGATGACTGTCATTACACATATTGAGCACTATCCAAACTACTATTTTAGATTTTTTTTATTCTTTTTTATTTGAGGTATTTTTACAAATAACAATAAAAAGGTTTTTTGTTTATGTTTGTCGTTATGAAAATTTGTCAAATATTTACTCTCGACAGTTTGTCATGATTGAATTGGAAGTGAATAGTGAAATCGTTTCCACCGGTTGAACGGTGACAGTTAACAGGTTGTTAACAGCGTCTCCTCCCATTTACTTTTCATTGTGTGCAAAAGAGCAGTGAACATTCTGCTAAACGTCTTTTGTTAAGAAATATACTTGTGTATATGGGTTTGGAATGACATGAGGGTTAGCAAATGATGAAAACATCTTCTTTATCAAGTGAATTGTTCTATTAGCACCAGGTGGTATGAGAACTGCCTTAAAAACAAGTTTCATTTAAAAAGCATCTTGTAACGACACGGTGAGCAGATGGATATATGGCCATGAACCCAAACCGTGAGTCGTGGGTCATTTACTAAACAGCACAGATACCAGCAAAACATTTTCAGTGACTGATGATTCTTGCTTTAAATGTGATATTTGGACACGAACGTTTATTATGATTTTCATATTTTCACTAACATCCGGAAGAGAAAAACCAAATGATGGTAGGTACTTTCTAAAACACTACTGAAAATTCACCATTTTGAAAAATAGTTTTAATTAACGCAATAAGAATTCAAGTAAATAAAGTTTCCTGTTCAGAAACAGCTGTAAGGAAGGAGCATTTACTCCCTTACGGCCAGACACTTAAATTTGATTCTGGTGTTTAATCTGAGCGAATTGAATCACAGCGTGAGCTTGATAAATGCTTCTCTTGCCCAGTGTCTTTTAAGAATAGTATCAAGCTTTGGACATCAGTGGCTACGAGGCCAAATGAAGTCGATTTTTTTCTAGACGCTCATTTAGCACGCAGGTAATATGTCACGGTCTTTACAGACTCCTTTAATGCCAGACGTGGAACCAATTTAAGCCCCAAGAAACGTCTACTCAGCAGTGGAAAGGTAGCAAAGCAGCACATTTGAGAAAAACACATACAGAACAGCCTGCCAAGGCAACACTGTGGCTTTTAATCCAACTTGGACTTAATTGCGATGTGAATTAATCAATACGTCATCGTTGCTTTTTGTTTGGCTAAGAGGGAAGGTTTTCTTTACGGATAAGTGCATATGTTCAAACGTAATTCGCACACCCTGATGATGTGTGAGGGGAATTAAAGTAAATCATTTGAGTTCTTACATAAAGCCTGTTTACAGTTACATTCCCACTGTCACTTCCCAAATGTCAGGGGTAAAAATCTCTTGTACCCAGAAGGCAATGCTGCCTATCACTGTCTCGCACCTGTGCACCGTTATAACTTATCTCTTGCCTCCTCTACAGCTTTCCTTTTCTGGGGCTCCAATTTTGAACTTATCAAGTCGCTGCTCATCAGGTCTGCCTGGACGCTACACGCCGAGCGGTCGCCACAGATGCAGACGGGAATTATGCAACCGCTACGGTCGGGATGTCAAGGGCAGAGCCTGTAATTCACAAGCGTGTTTTGTAATTGCTCGACTGTTACACCAGCTTCGACACAGTTTGCTGAAAATACTTTTATTATACTTACTTACTATAATAATACTTATATTTGATGGCGTATGATGCGGATCTAATTAAATAGATTTTTTCGAGAAAATGTAAAGGGTGGTTGCCAAGGATCCTGCTACTCTTTTTAACATTTATTAAATAAATGTTTATTAATCAATTAATTAAACATAAATTAAAGTCAGGACACTGAGCGTGTGAAACTGATTTAATCAGGATGATGTCAGGTTGTCCTTTATTGTAATATTACAGATATCAAATTCAAGCGTCATCCTCTTTGTCTGAAATGTAAAATTGCAGATTCCTTTATATAATTTACTTTACGTGAGTTGAAGTTAAATGCAGCTCAAATTATGGATCATTATTATAAGCTACGAATCGGGAAAAGGCAGACAGACAGTTTTAACAAATTGTACGTACTGATTTTTGTTCATTTTTAAGTTTAAAAGGCAAAATCTAAACGGTGCTTGATAACACGCAGAGCAGGACCAGACTTTTTGCTGTTAGTCTGGATACGCGAGACTTCATCATTTCTCCTCAGGAAGCGTCTCGTGGACGGGCCAGTCGAGGGTACAGATCCAAACTTGAGTGTTTAGGTGACAGAGGTGGTGTATACAGCCCATCACCAGCGAGTAAGACAATGTGCTCTCCCTCAACACACCGTATCCTTTTCTCTGAATTTTGAAATTAAATTCCTATCGATTTTCACACCATGCTGATCTCTGTGTCATAAACGGCTGTGACTCTATTGCAACATATTGAAATTGGAAGAGTGAATTATGAGAAAAGCTGGAGTTTATTCGGTTAAAGCTGAGAATAAGATTAAAGCAATACTCTCCCTTGTGTCTTCTCAAACACACAGTTTATACTATAATGCCTAAAGTCTCTAAAAATATACTTTTTCTGAATGCTGACATACAGCAGCATTTGTGTCATATTACCCTATTATCTTCTTCAGCGTCTACATAAATCATCTACCAAAACTGAAACCCATAGTCTAATGATAAACTTATTACAGTATTTAAGTAATTCAGTAGATCATTACATTCACTTCTGTCAGCAATTGCAACTTTTGTAGTGCACTATATTTTCTATTCATCTAGATAGCAAACCTTATGAATAAGACAAAACAGTGTAAAACTGCTCGAGAATTCATTTTTCAGCAGTATTGATATTTACTCTATTGATCTTTTTACTTGAAACAATTGTGAATTGTTTCAACGAGACGTGAGAACTGCAGGAAAGTGGATCTTTAAGCTCAAGAGACGAGACACTATTGTATCCGACACGAGCTAACAATTCATACTGTTTATGTTCACTTTGCATTTCTGGTAAATTGAGGCGAGATCTGGTCTATAACAATAAATTAGCACTGAACTGAATTGCTGATCTGAATAATAAGGTTGTGCTTTCTTGCCATTCGTGACTTTAAAAGATGCTGATTCAGGATAAATCGTACTTATCTGTTCAGTAACGAAAGCTTCTTCCTTGAATCTTTTGCCATTATTGAATGAAAAAGCTATTTCAAGAGAAACGTGAATTGAAATAAAAATTCATTGAGCCAGTAATAGTCTTCAGTGCTGCCCATGGGTGACCTTTAAAATCTCACAGATTTTCTGTTAAGCAAAAGTAAAATATTGAGCCTGATCTCACGGGAATTGATCTCATACGTATTTTACGAGTTGGCTAATTCATACAATAACTAGAAAAAAAGCATCTATAAAGCCTAATCCAGCCCTAACGGTACTGGGGAGAAGACAAATCATACTAAAACATACGAATGAGACATGTACCCGAGTTCCCGTGAGATTGTGTTGAAATATCACATGGTTTTGTGTTGATAATGCTTTTTAATCACAGACAGGCCAACTTCAATACTACCCAACGGCTACATTAACAATTCATGAACTGGATGGTGATAAATGTTATGATATTGTGATAAACTGATAAATAAAGCGACAGTTTTATAGTTCTGCAACAGCGTCAGTGTCTGAAAGCTTTAACCATTTGTGTTTAGGATAATATAGTGTAAGAGTTTGAGAGTTGTGTGGGTTATATGTTCACCGGTAAAGCATTGCTCTTTTTATTGGGTAATAATTTACAGCTCTGCATTGGATTTCCTTTTCATTTGATGGGTTCCCCTCCGGTCAAGCCTCAAAATGCTTACGGTTTGTTTGAAGAACATGGATCAAACAATCACAGCTGTCATGTGATTCCAGATGGATTCGTGACCCTGTCTGTGAAAACCAAAGTAAAGTCTCAAAATCTAATTATGAGAAAAAAAAGCATCAGTTTATTTTCACCTTTAAATATCAGTGTAATTTACATCTTTGACATGGTCTTACTCTTAGTTAATATTGAAGATATCAAGATTATATTTTTCACAGAGTGTTCTTTACATTATGTAGAAAACATTAAATCACAACAAATGACTTTTTCACAGGCAGGGTCACATATGTCTTATTTTGCAATATCATAAGTACAAGACCTTCAATTCTAACGGTCTCAGCAAAGCAAACCGTGTCCCACGATGAGCAAAAAAAGCTTGCCCACTGTAATGCAGCTGCGTGCAGCTCTGTAGCTGTAACAATTGATAAACAGAACACAAAGCAAAAAGCAGACTGCTGAAGAACACACATTTCTCCTCAAACAGCAAGATTAGCAGATCAAGTAAAGCAGGATCCAAGCGCCCGGGAGCTCCGGAGCCTCCCGTAAGCATTACGGCGGCGGCCCCATCACAAGCCCATATTATCACCCTGCCTTCATATTCAGCTCGAGAAGAGCCGAGCGCTCTGAGCTCTTAGACTGATTGGCAGATTGCAGAAAACACCCAGAAGAAGGTTTACAGCCTCCACAGTGAGATGATATCTGTCAGTGTCTGATCTCCCACGAGTTGTCCGATGTCAGCACGATGACTCAGACGTGTTTGAGAGCCTGACTGTAATCATTCAACCAATGAACGGACTGCACCATTTCTACATGGCAACATGTCCCGGGGCTGTTGCTTTAACCCTGGACCACGGCCGTGGTAGAACCAGAGATCAAAGTGTTTTCATTTATTGATTTTTTTATTGGACCACTGAAATATTTTTACAGTTAGCCTCTGAAGTGATTTTAATGGATGGATATTAGACAAGACAAATGTATGCGTTTCCCCAGTTGGCTGTAAGATTTACAGTATTCTTCCAGGCTTTTAATTTCTTAAAGTACCTTGTGGTGTAAGCACTTTTCAGCCGGTGATGCATGCCAAATCCTCCAGCACGCATGAAGCTTCTCTACGCAGGTGCACAATATCTGTACTGTATATAAAATGACCTCCATAGAAATATACTATACTTTATTATTCTGTGGTAAATCTCATGAAATAACATGTCAATAAATGCATGTCGACAATTCAGATTCAATCACAATAAAAAGCAAAAAGATACATACAATACAAGATGCAGTTATCAGGTTTATGCTTGCAGAAAATGGACTTCAGTGATATTTTAACCACCTTAATCACTCTGGACCACATCATTAACTCCATGCATTTAACCAGAACATCTCATTTGACAAACAACAACAGAAGAGTTGGTGCTCCATCCATCACAGCCTATGTCATGCCTGACTGAGCCAAGCAATGTACCATCTTTCTATTTCCTATTTATATTTTAAGAAAAATATTCAGTCTTAATGCACTGGGCATTTCAAGTATCCAAACGTAACACACACAGCTGAGAAGATCTGTCGTGACCTGAGAGAAACATCAAAATCAACATCCAAGAGAGTAAAAACCACGACTATGAAAAGTCATATTTTGGGTAGCTTATAAATTGAGGGCATCATGGTAATTAGTCTGTTTTACGTACACACAAGCACCTTAAATGAATTTGGAAAAAAGAATCATTTGGAAATGTGTTTTTTGTGTTGCGTTGCGTGTCTAATTTCCTTACAGATATGCAATACGTGAAATCATTTGCATTTTTATATAACATCTCTTATTTTCAGTAAATTATGATGTGGTCGGTATAAAAACAATATCTTGTGACCACATTTTGTTATCAAGGGCGCACAACCACAAAGACAAAACAGGCAAAAAAGCTCTATCCTTACATATTAGTTTGTATTTATAACATGTTACTGGTTTCCTTCTTAACCGCAACATATAAGCGCACCGTTTGGACAACGGCATCCTGGAAACACCGAAAAAGCGCATCTGGCAACAGTTGATCTGTGCGTAAAAATAGCCGTTTATCACAGATTTCATCTTTACTGCACAAGTTTGTACAAACACTACATTCATAAAGCTAGAAGAATAGAATTTATGAATGTTTGAAAACAATAAACAGACGCACGAAACGTCTTGTCATCTATAAGGCTCGCGCGTAAAAGGCGTCACAAGTTATGGAGATATATTAGGCGTTGAAAGAAAAAAAATTAAAACATGACATTAAAAACTGAAGATAAAACGGAAGGTTTGCAGCTTTACCTTAGTTTTGAGCGGTTCTCCGTGCTCTATGATGCTTATAAAAGGAATTTCCAAAAAAGAGGACATAAATTTCATTTGTACTATTTCCTCTTGCGTCTGCGGGAAGGCGAGTACAGCCGAGACCCCTTGGACCACTATATCCTGACACACACACCTGAAGAGCGACTCGGGGTCTCCGCTCGAGGCTTCCCGAGCCACCACGTCCAGGCTCAAGTTGTACGGTAGAAAGTTGTTCCCGCTTTCGGCGAGCCCGCTGAGGGCGCGGTTGAGAGCCGCCCGCACCCGGACCGGCTGGCGGGGAGGAAGGAGGGCACCCAGGCGCACGGTGTGTCCTATCCGCGCTAGGATGTGACAGGGCTGCGGGTGAGAGTGAGCGGGCTGGATGAACAGGGTATGGAGAAGGAATATCTGCGATCCGAAATAAAAGTATGCCAAGAATCTGTGGAAGATGAAATTCATCCTGCTTCACTCTCAAAGGTGGTGATGAGGCATTGTCAGAAGATAGCATTGCTCGCCTTGTTTTCTGGTCCTTTCTATAATGTCCTTTATTATTTTTTGTGCAGGATGGTGTGTGAGGAGTGATCTATGGAGTTCCTGTGTGAATGTGATACTCCGCTCGGGAAAGGAGGGGGTTCGGGAAAGGCGGGGATGTCGTTGCGTTCACACCCAAAGAAGCGCTGGAGAGCTGTCGTTAAAGAACAGCACGGGAGAACCGAAAACCTCTTTTTTTTTTACATAAAAACCTTTTTTATATGCTACAATCCTCCGTTTAGATCAGTTTGATGATAATTGCCTTGCATTTCATGATTTTGCCAGTTAAATAATCTGAATCGTAAGACAGCAAAGACTGTAGATATCAGAAGATGTGTGGATCAGGGACTGTTGCGATCCAATCAAACTGAAGCCCTGGAATCACACACCCTGTTATATGCCATAAAGACCTAGAGTAACCTCCAATGAAAAGATCACTTCATTATTATTATAAAGCAATAAAAAAAGTAAACTGAATGGAAAGGCATAAATTCAGCCGCTGCTTATATTTTTGGGCTGGTTATTCAAATTTTAAGCTAAGGTCAGCAAAGAGTAAAGCGCTTTATTTCACAATAACTAAAGACAGACTGTAATCATAATGCAGCCAAATAATAGACAAGTCAGCAAATATGGCCAAACGTTTGAGGCATCAGCTTTGTTTCTAAATATGTATCCTAATTCTGTCAAGAAATGTGTGGATTGTGTTTCTAAACCGAGCTAAGACAGCTTAGCTTCTGACTTTACAAACACTGTCAGAGTATCTTTGGATAGCAACAAAAAAAAGGATAAAAACTAAAACAGCAACAAGAACATGTGATAATACACAAAACTTCATATTCATATTGGTACATCTTTGTTCAATACAACCTCCCTGGAGCACATCATTGGGTTGGTGCGCAACATGGCCGAGCGTGCACAAACATTCAGCCTCATTAGAAGTCCTTCCGCCGCAGCTGTCACACGAAACGTTTTCTGTGTGCCGCTACTACCCCAACCAATTTCACAGAGACGCTATTGATCACTGTACTGTATGAACTGATCTGAGGCGTTCCCCTCAGGAGCTCTCCTCATGGATAATACAAGCATCTTTGTCTCCAACGGTGAGTGTCGGACCACTGGCCCTGCACCTGTGATGCCTGTTGTTTCAAAGCAGAGGAAATCCAGGTGAGATTAACGGGAAGGTTTGCGCTGTGATACGATGGACAACACCAATTAAATGAAGGATTTTATCTCCGCAGGAAAAACAATGATTAAATCACACCTTCAGCCCACAGATAACTGCTCGCTTGCAGATTGCTCTTTTGGGTCATTGGTAATTTCTCAGGAAGCACTCTTAAGAGTCTCAGGAGGGTGTTTTTATAGTCTGCAGGAAGTCATTTGAGGCAGGTGATGGAGTGTGACCGAAACATGAAAATAAAAACCTGCATTATTGTATCATAAATCAGGTAGGATACAGTTGACTCGTTACATGTTTTGCTACTACTGGTGGCAGTTTACATGAAAACGGCATTTTTTGGGGCCTGAAAATGCAAACGTTTGAAACGAGTGTAAAAGTGCAAGGGTTTGAAAATGATACATTTAAGGTTTTTGTGTAAACCACAAAAACGCAAAGTGTAGATCATTTACAAATTATTACAAATTTATATTTACAAATTATAAACACACATATATGACAACAAATGGTATTCAAAACACGCTTTTGACTTGCACCTGGGTATAGGTGTGTGTGTAGGCAGTAGTGATTCTTTACAAAGTCACATCACCTACTACTGGCCTGGCACGCATAATACAGTGTCGAATCTGTATAATGCAAACTGTTTTAACAACGCAAAGGAAAAACCTTTCTGTTTTTGGCTACTACATTGTTGCGTAAACATGGCCTAAGAAAATCAAGAAGATTTACATGTAGTCATTTAGCTGACGCTTTTATCCAAAGCGACTTTCAAATATTAGGAGACAATGAAGCGACACATCAGAAGAGACAACAATAGTACTAAGAAGTGCTTTCCTAAGTTTACAATGTTTTACAGTGATAGATAAATACCTGTAGAGGAAAGAAGAGTTTTTTGGGGGGGTTTTGTATTATGATGTCAGGTGTTGGTGGAAGAGGTGTGTTTTTAGTTGTTTCTTAAAGGAGGTGAGGGATGTGACAGAACGGATTGTGTTAGGGAGTTTATTCCATAAGCCGGGGACAGAAGATACAGTGCCAACTAGTGTTTTAGGCCATTTTTATCATTAACTTTTGATACCAAAGTTCTAGGACGCAAACCAATGTAATTTCTTCATATGTTCCACCTGTAACCTAAAGATGATCATCTCAGTTCCAAAGTTTTCCACGCTGAGCAGAAGCATGTCTCTGTGACCCATCTGTTTTCAGGATGCAATAAGGTGGTCGGCTTTTAAATGTCATGGTGCTATATCAACATTCCCGAGTCGTGCACAGGTCCACATGAGCGTGAAATGTAGCCGGGTATCGGGTGGAGGGGCTTCAGCTAGCCTCAGCCAGGTAACTGAAGCAAGTAGATTTAAGAACCTCAGATTTTCCAGAAACGCCACTGTGTTTAAATGACCCGAGTCATTCTCCAGGGATGGCAGATGATGAGTTTTTTATATAAACTGACTGTAAGATGTCCTTTTTAATGGAAAGGAAACAAACAGATCACTTCTGCTGAATCACCTATGCAGACGAGCAGTGCTCACAGTCTCTTCATTATCCTCACAGGTGACAGTGAATAACGCTTCTCTCTCGGTTTGTTTGAAAACTTTCAATGACTGTGCATCTGTCAGATTCTTTCAGCCCTAATAAACAGATGACTGAACCACCTCAGGTATTTAAAAGTCTTGAGAATTCACAGACATCATGAATATTTTAAAATGTACAAACAGTTATTTGGCATCAGCATATTATCAGTATCTGAAATTTCCTTAAGAAATGAATGTACAGTGGTCCCAAAAATGTATTTTGGCAACTTAGGTTAATAATAAACGTCTCATTGCATAAATATATACAGTATGTCATCTTGTCTGTGAAAACCCAGCTAAAGTATTTTTTTGTGATTTACAAAAAATGATGTCAAGAACATTCTGTGAAAATAAAAATCAATATTCAGGAAGCCAACTATAATTTTTATGCAAAATAATAAAAAATTTTCAAGCAAATAATAAAATATGTTAGTAAAATAATTCATGTCATTAAATATAACGTCACCATTATAAATAATTGTAGTATTGTAATTTCGAATCACTTACAGCACTAAACAGGCATTACACATGTTTGTCTATTTTATGTCTGCGACTACTTTAATGCTTACTGTATATTCTCATGATTACATTTTAAGATGTTAGCCTAGATTTCACAGACAGGGTCACATATACAAAATAAATACCAAACAATATGGCATTTATGATAAATACCAATGCCAAAAGTAAACCTTTAATGGTGATTGATGAAGTTTTTCATAAACTGTAGGAAACTTCAGAAAAGTTCTTGTGTCGGTGTTGACGCAGTAGCTCAGTGTACCTGCTCCTTATTTAAACACTACAGCGAGGTGCAGTCGTTCCTCCCCTCTCTTTCTCTCTCTCCCGTGTTTGTATCCAATCACCTAAAATCGAAGTTCACTTCTTAGTGAATGTGGTGCCAGAGGAGCTCAAGGCAAATCTCTGTAATGTGGACTTGTTGCCAAGTCTTTCCTTCCTAATTCTCTGCCTCATTACACGAGTGTCTAACAAGACAAAAACCTGGAGACCAAAGCAATGCAGACACCTGGTTAACTGTAAGTGCATCTACAGAGCCAGCGGGGAATAAAGGGTGAACCCGAAATAATGAGACACATGGGAAACGAGTAACCGCATAAGTAAGACTGACCCCTGAAATATCAGTGCTGTGTATTTGTGTTGAAAAATCTTTAAATGCTTTTTATAATGAACATTTTCTAGATTCTTTAGGTGCGTGAATATGTCTGCTATCATTACCATCTCACTTGGCCTTGATTGCATTTTGTCTCTTCAGACGCAAAGTAAATCGGTGATATTCAATCATAATTTTACGGTGGGCGTCTCATTTCCCGTTTCCATTGCTATTTCTACTCAATCTCCCTCTTTATATCACACCACGGTTCTCTTGTTTTATCTCTCTAATTTATTCTGAGAACAATATCCAAATATATGGATTCCATTGTTTGAAAAGACAGGTACCGTGTATTTCCTTAATTTCACTCAGACAGACTCATGCATGAATGCACTGTCCCAGCGACTAACAGAACAGACTCTAAAAGACATGATTAATCAAGTTTTAATCTTCAGATGATGTTTTCTAGCCATAGCCAAAAGTTTATATTCTGCATAGTTTATTGGGTTTATATAAGATTCACTCAATTAAAGGTGTAACGTCATCTCGCATGTTATTAATTATGCATATTTTTATCCAATTCAATCGTATTAAAGTATTAAAGGAATACTTCACCCAAAGATTTACCCTACTGACTTGACCATAGTACTTTTTATTCCTACTATGGAAAGTCAATGAGGTCCAACTTTTGGGTAAACTATTGCTTGAAATAATTTTCAAAGGAATTTTGCAAGCGTTCAATCAGAATCAAGTATTCCAGAGTGCCATATAATAATAAAACAGAAATGTTCAGCAGTGTAACCACATTCACACTATTCACACATAGTTGCAAATTCAAATTCAGGCAGATTCAGTATTCTGGTCTTGTAAAAGTGAAGCAGAACAGGTGGATTTAGTTCCTTTGTGTTCTGGATTAACCTCTGTTTTACACTTTCACATCTGACTGCTTATGCTCAACCAGCTGAAGAACACAGTTATCTCACATTGTGTTGAATTTCCTCCCGTGTATACAGACCCAGACCCAGTAACACCAGCACATTGTGTAGAAGTGATGTATAAAGAATCATTTATAAACTTAATATAAATTATAACACAGTTTGTAAATTAATCAATTTTATTAACCGTTTACAAGTTAAACGCATAAGCACAGTATTAAATTAATATAGTTTATAAATGAAAAATGATAGTAATATAATTTACTTTTTCCACAGTTTCTGTGTTAAAGACATGTGGCACACATTTTACTTTACAAATGGCACTATAAACAAGCAATCAATGCTATGGTCAACAGCTTATTCACAATAAAAAAGTATGATCTCGTCACCAAGTGCACTAGCATGTTACTTAAAAAACATTTCTGCTTCAGACCCCGTTTGCTCTCATGACTTGATCATACTTATTTTGTTTTATATCTGTACTGTCACTTTTCTCTTCGCCTCCTCACTGCTTCTGTGCCATTTTCCTCATGCAGATGAAGATAATACTGTAGTTAAAAGAGAACATCAAGTTTTATTTGCTGTTGATGGTGTCTGTGATTGGTTTACACAGTAAGATGCTCCCTGTGGTGGTTTAAAGGCCTTCAGTTTTTAACAACAGCTGTCTTAGTGGTATCATGAGACCATTAACTCAGCCTCATGGGTAGTTGTTTGCTCTATACACCAGTTATGCATAATCCACTTTATTCAATTTAAAGAGTCTGAAATAGAACATATGAAGTACTGCGATAAAATATTCCCTAAAATCCTCTCATAAAAGGCAATAGTCTGGACTGTTCGGTAGCAGTGATGCATGAGGGTGTTTGGACAGAACTATCGTGTGATGCTGTCTATATTTTTTTACTATTGAGCAAAATGTTAAAGTTAAATGGACAATGCTAAGAGGGACAGCTCTGTAATTTAGGGTTTCCCAAACCGCTTAGAGATGCTTGTTTAAATATTTATATGCTTAAAATATAAGGTTGTTATACATTTAGACATCAAGTGGAAATCAATATACAGCATCCATTACTTTATTTTTTGTTTTGATTCAGTGTCTTCATTGTATTTTCATTGATTTTCCAGAAGACATGGATACCGTAAGCAGATTTGTGCACTACATGACATTTAATGTTTCAAAGAATGAACACCAAACAGAATCACAAATAAATCTGCTGGACATCGAGTAAGCAAAGTTTGTAAAGAAGGACACAAGCTGGCACTAAAACGACCGCTGCATGCTTGAATGGGAAACAGATCTCATGGAAGTGTGTTTTTGGCTCGGATAAACTTCAGCTTTCATATACTGCTGTGACAAATGCAGACTTACATATTTCCCACAGCAGTCCGGACGGGTCATCTCACGGCACCATTAGCAGTTTAACGAAACCCTTTCAATTATTCACGTTCTTCTTGGAAGCGTCTTCACATCTGAGGGCTGTATTTGCAGGACTTTCAAAAAACATTTGATTTGGTCAGCGTGCAGAAGCCAAAATGAAATGAATTGAAGAATCATGCAGAGCGGTAATGACAAATATCCCAAATAACAGCTGGAGGGGTTCAGCAATCAGCACAGATCTGCTCTCATGTGTAATCAAGAGTTGTGTTGTCTCACAAACTGCTCTTTTATTTGACTCCAGTATAAAGACACAAGCTGTAAACATGCTAGACAGTGAAGACGACATGACTTTTGACTAAGATACTGTTTTAAATCATTAGAGATCTTCAACAAAATCAATTCAATTCAATTCAATTTTATTTGTATAGCGCTTTTTCACAAAGGTCATTGTATCAAAGCAGCTTTACATGTACTGACAGATAGCAGTCAGTGGTCAGGGATTCAAAAAACTCTTTAAGAGAGAAAAAACCCCTGACATGACGTGTTATAGTTGCAATCTGTAGCATGTGCAGTCCGAACTAGAGGACACAAATTGCCATTGATCGCATCTATAACTTGCTATGCAGTTTACAGGATACAGAGACATACATTGTAGGATACAGAAATTACTTTAGAGAGTGAATAAAATGTTATATGTGAAGTGTAATGTAGTAGATTAGATTTGGTTGTCCTGGGTGGTCGTCATTGAGCAGCACCAGGATGGACATCAGGATGGACATCAGGATGGACATCAGGTGGGACAGTGTTGTGTCAGCTGGAACTCATTCCTCGGGATCAGTCCCAGTGAAATCAGTATACAGTGTCTTCTTACCTTATTATAATCATTTATAAACTGAGCTGTTGGGCTAGATTTTAACATGGTCTTACTCGGCATCTAACTAAGATATCAATGTTATATCGTTACAGAATGTTTCATGATTTTTTGTCATCAAAAACAGATGGGTTTTTACATGAGCCTCACAAATGTATAACTTGCCAGAAATACCCGCTTTCTGTTGCGTTTGCACCGCAGGAAATGGGAAAGATTTGAGTCCAGGGACTTCTTTTTATGTGATGAATAGCTCTATTTTAAAGTGTTACATGACGGAAGCGATATTTACCTGTCGACGGTCTTCGCGTTACGTTCTCCACCTCCATGACGCACTGCAAGTTGTCGTTGGTGATTCCATCTCCTAACCCTCATTTTCTGCTCTTTCAGTCCACATTTACTCTTCTGCTTTTCATCTCTGTAATACTGACAACAGAAACAGCTTCTATAGCGCGTCGGTCAGTTCTTTCAGCTCTTAAATGCGTTCAGAGGTCCTGATAGTGCCGGTAAATGTTCTGAGGGAAACTTTAATCCGCGAAAGATTTTTTTATAAACACATTGACAATAAAAGTCGAATTTTTTTCTTCATTTCTTAGTTTCAACTAACTGCCAAACCGCGTGCACGTGATTGTGAAATATTACAGGCATTACAGTGGATTTGTCAGGTTTTGTGTGCTGTATACAGTAGCTAGATAAACAGCTGTTTTCACATCATGTATTTTAGCACATGTGGAATTTTTTATTAAACAATTTACTCAAAAACAACTAAATAAAAATGCACAGACACACAGTGACACATCTCAGCCCTTCTCCACAGAAACGGTGTTTCTCTCCTGTGAACAGGAACAGCTGAAGTAGAACAATCTTCAAAGAGGAAGTTACATTGTTATCTCTCTCTCTCTCTCTCTCTCTCTCTCTCTCTCTCTCTCTCTCTCTCTCTCTCTCTCTCTCTCTCTCTCTCTCAGATGATGACATTCAGATGAATCTGATCTCTATCACATAGTCTAAATGAGTTACCTTGATAGAAATCAAGCATTTCTTACCTTCATAACAACATGCCATTGGAATGCTGATTACTTTGTGCATGTTAATTTATTTATTTCCTTTTAAAGGCTGGTGTGTTATTGTTTTGAGATAGGTGGACGTTTCCAGAATGTAAATCCTGGGAGACATCAGTGGGGGGTCACAGCAAGGGCAGCTTTACTCCCTGTAACAAGGGATGGAAAATAAGCCGCTCCGAAGGGGAAAGGTGTTTATAGGAGGGAGGCGCGGGGCTACGAGATCGAAAGGGCCATTTGAACACATGGTGTGCGGCTATATGAACACTGCTAATCTGATCTTTCTGACTGCCTTCAAATTACAAGGAAATAACTTGGCTGATAGCTTCTGGATACACAGCGGGACATATTGTACCTCCCTGTGAAAGGAAGATCAGAATGACCCTGTGTTTGGTAACAGGTGTGATGGAGTGGTTCAAATGAGATTCTGCTGAATATCAGTGGGAAAATATGTGATCCTGTTTGTGAAAAGTCAGACAAAATCTTTTGTGATTTACTATTTTGTACATAAAATCACGGTACATAAAGTAAAGAACATTCTGTTAAAAAATAACCTTGAATTCATAAATACTGACTGAAAGATTCAAATCAATGCCAACATTCAGTGCGAAATAATAAATTGTATCGTCAATAAAATCATTTAAGTATTTAATGGATTCATTTTAGTATTAGAAATGAAAATCTGAGTACTAGTTTTTATGGTTATGTTATCATATATTATCATAGGACATATAGACAAAGATTAGAGACATAGAGGAAAGAAATAATTCTGTCTAAATCTAGCTATTATTGAAAATTATGATGCATTAGCCAAATTGTTTTTTTTCCAAATAAAATGCTTTATGCATTTTGTTTAACCCTTTTATGCAGTAATGTCCCACTTTTAACCTGATAACTGTCATCGTTCCACAGGTGGAACACTTATTTCACCATTCACAAATATTAATCTGAAATATTGAAATATTAATCTAATCATGACAAACTATATATGTGATAAAAAGGTCAAAGTCTCAAGAATAATTATTTGACAAATTCATAATTAATGTTATTTTTAAAATAAAAAAAAATAAAATGTAAAATATCTAAAATTACAAAACTGTGGTTCAGAAAGTGCATTTTTACATGTATGTTCAATATGTGCACTGACGGTTATTAGGTTAAAACATTTAACCATTGAGAAAAAGAAAATATTTTTTAATATGTTTTAATATTTATTAAACAGCCTTGACAACGGTTACATATATGACCGATTCTTTTTGACAAATACTTTTAAATAAAGTGTGTGTCAAAACCTTTCATAACATAAACAAGGAACTTCAAATACAGGTTCACTTTACATGCCTACAATAATACAAAAAGTAACAATACTAAACAGTAAAAAATTGAGATCCCTAAAACTTGGCGTTTTTTAGTCTTAGTCATCTTAATGAGACCCAGTTCTTCTGATGGAGATGAAGGATCATCTAGTTGGGTTTGGTCAGAAGCTGAGTGGTGAACTCATACAGGTCTTTATTGATCTTCTTCAGAGTCCTCACCTCCTCCTCCAGCTCGGACACTCGTACCTTAGTGTTCTCTCCATCACCAAACACGCTCTGAGAAAAGAGAAAGTTCACAGACACATTCGGGTGAATTTTTTACATGAACTATTCCTTCAACTTTCACTGAACCTGGAATAACCCTTTAATCTAAAAGACTGCAAGCATATATAATCCAGAAGATGAACTGTGTAAATGAGGAGGTGAGATTATTTCATGTAAAAAAACACCTGGGTCTGAGAATTCACAGTCCCATCAGAAGCTTTCGCTGAGGTCATCAAATCCCGTTTTAGAACATCCCTAATCTAGCAGAGAAAATATTGACATTCCCTTTGTGCTGAATTCCCTCCTGGCAGGCAAACACTGGGTGACAGCGATGCACATTTTCCCCAGATTAAGTCTGGGGGAGGGATGGTGGTTCAGGGGTAAAACTCTCCGGTTATATATTTATTTACACGCGTCTCTCTGAATAAACACAGCCGGCAGGATCGAGCCTTCTTTTGAGTGAGTGAAACTAATCCACTTAATGGTCCTGCCAGGGCTGGACTCACTTTAAAAGCGTCTGAGCTCCGTGAGGAACGTGGAACAACCTCTATGGTGACCTAAACGAGTACAGAGACAAATAATGACAACGGACCCCAAAGACCCCCTCGGTCCCTCCAGATGGACGGAGTTGTGGGCACCATCTGGCCGCAGTGTACTCGTACAAATAATAATGTTTTTTGGGCAGGTATAATGTACACAGATACTGACACAACTAAAACTTCATAGCGACAACTGCACTGACTTTTCCGAACTAGAGTTTAGAACATTAAATAAAGCCGTCGGATCTTTGATCACTTCCTCCTGTTATTGCTTTTTTTTTTACCTCCGATGAACTCCAAGAAAATAAATTTTATGTGTTAATCAGTTCAGCTTCAAGCCCAGTTGATCTGATCATGTTCTCCTCCACTGGCTCTCAAATAGCTCTGTAATAATGGTTTGGTGTGGAGAGACTCCTCTACAGTGTTGTGAGAGCAGAAGAGCTCAGTGGAGCTGCTCTATCAGCACATTACATCTGACAGAGACGCGTGCGTGTGTGTGCGTGTGCGTGTGTGTGTGCGCGCGTGCGCGTGTGTGTGTGTGTGTGTGCGCGTGTGTGTGTGTGTGTGTGTCTGTGTGTGTGTGTGTGTGTGTGTGTGCGTGTGTGTGTGTGTGTGTGTGTGTGTGCGCGTGTGTGTGTGTGTGTGTGTGTGTGTGTGTGTGTGCGTGTGTGTGTGTGCGTGTGCGTGTGTGTTTGGATGGATGGCTGACTTCCTGTAAGTAACAGTAAATGAGATGGTCTATAAAAGATTACCATCATATTGACCATGTCTGGACGGCACACACATTTCACACTGCTGTTGGGCTTTCCCCAAACCAATCTTTACAAAGCAGTATTAATAAATGAATACTTTTATCTTCTAACTGAATAAATGACATTTATAAGCTGCTGATAAATGTACACCTGTACCATCATTTATGAACGTTTATTGAACATTAGTCTCGTTATAGTGCTTAGCATATGGGCAATTCCATGCAAATGTCAATATTACCATGAGAAAATACCTTTTTTACTAAAGGATTTCATCATACTGATCAATTATGTTTTTAAAGCATTTTTTCATAGTCAGGTAAAGTGCTGTTTTTAGAATCGTCACATCCATAAGTGTCATAAGTAAAATAACTTTTTACTTGTCATGCTCATAACACATGTATATTTCCACTTTTTAAAGTAGATAACTCAAGTATAGAGTGGTATTTTTTAATGTCTGGACGACTTTAGTGTAATATAAACAGATGGTTTAATATATTGGCAATACACACATTCTGTGAGAATTTATATTTCCAGATTTGACTGAAAACGTGACGTCAGTATCGCTGGAATTGCCCACACCGTGTGTTGTAATTCTGTTGCTATGGTGTTCTGGATGGTTGCTAGGGCGTTTAGATCAAAAGAGCCCACTCCTAAGTGGAGTCCACACAATATTTACTCCCAAAAATATCTAAAACTAGACTATGAGTTATCTATATCTTACCATAGCCTGTATTTCTAATATTAACAAGAAAAAAGCCAAACAGAATTCAACAGTATTGACAGAAATCTGAGCATCCAGTAAGTTTACCTTGTCCGTGATGGCGCACATCAGAGAGTACAGCTCGTCTGCTTTCTCCAAATACGTGCCCTCCAGCTCCTGTTATGTGAAAAGACACACAATCAACATAATAATACATTAAAATAATGATTGAGCATGTCAATAAGGTGCAAGCGTGCGCGCATTTCCCCTGATAGAAACGTCCTCAAGAGGATGTGCCAACCGTGAGAGGGTCAATTAGAAACAAGGTCTAATGGAGGCCGTCTCCTGCAGGCTGATCACTACTGACAGTGAATAAGTGGCCGGGGGGGTTGCGCAGGGACTGACGTTGTTCCAAGGGTCCAACGAGATTATTAAGGCTGACAATGAAAATCTCAGCAAGGTCAATCTGTTTTTAACAGCTCCTGCTAGATCCTGCCATCTTACCCTACTGATTTACAGACCATCAGTCCGTGGAAATTCACCCGTGCTTTCATGATGGCTACGGTGAGGTTGCTGATTTTACAGGAAGTTACGTGTCAATTGGCAAAACAAATATAAAAAATGCCCCTTCAATCTGCATCAAAAGAAAGAAACAGTTTAAATGACGAGTAAACCAGAAAAAGACATTTATTTGTCGGTAACCTTCCCCTTTAAATGAAAAGACAAACGCTACGTTATAATACAAGCAAACGCTTCAGTCTTCACCAATAAAACTGACCTGTCAACCGTTTTCTCCACCACAATAAGCTGCTAATCCACAGTCAAATAACAGCTTTCCTATCTTTATGCAAAGTTATCAAACGACGGGCTCGACTCCATTAGCAAAGACCGTGAATCTTTGAGCTCCTCAGAGATGGAGACACGATGACGGAAACCCGCGCTACATTTCTCTGACCTCCATCTGGTTCTATCAACCGGCACGTTAATAGACTTCTCCCCGCTCGCGATTATTAAAAGGGTCACGCGGTTCATTTCGGGCCAGGGCTGCTCGCTCCCTCTCAACCAAATAATGGAAACAATTCTGAAAGAGAAATTCATTTTCTCACAGCAGCTTTAATTTCCACGCTGTGTGGTACCGTAATGGCACCACATGTGCGATGTTGAGCTCAGCCTCCGGGCCGCAGCTGGAACGTGGATTCTGCTTCAAGTATTAATGCACTTATCAAAACATTTGTTCCAGGTTCCCCGTCGCTGAGCAGAGGTGTTTCTTTATAGATAGCGTGCTGGAAGATTAGCCACACGGTAAATAAACTGCTGGGGAGGAGGCAGATATGTGGAAAGGTGGAGGCTGGAGCCACAGAGCAGGTGGTGGGCAATTTTAAGACTTTGTAAGAGCATTTCATTTATACGTCTGTAATTGATTTAGACGTGGGAGGAATTACTCCCCGGGCCACAAACAGCTGTTGCTCTACACCGCTGTAAACATTCATCATATAACACATCATTGCTGGAGGGTGGACATATCCATCTGTGAAACCTGCATTCAGAATGTCTCCGGACAAGTCGTATCATCACCAACATGTCGCTGTTACATGCAATTAAATCAAAGACCTGGTAACTTTCACTGCACATATTGAACATACAAATGCACTACCTGAATTAAATTCAGATATCTAAATTAAATATTTAAATTATCATTTTTTAAAATAACATTAATTTTTTGTTTATGTTTATTATTATGAAAATTCATCAAATATTTATTCTTGAGTCTTACACCTTTATATAGTTTGTCATGATTAGATGAAAATGTAACTATGAAATATTAAAGTGAACAGTGAAATAAGTGTTCAGCCAAAATACAGTATTTCTCAGATTCACGAGGCACAATATAGTCGATTTTCCTACAGACTAGTTAAAGTTTCGGTTACCTGTGTGTTGGCTCCCGGTCTCAGACACACACCACCGGCGCCTGTGCCGTCTCCCTGCTCTGATGGGTTGAGGTGGCGACTGAAGCGTGGCAGCGGGATGGCTGGACGACTGTCGGGCAGGAACATGTTGGCAGGTGCTGGTATGATGGCAGCATTGGTAACAGGACCTGTTAGAGACAAAAGATGGAGCTCTTATCAAATCAACCTTAAGCGGTCCGATAGCTTGTGCCAAGAGTAAAATATCAGTTACAGTAGTGGCCAAAAGTCATATCCGACTTTAAATATTTAACATCTTCACTCCTACTCAATCATATTATAATAAATGTATTGAATATTTTGTATGCATGTTGCGTAGTTGTGTTTGGAGTATAAACCAAAGCTCAACTTTAGGAAGAAATTAAGTAGGCTTGGCTAAAAATGACAAACAACAAATGAGCAAAGCTCACTGAGTTATGGTCTAGGAGAATGGCTTTTTAATTAAAAACAAGAGAGGATCAACAAAATGAACAATTCAACCAAATCTGAAAATTCTCCCATAATTTACTCAACCTCATACCATGCCAATGACTTTGCTTTCTTTATTCTTTTTTATAATCCAGAATAACTGCAGTAGGTTAAAAATGTCGTCTGAAGTTAAACAATATGTTCATTACATTTGTTTTATATTTTGTCTTCTCAGAAGCAAACCGATCAGTGCAGTAAGCTGCACGTCCATTACTCTGAATTTTACCGGTTCTCGTGACTAGTAATATGTGGATTTCGTCAGCAGATAAACAAGAACCAATGCGATCTGAACTTATCGACATTTTGTCTTATTAAAATCTACCGGATAGCGTCTACGGAGACATGACAGATCCCTGTATAAGATTATAACATGATGATATTTTCAATTAAAAGAATTTCTTTGTGTTCAACTAAAGAAATGAAGTCATATTTGGGTGAACTATTGCTTAAATAACTAATAAAACTAGTACATTTATGCTTTATTTTCTTTTTCTATTAGAATGAAACCCAGATTTTTCTGATAAGCTAAGTTTACTGTTTAACTTAAGTTAAATCTGGGTTTCATTCTAATAGAAAAAGAAAATAAAGCATAAATTTACTAGTTTTATTAGTTATTTAAGCAAGAGTGTATCTTTGCTTATGAAGTTTGGGAACACCCAAATCCCAAATGAAAAAACGTATATCAAGAGAGAATGAAACGCTCCACTTTCATCATCATTGCTACTGCATGGAATTAAGACAATGAAACCAGTTAACATCAGTGCTAAACATTATCCTTTGAATTTTATGACTTGTAGAAGTGCTGTTAGACAGTTTTATTTGCCCATTACAATCAACGCTGTATGAACGACCACCAAATCATTAAAACACCCATCTGTACATCAATCGAACCTTATTAAATGAGTCTCATAGTGTCAGTATGAGCATATAGCACTGCTGTGTGGGACGAGGTTTGTTTCTCATTGAGCTGAAACTGTATTATAAAACAGTAAAACATGGTTCTCTCAGTTCACCTGAGATTAATTAACAACATCCAGGACAGCTGAGCTTCTGGCACTGCTGTTTACTGTCCTCTATAGAAGAGCACTGAGACTGTGACAGACTTCATCTAAACCGGATCTTCAGTCAGCTGTATGAGCACAAGTGACATGTTACATTTCTATTCATAAAAAGTAGTCAAGTTAAAGGATGGGTTAGGGTTAGAAGTGGATGGGTGATAAAAAATATTAAAATATAGCACACATTATGTACACAAAACGTAATGATTTAATAAATGACATCTGATCTGATGAGGGTGGGATTTTACTGACTGTCCAATGGCCAGGCTTCCAAATTTCAACAATCCAATCAATTCCCCAAAAAGAAATCCCAGAAATATAAGTCCCACCCCACATTTTTTGTTTTATTCAGATATACAATAAAATATGGAAGACTTTAAAGTTGAAATCCATTAGTTTCACGTCTTTAACGTCATCTCTATAACCTATAGCTGATTATTTGTGTACTTGTTCTATTAATCAAAACTAGTCATTTTTTTCATCAAAAAAGTTGCAGCTTTAAATGACAATAAATGACAATATCTCACACATATCTCATCACTTCAGATCGTGACGGACATTAGATGATGTTTAATGTACAATGGGACCAATCACAACAGGAATCCAAACATAAAACCTAACAAAATATATTCCAAAAACCGATGTCTTTGTATCACATGGGACATAGAGTAACACATATCTAGATATTTTTCATTGCAACAGACACCTTTTACAGCAAGACATACACATTCCTATAAAAGACAAGCAAATGGCAGTGATTTTCCATCAGATTAAACCCAATAAACGAGCAAAACAATTAAGGTGAGCATTCATACTTCAAAGACACTGTGGAGTGACGGTTTCTGCCATCCTCTAAAGATTAATCATTGCATAATTTCACAGAGAAAGATAGAGAGTGAGAAGATCCATCACACACAAGAGGCTGTTGGCAGATTAGATTAGACTCATAAACTGTGTTGGCGTTTGATAGAAAAATTCATAAATGAGCTTCATCACTCACTGCGAGTCATTCAGAAACTCAAACAGGTCACGTGGGATAAATCACGTCAACACTGGAATTGTTTGTTGGGGGTTTAATTCCTGTGGTGACAGTTGCCGGGCATCATTATAGTTAGAATAGAAATAAAATAATACAAGTCGAAAAAATGAGAAAAGATGCTCAAGAGTTTGCCCATGTGGTCTAATTAAAACTTCTGTACATACAGTATGAATATAAGATTTGAAGATCTTTAACTCTTGTATTTCTTCTGAACTCTTCAGATTCAGAATTGTTAATTTACTGAAGCCAGTCAATTTAACACAGAAAGCACTTTCACACCATAAGCTTCTGGTCTGGCGTGGAAAAAGAAAAGAAGGTGATGATGAATAGCTTTTTTTGCAAAGCACCGGCTCAGTGAACTGTGTGCACATTAATCCCTGTTTTTGAACAAAGCCAAAGCAATTATGATAAAACAGGTAAGCAGCAGCGATGCAGCAGCGGCGCAGCAGCGGGCATCTCAGGGATGCAGCGCTCTGGTGAGAGAAACACACCGCTCTTCTTCAAATGCATTCACTTATATGAGGCTTTTGATCAATTCAACCAGAATCAGAATTTATGCAGATCATCATTTTTATTTTATATGATTTACAAGGTTACAAACCTCAGTATATAAAATGAACATATTGATGTTGTCTATAAGCAAGCGCTGAAGGGTTAATCTGCAGACGGTTATGAGCTTTTATTATATTTATAAGGACAAATTTGGTGTCGGTCTGCTAGTAAGTACATAAAGAATCAAATACCACAAGCTTATTAAAAACTAGAATACAGTTTTAGAAAGTGCACATATATTAGGACTGCAAGATGCTGAAGAGAAATGCGATACCTTGCTAAATAATGCAATATATGATGTGTAATACTGTATATATATATATATATATATTTTATCATTTAAAATTTAAAACTAAAAATTACACAACCAACATGAAGGTATGTTTTATATGCTCCATATGTCAAAGCATCTAACTGAGACTTTGATTATTCCAACACACAATCAAAACTATATAACCAAAATAAACTAAAATAAATGCTTTCATATTATCGAAAAGCATACATAAAACGTATAAAATAAAATGAATTTAAAATGGAAGATTATATAACCATTAACAGCAGAATGTTTCACAATCATTTTACATGTTGATCATGTTTCAGCATCTAACTAAAACTTTGATTATACATCACTTTTTAAGTATGAAAATTATTCAGTTATTGCAAACCATGGCGATAAGCATACTGCAATCCACACAAATCTGCAATAAACCAATCACTTCAATATATTGTGCAGCCCTAATATACATTATACACGTCTAAATCAAATGGCAGCAATTGAACTAAAGCACAAAAAAAGTAAAAACTACATTTATTCATTTAGCAGATGCTTTCATGCAAAGCGACTTCACAAATGAGAAAGCATTTAACATTTTTTAGCCTCTAGGAAACAACTGATCCTCTGTTGAAATTATAATTATTAATTTGAGACTCAATAATTCATCTCCCTGTATGTCTTTTGATTAGTAATTGTGTTTTTGCATAATAGACAGTTCTGTAATGACCTTGAAAAAGTCTTACCGAATCACTGATATTCATTACAAAAACATGATCATTTACAGGCAAACAAAAGCCACAGGTACTCACGACAAAAGAAGACAAATTACAGGCTTCAACACATGGAATGAGAATCAGATAATGTGTCAGAAGTTACACACGTGTGTGTGTGACAGCCTAATGATTTCCAGTTAATAAATGCTGGCATGTTCAATAAACACTGGATTAAAATTTGACAATATAACAACACTACAGATGAAAAAGATAAAGGAGATGTTTTGTGTTTGGCGTGTCCCATATCTTGTGTCATGCTACATTATGTTCAGTATCACTCTTCTGGATTAAAGCTAAAAGTTACATGCAGCGTTGGCACACACGCACACACACTCACACACACACACACGCACACACACACGCACACACACACACACACACACACACACACACACGCGCACGCGCACGCACGCACGCACGCACACACGCACACACACGCACACGCACGCACGCACACGCACACACACACACACACACACACACACACACACACACACACACACACACACACACACACACACACACACACACACACACACACGCACACACACACACACACACACACGCACACACACGCACACACACACGCACACACACACACACACACACACACACACACACATCGCACACACACACACACACACACACACACACACACACGCGCACGCACGCGCACACACGCACACACACACACACACACACACACACACACACACACGCACACACACACACACACACACACACACACGCACGCACACGCACGCCACACACGCACACACACACATGCACACACGCACACACACGCACACATGCACACACACACACACACACACACACACACACACACACACACACACACACACACACACACGCACACACACGCACACACACACACACACACACACACACACACACACACACACACACACACACACACACACACACGCACGCACACGCACGCACGCACGCACACGCACACACACACACACACACACACACACACACACACACACATCACACACACACAGGGTGAGAGAGTGTTGATACGTCATTATACTTTAGTGAAGTGTGCAGGAGGCATAACATGAATGTTAATGAAGGTTTAAATGAGGAGCACTCAAACATGGGGAGGGAAGCCCTCATCATAAATGTAAAGCTGTTTTTATTTGACTGGTACACAGAGAAACAGAAGGGTCAGTGAGGTCTGCTGATGGCCTCGTAATAATGGCCTACATTATGTTTGGATTCATTCAGCCATGCAGCCGTTTAGCTTAAGGCTCATCCGCCCTAACACGGCCTGAAATGCCTTTTAAGAAAAACACCTTGAAGCAGGTTGGATGAATAAAGAATGACGTGCCTACTCTAGAGTAATAACACAAACGCCCGTCGTGGAGAAAGTACCGAGCTGCCAGTGACATTTCAGAGAATCTTTGAAGCTCGTCGTCACATTCAGAAAAAAGTGAGAATGCTTCAAAAAAACGTCAATGTTTTTCTACCATTTTAAACTCAAACAAACGCTGCCCAGATGTGTGTAAAGTTTAATCCCGACAGAGCGCGCACACTTCCCAAACTCCTCCGCGGCTTCAGTCTAGATATGAAAAATCAAGACAAATGTCCCAATTTCTGTTTGGTTTCATGTTGACAAGGGAGTTGAATAATGCATCCGACGTCAGGAGGAATCTTAAGTAGAACAAGTGGCCGTTTCTGTGTGTGATAGAGGGAGGAGATGGGGAAAAGCACAGATATGCATATTGGCATGATTTAAGATTCGGGTTGTTTTTGTTGTGCTAATAAACCCAATCTGCAAAGCGAAGACCGTATTTGTAGAGCTAATGCCTGATAAATAACAATGAGAAAGCCAAAGAGAATACGTTGTACAAATATATAAACTTCATTCTTGTTTTATTTCACTTGACTAGAAGGTAAATGTGAGTGAAACCTATTTTGAGCTGAAACCCACGGGTCTGTTTGTTAGCTCTCAATGCAATAACTGCTGGAAATCACTTTAATTAACAGCAATGGATGTTCAGTGCAATCAATCTACCATTTATTAGAGTCTTCCATGCCCTAAAACGACAAATAAGAGTTTGGAGGAATATAAACACTTAAACACACCTCAATAAACTAAGGCATCATAATAAAGAAAACCCTTTTAAAGGCAGGCAGCATGATTATGTTCCTTTCTCGACAACAATTGATTTAGCCAAACTGTAAAGAAGCATCACATGTATCCGCCACAGAGAAGACAATACCAGAATGCATTGCAGTAAGCAGGAGAAATGTTCATTATAAATATAATCAATTCTTCATAAATTATTTATATAAATACAGCCTACAGTGTGTTAAATGCTTCAAACCAGTTACACTTTCAACAATAAAACTGCTTTACAAGAAGAACTGTTTTTAAGTGTTCACAGATTTCATTAAGTACCTTTAAAACCCAACTTAAAAATCTTTGTATAATTACCTTTTCATCTTTGTTGGAAGAACATTTTTAGATAGGAGGAGTCATTTATTACGCCTTGTATACTGAATAAAATGACTCTAAAAATGTTGCTAACAAACATTATTTTGTTGATTGAACTTAAATACATTTGTTTTTTTCCAAAATGTGACAAAAAGTTTGCCCAACTTGCCATACGTTACTATCTGAACAAACAATTGTACATTTTGAAAGCGCCCAACATAAAAGTTACATTTGTTTAATTATTTACATTTACTTTGACGAGTTGAAATGACTTGAAATGAGTTAAAATAATTTTATTGCGAGGGCAAATGAAATAAAACCTTTTTAGTTGGGCTGAGTTAAGTAAACTCGCTTGTTTCCTAATTATCTTAAGTAACTGATTTTTACTACAAATGTTTACTTAAAATCAAGTTAAAATATATGCCATTACTCAGAATATTAAGTTGAGGTAAAGTACTTTTTTGTTTACGCTTAAACGGTTTTATGTTTTGTGGCTAATATGTTTATAGTTGGTTGTGTGCGATCAGGGTTGGCTAATTATCTCCCACTCAATGATGGCAATTGATTTACGGGGAACTGGCTGCACTCCTGGAATTACACTAATGGTGCGGGCTCCTCCAACACACGCTCATAAACTGTGTGTGAAAGCATAAAACATAAAAAACCCCTCTCTTCTTTCCTCTACAGGTATTTATCTATCGCTGTAAAACATTGTAAACTTAGTAAATCACTTCTTAGTAGTATTGTTGATGTGTCGCTTCATTGTCTCCTAATATTTGTAAGTGGCTTTGGATAAAAGCGTCAGCTAAATGCCTAAATGTAAATGTAAATGAAAGCGTCCCGGGTCAGGTAGCGCAGGAGGAGGTGGGTAACGTGCATGTAATGCCAGCTCACTGCAGAGTCTCTTGGCACGATGACACCCCAGAGGGAATGGGGCGGGATTGACATAAAATGTGCAGCTGTAATTCTGCCAAACGATCCAAGAGGTCTCCCTCCAGAAAGCTTTGAGCTTCCTGCGTCTGACACGGCCTGATTTGAGTGGTACTTCATTTCCATTTCTATTGCGTTACACTTTTACTCTGTATGGCATACTCAGCATGAATAGAGTAAATTGATATCTGTTTGTTCTTGTTCTCCCAAACGTGTGCAACTCTTTAAATATCTACTGAAGTCGATGCACTAATTTGTTGGATCAGTGTGTTGTTGGGAAAGTGAGAAAATGACATTAGACGTGAACTGGATTTCTTTACGCTGTGATCAGTCTGCGGGATAGACAGAGAGCAGGAGACTTCTGAGGGGTCTCGAAACGCTCTTCAGGGGTTAACAAACATGACCTACATGATACAACAAATTCTGAAACTAATCAATATGATGAATTATAATCAATCAAAGTAGTTGACAATCATCTTTTGGTAATATATATATTATATTCTACATATAAGAAACTGTATCTATGCCATTTTCTTGGCTTACTTGTAAAGGACGCAATCATTTGTGTAAGCAAAAGACATTTTAATATTAAATAGACTCTAAAAGCCTGTCTTATCTAGTTTAGCTTTCCAAACAGACCTTTCCAAAATGACTAAAGAATCTCCATGGAAACCATATTTTGACACGACTCACTTAAAACGAGGCTGGACATCACAAGTGGACTGAACAAACGTCCCTTCAGCTTTCCAAATACAAAACGTCTGACAGTTCAGTTCTGCTGGTTTTGGCAGAGGCGCTCGTTTGGGTCGCCCTCTTTTCGTTCTGTCATTTAACAGGCCGGCTGCTGGCTTTAATGGAGACTGATAAAACGGAAGGGCGGGGGATCGGTTGCGTCTGGGGATGAGGCGTGAAACTGGGTTTAATTGCCTTTACGATCAAGAGCCGTGAGGAGTCCGGCCGCTGTGAGTTTATACAACTCGCGTCTCTTTCTGAAGTTTACTCCATCCTGATTAGGGATGGGTACCGAAACCCGGTATTAAACTAGCCCCGGTGCTAAATTATCGGTACCGACGCTATCGGTTCTGCTTTCGTTACTGGAGAAATGAAGAAAATACATGTCCTGTTTATTAATGCTAAATAAACGTTATCTTGCGCATTTTAACTGTCCGACCATTTCTAATTTACGATAATAGCCTATTTAGACATTTACCTGCATTTTTATCCATCATGCGCGAAATGTCCATCATGTGGTCCATCAAAAGTTCATCATGTGCGGACAGAGAAAGTTTTCGACTGTCTAGTTAGTTCATCATCCACCTCCTCAGGTACATATACTAGCAGTCTTCCCAAATAACAATGACATAAGCATCCTATAAGGTCTCTCTAAATTACTATTTAATCATTTAATAAATACATCACGTTCAGTTAAATTATGAATAACATACATATTTTTTCTGCAGTAAGCTAAATAAATCATAGACATTAAAAATGCCTTTACAGTCCTGCATTTACAAATAGATGAATAAGAATAAACTATGCTTATTAAGAAATGATCAAGTAGAAATGACCTAATAATGAATTTGTAGTGATGAAATACATACACTTAAATCATGTGTACATTACAAGTTTCTAAGTCCAAGTCCAGTTCTTCTGCAGTCTACCTGCCCAACTGTGTTGCTTTAAAGCACTGGACATTCTTTTACAAAAGAAATGATTTATTTGATTTATTTTGTTTGTATAATATATATATTTGCTCAAGCATTGCTGTTTGTTAGGCTATAGATAATTATTTTATTTTACATTTAAAAAATAAAGTGTTAATTCTGTTCTCAATTTGTTTTTGTTTTTTTATTAAAAACACAACAAAAAGTACCGATAAGAGTACCATTAAAGTACCGGATCCATAAGTGGTATCGATAAAAGTAGTAATACCGTTAAAACCTTAATGATACCCATCCCTAATCCTGATCGCTTCTCTCACACAAACACACATGTGTGATGGAAAAGACAAATGCAACAAAAATCTGGCTGTATTTCACTTTCACCTCTGAAATATAGATAATGTACTACACATGTTTTATTTTGAACTTACAATTTTCAGATTAAAGGCATTTTTTGTTACAATACACCAGCTCACCAATATATCATACTAACAGTTTACTAATAACAACAACCTTTTCCACTAATTTATTGACAAGGCGAACAGCCAATCACAGCAAAATATGATTTTCCACCTGTGCTTTGCCATTCCCACTTCACAATCTTCTTTAGGATCTTAAAGAGAAAACAATGAGCTCAAGGGAGTGAAAAGAGACACTTGTGTCCCTATTGAAACATTAGCGGTTTAGAAAATCTGTGGTAACTTTAATTTAAGACGGCCTTGTGGAAAAAAAAGAAATACAGCAAACCTCTGAAGTACCATCATTTATATTTCATCTTGAAAAAACAGCAGATTCTCTAAATCATGCCGTGGAGCAGACGCGCATCACGCTGGTTATTAACTAAAACCTTTAAAGCTCTCCGAGCTGTTTAATTACAGCAGGTATGTGATCAAAGACCCGCATCCATCAGAGAACACCAACACAAATCCCATTCAACCACACAACCTCATTCGCTTCTTACATTTTCCTTAAAGCAACATAATGAACTCCAGGCTAAAGGTTATCACGATAATTCACTGCTAATTTCTTCAGCTCAAGCAGCTTTATTGGCCTTTAAAAAGCTCTAGAGCGGATAAACAGCTCCGAGGCCTCTGACATCTGTTGTTCTTTAGCTCTTATTGATCAGCAGGGTAACAATGGCAAGACTGAAAACCAATTCATCAGGGTGATTTCTCACATCACGATAGCTAACCCTCCACCTCTCTACATTTGACAAATTACCAAGTTATTTAGCCTTTGGATTTTATTTTCGCCTAGACCAAAATGTTGATTAATCAAGGGTGTTAAAAGTGTATCCAATGAAGTTATTGTGTTTAAAGACAGCAAACGTGTGCAGAGTCTGTCAGAATTAAAAAAAAAAAAGAGAACAATTTCTTTCCTCCTCCCGCCCGCGGCCCAGGACGAGCGAAGCTCATCTGTATGAGTGAACGGAGCTAATCAGCGATTTCACCTCACGGGAGAAAAATGAGAGAGAATTCAGGCAGTCCATGGAAACTGTCAAGGTCTACAGACTAGCTCATTTAAAGGATGAAGGATGGCTGGATTACATAAGGTGGGTTATTGATACTGTATCTGGGATTTACAGAATGAATTTAAATTTACAGAATGAATTTTAAGAATTTTGATTTTACATGAAATCATTTCACTTTCATAATGTGACATATCTAGTGATAAGGAAAACTGAATGTAACCTTTCATTAATTAATCAAAGGGAATTCATCAAAAATAATTGCTATTACCGCTACTATTATAACTGGGTATAAATAATGACACGAGTATCTGTATTTCATACTGAAAGTTGGACAAACAATCTTACGTCCATAATGTCCATAAATTTGACTTTTATAATGTGACATATTGAGTGAAAATGAAATATTCCAAATGTAGCCGATCATTGCTATTATTGCTAATAATGACATGATTATGTTTGTTTCATACTAAAAGTTGGAGAAAGAAAATCTCCCTTCACATCTGACAGAGAAAGCCATAAAGAAGAAGCAGAGGAAAAACCCCATCCAGGAAACCCAGACAGGAAAATAAGGTTGTTCCGTGGAGGGTGAATTTCTGTCACATCCGCGCGGAGCTGACAGAACGTGTTCACGGATCAGAACCACAACAGCGCCTGCTGTGTCACTATCGCTGCACAATCTCATCATTCACTCGTCACCGCTGGCCGGTCTCAACCGGGACACCAAAGATCAGACACCTAAACTGGAAAAGACGCAGGTGTCTAATGGCACGTCAGCCGCGAGTGGGCGGCAGGCAGACCGGGGACGAGAGAGGAGTCAGCAGGCCTGGCTGAGCACTGATGGATGCTGGGACAGTAGAGGGGTGATTGTTAGCCTGTAGACGACAGAATGAAGAGAAGGGAGAGAGAGGAAAGAGAGAGGAAAGAGAGAGAGGGATGCTCACCTTTGTGGTTGATGGACCGTATGCACTGCTTGCTTTGAACGTCCCACATCCTGACAGTCTCGTCATTGGAGCCGGACAGCAGGAGCGTGCCGTCCATAGATACAGACAGACATGTCACCAGATTTCTGTTAAGGAGGAAACAAACAGTTATAATAGCGGGAAAACCTGCCGATAAACGTGATACTATTTAGCATTATGAATTCATGCGGAAAGGATGTCTGTTTTCAATAGTGTGTCACAGTATAAAACAGCTACGTCTATGTGCTCACATGGGAGATTTAGGTTCATATCCAGTCTCTCTCCTCACAAACATTTCACAACTGTTGCAAAAAATAGGCTAGAAAATACATTTATATAGACACAAAAACTGGATACTATTTAGTAT